>CM055271.1:89892369-89974147 GCA_029237695.1 Conchocele bisecta | reverse complement strand
AGGGCAGCAGTAGTTTACACCACTTTCGTGTTTACCGTATATGGTAAAATTTCGTCAAATCGTCGCAATGGCGCGTTTCCTTCGACCAATCTAATTATCTTAGACACACCCTCTGAATCGCGAGACAGTCGCCGTCACTACGGCCCACCTCCAGAAGTTAATTCGCACATGTCTTTGCCATATTTTACGGTTGATTCGCTTTGTTTTTATGAAGAACCAATAGTGAAATGTGAGAACATGCTTATTAACCACGAGAGATGATTATCTTGAAGTAATGCCTTCGTGATTGTGTCCTACCGCTAACTCGTTTGTTTAGCGTAAGGACACAATACTTTGTGTAGATTTCCCGATAACCATTTCACCTGGTTAAATAAACGTTATAAAATAATTTAGTAACCATCGATTGAAACACATGTTTATAATACTGAAGAAAAAAACGACGTTGCCAACTTGCGTTTTCTAATTTGTTTTCTGACTTTCTATGAATATATGAGACCCAGTGCCTTTAAACGTGCATGCCCAATCAGTAGGTTATACTATAGGAAGACATATAGTTTTGTATATTTTGTAGATATGACATTTTCTGGCAAAATAAACATTAATTCACCATTACCACACGTATTGATTGACAGTATTATACGTTTTATAGCGGACGTAAATTTCCACACTGATATCAGGGGCGATAACCGTGTTTCCTTACAATATTAACGGACATTATTATTTATTCTCTGAATAGCATGCCTCATTTGCATATGAAAATAGCCTGATACCAGCGAGAGTCACTATCAGTAAACTAAATATTACTACATGTAATTGATTATAATTGTTTAGCGGTTACTTGTAATTTTTAGAACTGGTGGAATAGTGACACAATTATACACTTATTTAATTGATATAAAGAACATGTTGTGCCTACTGAGTGGGCATTTACCTTTAATGTAAATATGTCATAATGTAAGTTTAATGTATCTGCACATGTAATGCAACATATACTTGATATAGTAGTTACGTGTTTAAGCAATATGTATTCCATTACTTACATATAACAATACATAGTTCAACATTTAAATTATAGACCACCGCCCGCGTTTATCTTGCCGAGATTATCACCGTTCCTGAACATCAATGGACAATGTCATCTCGCAATTATGTAATTGTATTGCCTGAACCTTAGCTGTCGCACAGCTCAAGCTCAGCCAATCAAGTTGCTTGATTTCAAACACAAACTTCCAAGTATTTTGAAATAAATAAATTGACAAATATCTGCGCACGTTTAGCGCGGACGGCAGTGTATGCAACAACTTCGCCTCCCATGTAGCCATTGCCACAGGTTCTTGAAGAATGGTTCATATTTCGGTGTTGTATGGGTTATTTCGGTGTGTCTGGTGGTTTGGGTGCATTGTTACCAACATACAATTTACGTCACCTCCCACGAGTTACACGTATAAGTACGAATTTACGGGTATTCTGACAGTAAGAATGGGACCCGAATGTTCGGAACGGTGAATGTGTAGATAATTGACGATTTCTCTCGTGTGTTGAGCATTAGTAGTTTCACAAAACTATGTAAAATGCCCAAAACCAACGAAATCCACCCAAATCTACCCAGAATTCACCCAAATACCCATATGACACCAACATTTGACAATCTGTTCAAACACCTGTGGCTATTGCAAGCAGGTCTGCAGTCACCATTAAGTAGATATCTTCACCCATTGGATAACGATTTCACCCTGACTTATTACGTTATCACCTGAAAATAACAATTATTACATGTACACATCCGCCTCCGTTAATCTTGCGCATATTATTAACGTGCCTAGCCGATATTGGCAATGTCAACTCGCAATCCAGCAATTTGATTGTCTGAGCCTGAGCTGTACTACAGTTCAGGCTCAGCCAACCAAGCTGCTGGATTTCAAGAAAACAGAATTGTTTTTTAAATAACGATTTACAAATATTGGCCAGATTGGCGTAGCCGGTAATGTACATATATACATACATACATGTAGTCATTTAAAAGACAACAATTTATCACAAGATTATAAGAGTGGAAACTGTAAGTATAAACATGTGTACATGCGGTAGTAGATACAACTATAGTTAAGAAGTGTGTTTGTGCTTGTAGCAGAAGCGCATTAAATAACGATTTTTGAATGTGTTGTCACTTTTTACTGAAGTTGATATCAAAAGACACTTTGCATAGTGAAAATACATACTGCCCCAGTCATAGTGTCACATTTTGGCCGCGCCGTTGTGCCCCGTTTCTGACTCTCACGACTTGCATATTTCCGAAGAGCGTATCATAACGTACCACAACGTAGCAGAAACGTAGCGCAATGTCGTACAACGTAGTACAACGTAATACAGCGTAGCATAACACAACTCATAACGTTGTACGACGTGCTAAAACGTATCATAACGTGACACAGCGTGGATGCAACGAGGCCACAACGTAACATACCGCAGCACTGCGTGTCAACAAACGCAAACAGGACGTTCACTTTCTGTCACATTTGATCACGTTGTTCCACGTTTCCATTTTTCCAAAGTCCAACCTAGTAGATTTTGCTAAGGCAGAATAATATGTTACTAAAATCACAATTCCATTTCTCTCAACTAGAAGATGTTTACGGGTCTTTAGGACAAGTTCTGGACTAATGTTAGCACGGGGAGCATTTTATTAATTGTGAATATTAAAGAGCTGCTTCACAATTCAAGCACTAAAGACAGCTTAGAAATATGTAAGTTGGCAACTGATATCAATTAAACAATTACTACTTCAATCCATGTTTGGAACAGAACAAACACATATCGATAATGTGTTGTATTGCAACATTTGAAATTGAAAGTAATAAACACAAACTCTGTAGCCGATTTCACAATAATTGCAAAGCATACTTATCTAGCAAAGTGTACTTTGAGGGAGTAATCATTTATTTTTCCCGAAATGCATTATTTCATATAGAACTAACAACTGCATATATTTGATGATTAAAAGTATGCATACATATTATAATTAATGTATTACATTATCAAATACAAAATGGCTGTGATAATGTAATAAAATTCAGTATAATTAAAATTAATAACTTTTCCTTGAATTGAACATTTCTCCCTCAAAGTATACTTTGCAATTTTGGTGAAATCGGCTACTGTTGAATGTAGGTGATTCCATGACTAAATATACGCAGTCAGGTGATCACCACAATACAGTAGAACCTGTCTAAACCGGACACCCTGGCGACCCCGTTGTGTTCAATTTACACAGGTGTCACTGTTATTTATTTCAATGTCGTGTCTGTTCATGATTGAAAATGACAAAAACTGTTCATGGAGTGCTTATGTACAGTGGAACCTCTCTAAACCGGACACCGTCGACACCCCGTTGTGTTAAATTTAGACAGGTGTCACTGTTATGTATTTCATTATCGTGTCTGTTCATGATTTAAAATGACAAAAACTGTTCATGGAATGCTTCTTTACAGTGTAACCTCTCTAAACCGGACATACTGGCGTCATCCCAGGGTGTTCGGTTTAGAGAGGTTCCACTGTATATAGTATATGCCAATTTTATGTTTTTAAATCAGGTGACACGCGGTGATGTGGTTGGCTCATGAAGACTAATGGAAAATGACTCCAGTAACCGACCAAGCCACTGCGTGTCACGTGATTGCAGTTTTTGCAAGATGGCGGTTAATCGATATTGATCATTATGAAGTGAATGTGCTAACATCAAGCTCTTTAACCTTAGCGATAAGCGCTAGCAATAACTCCAGCTAGCAATAACCCGCTAGCGATAACTTTCGGACCCATTAGCAATAGTTTATAACGGACCAAGCGTGTATTATACAAGGATACAAGGAACAAGATCACACAACGGACTGTGAAGAATTTGTTGTATAGATAATAGTAATATAATAGAAAGTTACACTTCGAAAACAGAACTTGAAAAATATTAAAATACAAAAATAACACGAAAATGGACAACTAGTGACCCCAAGAGGTACCCCCCCAATTGTACCCCTTAAGAGGAATGTGAGTGACGGCATGAACCCCCGTCTATGTTGTCCAGTATATATGTCTCAATAATAGGAACACACCATTATGTGGGGCACTTCTCCCGAAGCACTTTTAATAACAAATGATTTATCCGGGTATGACAAAAATAACGCGAAAATGGGCAACTGGTACCCCAGGATACCCATATAGACCCCTTAAGGGGAATGTGACGGCATGAATCCCCGTCTAAGTTGTCTAGTATATATGTCTGAATAATAGGAATATACCATTGAGTGAGACACTTCTCCCGAAGCACTTGTCAAAAATTATGTTTTATACGGGTAAGTCCAAAAATAAATCGAAAATGTGCAACTGGTAACCCCAGGACCCCTATTCCGACCCCTTAAGGGGAATGTGACGGCATGAACCCACGTCTATGTTGTCTAGTATATATGTCTCAACAATAGGAACACACGATTGAGTGGGGCACTTCTCCCGAAGCACTTGTAAAAAAGTATGTTGTATCCGACTATGACAAAAATAACGCGAAAATGGGCAACTTGTGACCCCAGGACCCATATTGCGACCCCTTAAGGGGAATGTGACGGCATGAACCCCCGTCTATGTTGTCTAGTATATATGTCTCAACAATAGGAACACACGATTGAGTGGGGCACTTCTCCCGAAGCACTTGTAAAAAAATTTGTTTTATCCGACTATGACAAAAATAACGCGCAAATGGGAATTGACCCCAGACCCAATATTGCGACCCTTAAGGGGAATGTGACGGCATGAACCCCGTCTATGCTTGTCTAGTAATACATGTTTCAACAATAGGAACACACGATTGAGTGGGGCACTTCTCCAGAAGCACTTGTAAAATAATATGTTTATCGGGGGTTGGGTATGACAAAAATAACGCGAAAATGGGCAACTGGTGACCCAAGGACCCCTAATGCGACCCCTTAATGGGGAAATGTGACGGCATGAAACCCCCGTCTATGTTGTCTAGTATACATGTTCTCAACCAATAGGAACACACGATGAGTGGGGCACTTCTCCCGAAGCACTTGTTGTAAAAAAAGTATTGTTTTATCCGACCTAAGATGACAAAAATAACGCGGAAAAGAAAATGGGCAACTGGTGACCCAGGACCATATTGCGACCCCTTAAGGGGAATGTGACGGCATGAACCCCCGTCTATGTTGTCTAGTATACATGTCTCAACAATAGGAACACACGATTGAGTGGGGCACTTCTCCCGAAGCACTTGTAAAAAAGTATGTTTATCCGGGTATGACAAAAATAACGCGAAAATGGGCAACTGGTTGGACCCAAAGGACCCCTATTGCGACCCCTTAAGGGGAATGTGACGGCATGAACCACCGTCTATGTTGTCTTAGTATATATGTTCTCAACAATTAGGAACACACGATTGAGGTGGCGCACTTCTCCCGAAGCACTTGTAAAAAGTATGTTTTATCCGACTATGACAAAAATAACGCGAAAATGGGCAACTGGTGACCCCAGGACCCCTATTGCGACCCCTTAAGGGGAATGTGACGGCATGAACCCCCGTCTATGTTGTCTAGTATATATGTCTGAACAATAGGAACACACGATTGAGTGGGGCACTTCTCCCGAAGCACTTGTAAAAAAGTATGTTTATCCGGGTATGACAAAAATAACGCGAAAATGGGCAACTGGTGACCCAAGGACCCCTATTGCGACCCCTTAAGGGAATTGTGACGGCATGAACCCACCGTCTAATGTTGTCTAGTAATATGTCTCAACAATAGGAACACACGATTGAGTGGGGCACTTCTCCCGAAGCACTTGTTAAAAAAAATTTGTTTCATCCGACTATGACACAAATAACTCGAAAATGGGCAACTGGTGACCCCAGGACCCCTATTGCGACCCCTTAAGGGGAATGTGACGGCATGAACCCCCGTCTATGTTGTCTAGTATATATGTCTCAACAATAGGAACACACGATTGAGTGGGGCACTTCTCCCGAAGCACTTGTAAAAAAAGTATGTTTTATCCGACTATGACAAATATAACGCGGGAAAAGAAAATGGGCAACTGGTGACCCACCCAAAATGGACCCCTATTGCGACCCCATTAAGGGGAATGTGACGCATGAACCCCCGTCTATGTTGTCTAGTATATATGTCTCAACAATAGGAACACACGATTGAGTGGGGCACTTCTCCCGAAGCACTTGTAAAAAAATTTGTTTCATCCGACTATGACACAAATAACTCGAAAATGGGCAACTGGTGACCCCAGGACCCCTATTGCGACCCTTAAGGGGAATGTGACGGCATGAACCCCCGTCTATTGTTGTCTATATATATGTCTCAACAATAGGAACACACGATTGAGTGGGGGCACTTCTCCCGAAGCACTTGTAAAAAAGTATGTTTTATCCGACTATGACAAAAAAAAAAATAACGCGAAAATGGGCAAACTGGTGACCCAAGGAACCCCTATTGCGACCCCTTAAGGGGAATGTGACGGCATAAGAACCCCGTCTATGTTGTCTAGTATATATGTCTCAACAATAGGAACACACGATTGAGTGGCGGGGCACTTCTCCCGAAGCACTTGTAAAAAAGTAGTGTTTTATCCGACTATGACAAAAATACGCGGAAAATGGGCAACTGGTGACCCCAGGACCCCTTTTTTATTGCGACCCCTTAAGGGGAATGTGACGGCATGAAACCACCGTCTATATTGTCTAGTATATATGTCTCAACAATAGGAACACACGATTGAGTGGGGCACTTCTCCCGAAGCACTTGTAAAAAAGTATGTTTTATCCGACTATGACAAAAATAACGCGAAAATGGGCAACTGGTGACCCCAGGACCCCTATTGCGACCCCTTAAGGGGAATGTGACGGCATGAACCCCCGTCTATGTTGTCTAGTATATATGTCTGAACAATAGGACACACGATTGAGTGGGCACTTCTCCAAGCACTTGTAAAAAAGTATGTTTATCCGGGTATGACAAAAATAACGCGAAAATGGGCAACTGGTGACCCAAGGACCCCTATTGCGACCCCTTAAGGGGAATGTGACGGCATGAACCACCGTCTATGTTGTCTAGTATATATGTCTCAACAATAGGAACACACGATTGAGTGGGGCACTTCTCCCGAAGCACTTGTAAAAAAATTTGTTTCATCCGACTATGACACAAATAACTCGAAAATGGGCAACTGGTGACCCCAGGACCCCTATTGCGACCCCTTAAGGGGAATGTGACGGCATGAACCCCCGTCTATGTTGTCTAGTATATATGTCTCAACATAGGAACACACGATTGAGTGGGGCACTTCTTCTCCCGAAGCACTTTGTAAAAAAGTATGTTTTATCCGACTATGACAAAAATAACGCGTTAAAATGGGCAACTCTGGTGACACCCAAGGACCCCTATTGCGACCCCTTAAGGGGAATGTGACGGCATGAACCCCCGTCTATGTTGTCTAGTATATATGTCTCAACAATAGGAACACACGATTGAGTGGGGCACTTCTCCCGAAGCACTTGTAAAAAAATTTGTTTCATCCGACTATGACACAAATAACTCGAAAATGGGCAACTGGTGACCCCAGGACCCCTATTGCGACCCCTTAAGGGGAATGTGACGGCATGAACCCCCGTCTATGTTGTCTAGTATATATGTCTCAACAATAGGAACACACGATTGAGTGGGGCACTTCTCCCGAAGCACTTGTAAAAAAGTATGTTTTATCCGACTATGACAAAAATAACGCGAAAATGGGCAACTGGTGACCCAAGGACCCCTATTGCGACCCCTTAAGGGGAATGTGACGGCATGAACCCCCGTCTAAGTTGTCTAGTATATAGGTCTCAACAATAGGAATACACGATTGAGTGGGGCACTTCTCCCGAAGCACTTGTAAAAAAGTATGTTTTATCCGACTGTGACAAAAATAACGCGAAAATGGGCAACTGGTGACCAAAGGATCCCCATATGGACCCCTAAAGGGGAATGTGACGGCATGAACCCCCGTCTATGTTGTCTAGTATATATGTCTCAACAATAGGAACACACGATTGAGTGGGGCACTTCTCCCGAAGCACTTGTAAAAAAGTATGTTTTATCCGACTATGACAAAAATAACGCGAAAATGGGCAACTGGTGACCCCAGGACCCCTATTGCGACCCCTTAAGGGGAATGTGACGGCATGAACCCCCGTCTATGTTGTCTAGTATATATGTCTCAACAAAATGGAACACACCGATTGAGTGGGGCAACTTCTCCAGAAGCAATTGAATAAAATAATATGTTTATCCGGGTATGACAAAAATAAAAAACAACGCGGAAAATGGGCAACTGGTGACACAAGGACCCTATTGTGACCCCTTAAGGGGGAATGTGACGGCATGAACCCCCCGTCTAGTTGTCTAGTATATATGTCTCAACAATAGGAACACACGATTGATGTGTGGCACTTCTCCCGAAGCACTTGTGGAAAAAAGTAATGTTTTATCCGACTATGACAAAAATAAAGCGCAAATGGGCAACTTGTGACCCAGGGACCCATATTGCGACACCCCTTAAGGGGAATTGTGACGGCATGAACCCCCGTCTATGTTGTCTAGTAGACATGTCTCAACAATAGGAACACACGATTGAGTGGGGCACTTCTCCCGAAGCACTTGTAAAAAAGTATGTTTTATCCGACTATGACAAAAATAACGCGAAAATGGGCAACTGGTGACCCCAGGACCCCTATTGCGACCCCTTAAGGGGAATGTGACGGCATGAACCCCCGTCTATGTTGTCTAGTATACATGTCTCAACAATAGGAACACACGATTGAGTGGGGCACTTCTCCAGAAGCAATTGTAAAATAATATGTTTATCCGGGTATGACAAAAATAACGCGAAAATGGGCAACTGGTGACACAAGGACCCCTATTGTGACCCCTTAAGGGGAATGTGACGGCATGAACCCCCGTCTATGTTGTCTAGTATATATGTCTGAACAATAGGAACACACGATTGAGTGGGGCACTTCTCCCGAAGCACTTGTAAAAAAGTATGTTTTATCCGACTATGACAAAAATAACGCGAAAATGGGCAACTGGTGACCCCAGGACCCCTATTGCGACCCCTTAAGGGGAATGTGACGGCATGAACCCCCGTCTATGTTGTCTAGTATATATGTCTCAACAATAGGAACACACGATTGAGTGGGGCACTTCTCCAGAAGCAATTGTAAAATAATATGTTTATCCGGGTATGACAAAAATAACGCGAAAATGGGCAACTGGTGACACAAGGACCCCTATTGTGACCCCTTAAGGGGAATGTGACGGCATGAACCCCCATCTATGTTGTCTAGTATATATGTCTCAACAATAGGAACACACGATTGAGTGGGGCACTTCTCCCGAAGCACTTGTAAAAAAGTATGTTTTATCCGACTATGACAAAAATAAAGCGCAAATGGGCAACTTGTGACCCCAGGACCCATATTGCGACCCCTTAAGGGGAATGTGACGGCATGAACCCCCGTCTATGTTGTCTAGTATACATGTCTCAACAATAGGAACACACGATTGAGTGGGGCACTTCTCCAGAAGCACTTGTAAAATAATATGTTTATCCGGGTATGACAAAAATAACGCGAAAATGGGCAACTGGTGACCCAAGGACCCCTATTGCGACCCCTTAAGGGGAATGTGACGGCATGAACCCCGTCTATGTTGTCTAGTATATATGTCTCAACAATAGGAACACACGATTGAGTGGGGCACTTCTCCCGAAGCACTTGTAAAAAAGTATGTTGTATCCGACTATGACAAAAATAACGCGAAAATAGGCAACTGGTGACCCCAGGATCCCCATATGGACCCCTTAAGGGGAATGTGACGGCATGAAGCCCCGTGTAAGTTGTCTAGTACATACGTCTGAATAATAGGAAAACACCATTGAGTGGGGCACTTCTCACGAAGCACTTGTAAAAAAAATATGTTTATCCGGGTATGACAAAAATAACCCGAAAATGGGCAACTTGTGACCCCAGGACCCATATTGCGACCCCTTAAGGAGAATGTGATGGCATGAAACCCCGTCTATGTTGTCCAGTATATATGTCTGAATAACAAGAACACACGGTTGAGTGGTGGGGCTCGTCTCCCGAAAAATATGTTGTATCCGGATATGACAACAATTAACGCGAAAATGGGCAAATGGTGATCTGAGGACCCCATTGCGACCCCTTAAGGGGAATGCGACGGCATGAACCCCCGTCTATATTGTCGTTTTTATATGTCTGAATAATAGGAACACACTGTTTAGTGGGGCACTTCTCCCGAAGCACTTGTAAAGAATTGTGTTTACATAGACGGGGTGTGCTTCAGGAGACGTGCCCCACTCAATCCTGTGTTCTTGTTATACTCACACAGTTAATGATATATACTAGACAAAAAAGACGGGCGTTCATGCCATCACATTCCCCTTAAGGTGTCGCAATGGGGTCCTCAGGTCACCAGTTGCCCATGTTCGTGTTATTTGTTTCATACCCGGATAAAACATAATATGTTACATGCGCGTCGGGAGAAGTGACCACTGATTTGTATGTTCTCCTTATTCAGCTTTATAAAAATATTCGACAGCATAGACTAGGGTTCATGCCGTCACATTTCCCTTAAGGGGTCACAATGTGTCACAAGTTGCCCATGTTCGTGTTATTTTTGCCAACCACGCATAAAACAATATTTTGCAGGTGCTACGGGAGAAGTGCTGTTATGTGTTCCTGTTATTGAGATGATTATACTAGACAATATAGACAGGGCTCATGCCTTCACATTCCCTTAATATGTCGCAATGGGGATCCTGAGATCACACCGTCGCATTCAATCATGTGTTCCTATTATTCAGATATATGTATATAACAATAGACAGGGCTTCATGTGCTTGATTTAAAATGTCAGTTACTGTGCATGTAGAGAAAAAACACATATTGGATATTTGAGACATCATCTGAGACAGTCTCCAAGTTTATCTTGGAAGGAAATTAAATTTGTTGAAACGATTGAGCATAAAAAATACATAGGTAAAGATCATGGCTAGCTAAAAGTATAAACAATAACTTCAGTTTCTAATGTACACCGCAGTAGGTTATTATGGTACAAGCTATAGTTTTTGCATTCCGTCAGAAGCGGGCTAACACAATACACAGGCAGATGCAGAGAAAGCACCATTCAATATGTCTAGCAGTAGAATTGAAAATAACAATGCTTATTTAACGAGAATGGGCCCCACTGGGACTCGAACCCAGGTTACTAGTACGTAATACCAGTATGCTAGCCGCTGCACTACAAGGCCTGACACAACCGATAAACACAACATTGTTAAATCCAATACTATGTTCATTTTAATAAAGGGTCTGTAAAAAATGATTAAAGTTTGCCGGTAGATTACTATTGTCCATAATGTACAGGTCAGGAACACGGGAGGGTACGGTACATTGGTACACTGTGATATGTTGTACATGACGGGGAACAAGGGGGGGGGGGGGGGGGGGGGGGCAAGGGGGGGGGGGGGGGGGAGTGACGACCGAGTGTACATTATGTGACATGTTGTATATGTCAGAGACACGGTGACACGTTGTAAATGTCGGCAACACGGAAGGAGAGACGGCGCGCCGGTACACTATGTGACATGGTGTACAGGGCGGGGACACAGAGAGAACGGCGCGGCGGTACGCTAATGTGACATGTTGTATATGTCGGCAACACGGAAAGAGTACGTCCCGCCGGTACACTAAGTGACATGTCGTATATGTCGGCAACACGGAAAGAGTACGGTCCGCCGGTACACTATGTGCCATGTTGTATATGTCTGCGACACGGGATGGGGGGGGGTGGGGGTACATAAGTATGGCCTGCCTGTACACTATGTGACATGTTGTAATGTTGTATAGGTCGGGGACACAGGTGTGGAGGAGAAGTGCGGCCCATCGGTACACTGTGTGACTTGGCCCGCCGGTACACTATGTGACTTGGCCAGCCAGTACACTATGTGACATGTGGTACATATCGAGTGCGGTCCGCCGGTACACGGTACACTATGTGACATGTTGTACATGTCCGCGACACGGGAGGAGTACGGTACGTCAGTACTCTATGTGATATATTGTATATGTCGGCGATATGGGAGGAGTACGATATGGGAGGAGTACGGTACGTTGGTACACTACGGTATATGTTGTAAATGACGGGGACACGGGATAAGTATGGTCTGCCTACAGCCCGCGGGCACACATGTGCAGCTGTATAGTCGGCGACACGGGAGGAGTACAGCCCGCGGGCACACTATTGACATGTTGTATGTCTGCGACACGGGAGGAGTACAGCCGCGGGAACACTATGTGGACATGTTGTTACAAGGTCGATATCACACTATGTACCCGGCCACCTATGACAAAGTGTTGCTACAAACATTTCCAATAGTCATTGACTACCAGAAATTTGCTGCTTTTGCAAAAGAATGGGATTTCCTTAATGTCACGTACTCTATGTAGCCAAGGTCCAGTGGTCGCATAGGGGTCCTCAGGTCATCAGTTGCCCATTTTCGAGTTATTTTTCCATAGAAACATTCTTTTTTTACAAGTACTTCGGGAGAAGTAAGTGCCCCACTCAATCGTGTGTTCCTATTATCCAGACATATATACTAGACAACTTAGACGGTCGTTCATGTCGTCACATTCACCTTAAGAGGTCGCAATGAAGGTCCTGTGGTCACCAGTTGCCCATTTTCGAGTTATTTTTGTCATACCCTGATAAATATATTTTTTACAAGTGCTTCGGGAGAAGTACCCTATTCAATCGTTTGATCCTGTTGTTGAGACATATATACTGGACAACATAGACGGGGGTTCATGCCGTCACATTCCCTTTAAAGGGTCGCAATAGGGGTCCTGGGGTCACCAGTTGCCATTTTCGAGTTATTTTTGTCATACCCTGATAAATATATTTTTTACAAGTGCTTCGGGAGAAGTGCCCCACTCAATCGTGTGTTCCTGTTGTTGGGACATGTATTATAGACAACTTAGACGGGGATTCATGCCGTCACATTCCCCTTAACGGGTCCATATGGGGGTACTGGGGTCACTAGTTGCCCATTTTCGCGTTATTTTTGTCATACCCGGATAAAACATACTTGTTTACAAGTGATTCGGGAGAAGTGCCCCACTCAATCGTGTGTTCCTGTTATTGAGACATGTATACTAGACAACATAGACGGGGGTTCATGCCGTCACATTCCCCTTAAGTGGTCGCAATAGGGTTCCTTGGGTCACCAGTTGGCCATTTTCGAGTTGTTTTTGTCATACCCTGATCAATATACTTTTTTACAAGTGCTTCGGGAGAAGTGCCCCACTCAATCGTGTGTTCCTGTTGTTGGGACATGTATACTAGACAACATAGACGGGAGTTCGTGCCGTCACATTCCCCTTAAGGGGTCGCAATAGGGGTCATGGGGTCACCAGTTGGTCATTTTCGAGTTATTTTTGTCATACCCTGATAAATATATTTTTTACAAGTGCTTCGGGAGAAGTGCCCCAACACTCAATCGTGTGTTCCTGTTGTTGGACATGTTTATACTAGACAACATAGACGGGAGTTTGTGCCGTCACATTCCCCTTAAGGGGTCGCAATAGGGGTCATGGGGTCACCAGTTGGTCATTTTCGAGTTATTTTTGTCATACCCTGATAAATATATTTTTTTACAAGTGCTTCGGGAGAAGTGCCCCACTCAATCGTGTGTTTCCTGTTGTTGGGACATGTATACTAGACAACATAGACGGGAGTTTGTGCCGTCACATTCCCTTAAGGGGTCGCAATAGGGGTCATAGGGTCACCAGTTGGTCATTTTCGAGTTATTTTTGTCATACCCTGATAATATATTTTTTACAAGTGCTTCGGGAGAAGTGCCCCACTCAATCGTGTGTTCCTGTTGTTGGGACATGTATACTAGACAACATAGACGGGAGTTTGTGCCGTCACATTCCCCTTAAGGGGTCGCAATAGGGGTCATGTGGTCACCAGTTGGTCCATTTTCGAGTTATTTTTTGTCATACCCTGATAAATATATTTTTACAAGTGCTTCGGGAGAAGTGCCCCACTCAATTGTGTGTTCCTGTTGTTGGGACATGTATACTAGACAACATAGACGGGAGTTTGTGCCGTCACATTCCCCTTAAGGGGTCGCAATAGGGGTCATGGGGTCACCAGTTGGTCATTTTTCGAGTTATTTTTGTCATACCCTGATAAATATATTTTTTACAAGTGCTTTCGGGAGAAGTGCCCCACTCAATCGTGTGTTCCTGTTGTTGGGACATGTATACTAGACAACATAGACGGGAGTTTGTGCCGTCACATTCCCCTTAAGGGGTCCGCAATAGGGGTCATAGGTCACCAGTTGGTCATTTTCGAGTTATTTTTGTCATACCCTGATAAATATATTTTTTACAAGTGCTTCGGGAGAAGTGCCCCACTCAATCGTGTGTTCCTGTTGTTGGGACATGTATACTAGACAACATAGACGGGAGTTTGTGCCGTCACATTCCCCTTAAGGGGTCGCAATAGGGGTCATAGGGTCACCAGTTGGTCATTTTTCGAGTTATTTTTGTCATACCCTGATAAATATATTTTTTACAAGTGCTTCGGGAGAAGTGCCCCACTCAATCGTGTGTTCCTGTTGTTGGGACATGTATACTAGACAACATAGACGGGAGTTTGTGCCGTCACATTCCCCTTAAGGGGTCGCAATAGGGGTCATGTGGTCACCAGTTGGTCATTTTCGAGTTATTTTTGTCATACCCTGATAAATATATTTTTTACAAGTGCTTCGGGAGAAGTGCCCCACTCAATCGTGTGTTCCTGTTGTTGGGACATGTATACTAGACAACATAGACGGGAGTTTGTGCCGTCACATTCCCCTTAAGGGGTCGCAATAGGGGTCATGGGTGGGGTCACCAGTTGGTCATTTCGAGTTGTTTTTTGTCATACCCTGATAAATATATTTTTTACAAGTGCATTCGGGAGAAGTGCCCCACTCAATCGTGTTCCGTGTTACTGTATGAATGTACATGTAATACTAGACAACATAGACGGGAGTTTGTGCCGTCCACATTCCCCTTAAGGGGTCGCAATAGGGGTGGCATAGGGTCACCAGATTGGTCATTTTCGAGTTATTTTTGTCATACCCTGATAAATATATTTTTTACAAGTGCTTCGGGAGAAGTGCCCCACTCAAATCGTGTGTTTTCCTGTTGTTGGGACATGTATACTAGACAAAAATAGACGGGGGGGATTTGTGCCGTCACAATTCCCCTTAAGGGTCGCAATAGGGTCATGGGGTCCATGGGGTCACAGTTGGTCATTTTTTCCCGAAGGGTTATTTTTGCATACCCTATTATAAATATTTTTTTTACAGTTGCTTCGGGGTGAGAATGTCCCCACTCAATTTTCGTGTGTTCCGTGTTGGGACCCCCCCATGTTATACTAGACAACATAGACGGGAGTTTGTGCCGTCACATTCCCCTTAAGGGGTCCATATGGGGATCCTGGTGTCACCAGTTGCCCATTTTCGCGTTATTTATGTCATACCCGGATAAAACATACTTTTTTGCAAGTGCTTCGGGAGAAGTTCCCCACTCAATAGTGTGTTCCTGTTATTGAGACATATATACTAGATAACATAGACGGGCGTTCATGCCGTCACATTCCCCTTAAGGGGTCGCAGTAGGGGTCCTGGGGTCACCAGTTGTCCATTTTCGAGTTATTTTTTACTTACCCGTATAAAACATACTTTTTTACAAGTGCTTCGGGAGAAAGAATAACGCGAGAAAGAATAAGCTGTTATTGTGACAAAATAAAAACACAGTAGGTGTCTCAGCTAGGATACAGAAAGCATACAAGACAGATGAAGTAGTAATTACAAGTCTTATCCGCATAGCCAAGATTATCTAAGCTAAATTCAACTTGACTTGAAATCATGTCATTCATGACCTGCCTTAAACCAAAACCAATGGCCTACTAAAAAATAAGTTTCATTGTATTCAAAGTTCAAGTCAATACGCATGCATTCACATTGTAAATCTTTAATGTGGGTTCAAGTGGGTGGGGTAATAGTTAGTGTTGCGATGTTACCTGCGTCTTAAACTGCTACACAACAGGATTCCAGACAATAATTTGATTAAAATGCTTTAACTTATGTATTAACTGAGTGAATATAATAATCAGTTAAACATTTATTTAGCTATAGTTGGACATATTTGAGATATGTTCTGATAGTTCGTGCCACCATGCACATGTCATAATTTACAGGCCGATTTCGGGACGAACAGCGTCGGAATGACTTGGAACCTCATAAAATAAAAATATTATCTAAATTTATGAATAGTAAATGCTTAATAAAATATTAAAGTATCTATTTCTGTGTAATTATGTTGAACTTACATAGTGAAATGCTTGTAATACACCGATTTATGTAGAATATACAGTTCGCAATAATCATCATTGGTTCATTGTTGACGAAGGCAAACTGAATGAATAAAACCGAGTAATCCGTACTACCGGAAATAAACACGTCGAGGTACTCCGAAACTATCGGCGACTAGTTTGATTTCAGTAGTGAATGTGTAGCTTTTGGGAGCGAATTTAGGTTTGTGTGCTGTATATTGGTACGGCGTACACTCGAAATCTTTGAGATATGAGTTAACCCGTTGAACCCGAAAGCCCGCTATAGCTGTTTATGTAAACAGTGCAGATCCAGATGAGCCGGCTCATCAGAATCTGCACTTTTTGGAAGCGAATTTAGGTTTGTGTGCTGTATATTGTATATACTGTACAGCGTACATTCGAAATCTTTGAGATGAGAGTTAAGGACCGTTCTATACCCGATCATCGTTTGATTCAAAGATAATTGCTTCGTAAACGTGATGGAATATATGTATAACATATACATGTATGTGAATACTGCCTCATTACTGTGTCCTTTGTGTGTTGCAGCCATCAGCCAGTTTCACCTGTTCTGCCAATTACCAAAGAACTCAAAATGTGAAGGAGAACATATGTTATAATGTAGCTAAGCACATGTGGAAAAGCCAGGAGAACGGACTCCTATCAATTATATTACACCAAACCGTAAAATATGTCAGTATTCTGGACAAGTTTGTGCCTGTGTTTTAACAACATGAACCACCATTATAATTACCCTCATACACAGAAAATCGCACAGTGTATCACTTTTACCTGGCAAACCACACAATGCATACCATATATACCCACTATTGTACTCTGTTATTAGCTATAAATCCAGTGACATGTAAGCAGTTACCTGGGTGTATTGTCCCTGGTGTCTACTCACCTACTATGCAAGTAAATATGGCTTTACATATGGGCAACGTGTACAATAGCATAGGCTGTGCATCATATTGAAAAGTTTACACATCAGAATTTATTTTGAGATTGATGGGAGAAATGCTCAAATATCTCGTCTTTTGTATAATTTTCTGACATGATATCTATAGCTTGCCGTTGTCATATCTGTCTATTATGTATTGCACCAAATTGTAGTTGGTTTACTGTCACATTATTTGCTGTATGTGTCAAACGCACGAAGTGGTGAAAATGTACGATGGCTTGTGCATACAAAGATGGTGGAGATGGCATATAGTATACTCTAACATGACAATATTCACATATGTTATATTCATATATCACGTCACTCTTTGAAGCAATTATCATTGATGTCAAGTGTATCTATCTATCTATCTATCTATCACCTAATACCTTAACCCTTTGAACCCGAAAGCCCGCTATAGCTGTTTATGCAAACAGTGTAGATCCAGATGAGCCGGCTCGTAACCAGCCGTCTCATCAGGATCTGCACTTTTTGAAAGTAATTTTCATATTTTTGAAAACAAAAAGTACCACCTTTTCATAAATGGACTAGTCTGAAAATATTTGTGTGATGATTGGATTGGCTGCAAAAGCAACAGATCTAAATACATTCCAGTTACCTAGGGGTGAAAGGGTTAATGTTTTGGCACATGTAATATGTATACCGAAGACTCGCCCCAAAACAGCGGTTTCCACACGCTATATCATTTTGTACACATGACTTGTATTAGGTGAGACAGACTTTACGAGATCTTGTGGAATAAATCGTACAACTGTGCCGTGGTGAATGGGTGTTTTACAACTTCTCTATTACTATTCTGATTTCACATTTTTCGAAGAGCATGATTGTAATATACAATTTATTCCATTCCCATTTTGAAAAACTGGATTTATTTCCCTGGACAACTGTGAATCCGACACAGAGGCTTGTGCTCCACACTCGTTTCTTTATCGGATTTCCAGATGTCTAGGGATATAAATCCGGTATTTCAAAATGGTAGTTGAGTAAACTATATCAATTGTATTTGTATATCAAGTTTATCAGGCTCGGCTCATAAACGGTAGGAACTCCTTGGAATATGCTACACGTTTCCTAGCCTTGCCTGATAAACTTGATATTAAACTATATCAGCACGGTGGTTTCTGTATTATGGCATAATTAAATAGAAATTCGCAGAAATTATATGATTATATGTGACTATATGTCACTTTAACTGAAGAAATGGGGATTATCTATTGAACACTTTAATCGCATTTATTTCACCGGTATTCACAAGCGAGTGCGGACATGCGATATTATCATCATTACTTATAATTGGAAATTTGTGTCAATGTACGATGCTGTGATTGTGGTATAACTAGTATTTAACATCAATGTTGTAATGATAATCACGTACGAGCCTCTATTTATTATAATTCGGCACAGTAATATCCTACGTTGCCGCAGGAAATCACATATTTGATCCAGACCAGGGATTTTCAGAAGGCTCGAACAGAAGTGCTCGAGGATCGGTCGCCATTTGTGGAGATCCTAGATCCAGATCCGCGAAGACACATGAGGTTTTCACAGTTTTCTCTTACCACGTGGTGATTGTAGAAACGGGGCGCATACCACACACCGCCAGTTCGTTGTTAACCCTTTCACCCCTAAGTCACTGGAATGGATTTTGATATGTTAATTTAGCAGCCAATCCAATTATCACAAACAGATTTTCAGGCGAGTCCATTTATTAAAAGGGGTTATTTTTTGTTCTAAAAAATGAAAATTACTTTCAAAAAGTGCAGATCCTGATGAGACGGCTCGTTACGAGCCGGCTCATCTGGATCTGCACTGTTTGCATAAACCGCTATATAGCGGGCTTTCGGGTTCAAAGGGTTAACGAGGGGAACTGGCGGGTAATTGATTCATACTTGAAATGCAGATACAAATCAGACAGTTTTGTTTCATCATAATACATTAAAACAAAATTGCTGACGTATACATGTATATCGCGTCGCTGAAACAAAAATATGTTAAAGGTACATACCCAATCAGCAAACACAAAATGTTCTTTATATCAGAGACATCATCTGAGACATTTTCTGGCAATGTAAACATTCATTCACCATTACCCCACGTATTGATTGACATTAGTATACATTTTATATCAGACGTAAATTTCACACTGATGTCAGGGGCGATAACCGTGTTTCCTTTCAAATGTTAACGGACATTACTATTTATTCTCGGTATTTATGTTTTGATGTTCAATGATCTTGCTTTATAATATTATTTTTTGTTCACGGGCGATAACCGTGTTTCCTTAAAATGTTAACGAACATTACCATTTGTTCCCTGTATTTATTTGTTGATGTGCAATGATCATACTTTATAATCTGACGATAATATTATTTTTTTCAGGTGACGCATTTATTTGGCTTAGATAATTAAAAACGATCATGCCTCATTTGCATATGAAAATAGCCGGATACCACCGCGCGTCACTATCAGTAAAATAAACATTAATAACCGATGCTACCAACAGTTTTCTATTTTCAATTACGCGCAAAACTATAATGTATGCAGTTGCATCACGGGCCGGGTGTTTCGTTCAGTATAAACTTGTATGTTACTTTTAAAGTAGGCATAAAATGTTCTTTATAGGAATTAAATAGTAATGTCCGTATTTTAAGGAAACACTGTTATCGCACCTGATATCAGTGTGGAAATTTATGTCCGATATAAAATGTATAATAATGCCAATCAATACGCGGGGTCATGATGAATGAATGTTTATTTTGCCAGAATATATCTCAGATGATTTTGTGCCTACTGAGTGGGCATGTACTTTTAAATCCCCATTGACATCTTCACAGAGTGAATATGTATATGGGGAATTAAAGGTACATGCCCACTCAGTAGACACAAACTGTTATTTATATCAGAGACATCATCTGAGACATTTTCTGGCAAAGCATTCTTTCACCATTACCCCACGTATTGATTGGCATTATTATGCATTTTATATCAGACGTAAACTTTCACACTGATATCAGGGGCGAGTAACCGTGTTTCCTTAAAATTTTAATAGACATTACCATTTATTCTCTGTAATTAGTTTTTGATGTGCAATAATAATACTTTATTATCTGTCGAAAATATTAAAATATTAAAAATGATCATGCCTCATTTGCATATGAAAATAGCCTGATGCCACCGCACGTCACTATCAGTAAAATAAATATTACTAAGTGATTATATCTGTATAGCGGGCACTCATAATTTTTAGAACTGGTGGAATAGTGACACAATTATAATAATACAAGAATTACTTACTTACTGTAATAATTGCTAATATCGCTGCCACCGTGCTTTAACCAATAACATAGGGGCGGACGTGTGGGTGGAGGTGGGGGGCTGGCGGGGGGACTTATGTCAGGTCAGTTAATGACGTAAATATATAAGGAAATATCGTGCTATTACATGCCATTACATGCTATGAATTCACAATACTACAGTTTTACTACAATTGTCGAAAAACACATTATATCCACATGTGGCCAGTCAATCACAGTTTTGTTTTTAGTGAACATAAATTCTCTCCCTTTGCATGCCTTGTTACTGTGTCACCCGTTTTGAACTTCAGCCACTATTTTCGTAAGTTATGTCAAGTTCATATGCTGTTTACATGTACTTCTGACGTCATTTATAGGAAATGTCGCTTTCAAATCAATACTGCCGACAATCGATAACACTGGTGTGCACTCCGCGCCGGTGTAAACTGTTTCACGTCGAAATAGTCGCCTAATTCATGACGAATTCCAATTTAGCTACATACCAAAGAAACTGCATACACACATTTTCGTCTAGAAACCGGCGCAAGAAAACATGCGTTTATGTGATAGATCTAGGTAGAGTGACAACTCGTCAGGAAAGCGGTGCAGTTTTCGACGTGAAACATTGTATTACCAGTATGTGATACTGGAGATTCACAACCGGTGCCATTTGTAATTACAGTAGAACCTGTCTAATCCGGACACTACAAAATGTGCTGTGCGGTTAACTTGTATGTCCTCAGCTGCGACATGTATGTATGGTGACCGTGTATTTTCATCATAGCAAAGCCCGGATGCACGCATTGAAGTGCTCAGATATCAATATCACACAGTGAAACGTCTCTCAATCGGACACGCTGTCGACCCACGGAAGAGCAATATATGTGGTAGTGTTACTTTTAACCCGTATTTTAGTTTGTGGTGAAGTTCTTTTTCTGCACAGTATAGTATAGTGTATCATGGCAGTTGATTACTGTTCATGATTGACAGGCATCAATGTGCATGATCACGTGGTTATAACAACAACAACAGTGGCTGAACGTGTTGAAATCTTGCCCACTCCAAAGTATTTGATATTTTCCTTAATATTAAACGGATTTTGATAAAATATGGCGCAGCAAAAGCGTCTTCATGAGCTGTGTTTGGTCGTCCAGGGAGTTCGGCACAGACTTCTGTCGTTTTTGCGAATAATAGATTTCCGTGTCTATCGACACGGAAATCGATTCTTCGCAAAAGCGACAGAAGGTTGGGCCACAGTACAGAGACCACCAAATGCAGCTTAACAAGACGCGTTTGATGCGCCATATTTCATCAAAATCCGTTACATAATAAGGACAAAAGAAAATAATACATACTTTGAATCGGATGGATTATGGAAGTTTCAGTACTCGTTGTTGTTGTTGTTGTAACCACGTGAGCATACACCTTGGGCATTCTATCGTCATGTCATGTATTGGAATTCCAATTTAGAGACATTTGATTGGTCATCAATGTCAGGGTGATATTTATACACTAAAATCATTCAGTCAATATAGCCAAGGTGCATGATCACGTGGTTACAACAACAGCACGAATTACTGTAACTTCCAGCAGCGCCTCCGATTCAAGGTACGTATTCTGTTGTATTGTCCTTATTATGTAACGGTTTTTAATTAAAATTAATCAAACGCGTATTGTTACTTTGGCCCCAACATTTATCGTTTTTGCGACGAATCGATTTCCGTGTTTACTGTCAATACTGACACGGAAATCGATTCTTCGCAAAAGCGACATAAGTATGTGGCGAAGTCCCGAGACCACCAAATGCAGGCCATGCAGACGCGTTGGCTGCGCCATATTTAATTAAAATCCGTTGCATATTAAGTAAAATATCAAATAATATTTACTTTCGAGTTGCGCTTTCAACGCTTTCAGACATTTTTGTTGTTGTGGTAACCACATGATCATGCACCTTGATAGCTTCGAGGGTGAACATCTATCTCTCGTATATTTTCACAGCGCTATTTGCGATACAGTATATTTAAACGACGTTGAGCGACTGCTGTATTATGTAACATGAAGTGTGGATTGGGAGCGAGTTGCTGAGATTGCCGGTCCATCGTGAAGGCGACATAGCGATCCGTTAATTACTTGTGTAACGTTTTGGGACCATAATAGACTACTTGTGTATACAAGTAATAAATGAAAAGTCATGCAGAGCATGATGTTATTAGCCGATCAAATCAGGGTAAAGTGCATCGAACATATGTAGGTGTCTCTGGTAACATTGTCAATGGTAAACTATTTTCGACCACAGTTCTGTACCCAGCGTTGACATTTTTCTCGATTTTGTGCAGGTTTTGGAAACCCGTTCCCAAATCCATCCAATAGCAGCAATGCCATAGCAGTAATGTTTTGTTGTCACCATTATGTTGCGAAATATTCCAGCGTAACACCTGTACTGTATGCTCTATTTATCTACACATTACACTCCGCAATACACAAAGTTGTAGTCACTGTGTGTTTGTCCGAATTCTGTGGCAGCATGCGAGTGGGCGGAACTACCAGGGCTATATATATCTAGCGGTTACAGTGTCATCTAAAAATAGACGCAAGCTCCTGCGTATTCAGGCACATGCCCAGATTCAAGTTGGCCTAATGTGCCCCATCCGTGATTTTTTGCGCGATATCGGGCGCAAGACAATCAATAATTTGCGGCATTGACAATAATTAAGGGGGATTGCCGCAATCGCGCGTGCTGGATGCATCCCTGCCATCTCTGCATGATACGTAGACAAATCAAAGTTGGCTATGAAGGGCAATTCTTCGTTTTGATTGGTGGAATATTTTGTGAATAATAACTAGCGTCAAATGACGCGCATACGCGATCCAATGGGATAAACCCGAGATGCTGGGATAAACCCGAAAATGCTGGGGTTGCTAGTAAGGAGATTTTGAGCAGAGGTCGATTATAAATTAGCCGAATAAACACATTTTACGCGATTATATGTGGCTGAAACTTGTTCTGTTTAATAAATAAAAGCTTTAAATTAGCCCAATAATCGGCCTATGTTGGCGTATATGGCCATTAGAGCCAACTATGGACTTCAACAACAATAACTTCCGGGTTATTCAGCTCATTACGTATTCAAAATTGTGTTATTTGGCTATAAGTAAAGTTTTAAACGGAGATAATTGCCAAAAATGCAAACTTTATCGGTTGATGCAATTTGGAAATGATACAGAAAAATTTGCGTTCGTAGATTACCGAATAGCGGAGAAAAGGGTTGCTACAAACTTTTTCAGAATTCGATGGATAACCAATATATTAGCCGATCTATAAATAGATCGGCTAATAACAAACATTCAATTGGAATCCGTGGTTGTAAAACGTGCGTGACCGCAGCATTCCCCCCACACATGAGCTAGCCGGAAAGGGGTTACGACATATACTTGCAGGGGAGATAAGTACGTAGAAGACCTGGAATCGCCGAGAGTGATAAAGAGCCATCTACACTACACTTCATGCTACCAGAGCAGCTCAAACACGGCAACAGAAAGGTAACACGAATATGGGAACAATATACAGTGAAACCTCTCTAAACCGGACACCATGGGAGGTCCCCAGGGTGTCCGGCTTAGAGAGGTTTCACTGTAAATCTAGAAAAACAAAATTGCTACCCCGCTCCATACCTTTCACAAGGGTAGCAATTTAACCCCATCTCTTTAATGTAACGCATGAAAGAGTGATTTTTGCAATCGGTTATCCGGCGTGTTTGATATGTTAGCGATATAAAACTGTCAAAGCTGTATCAATAAATTATTAATAAAGAACATACACATGCAGAAATTGGTTATTTTACCGTATCAATGTGTTTGTCTGACATTTACATGTATATCTTGTACATTTGAAAGCTTCATTTCGTTATGTTGAATATTGAACAACAAGTAGAGAAAAGGTAGCTTCCATGGGAAAATGATTTCCCTGTTCTAATATTTTTGACAATTTGTTAGTTCTAAAATATCACATGTGCTTTCTTGGTGTCCGGTTTAGAGAGGTTCCACTGTATCGATGGCCTAAAAGATAACAGGTGCACTCGAACAATATACCGGTGGTGTGCATCATCATATCTATAGTCTTAGCAGTAACAATACTACTGTCTGTTCCTATTGCTGCCGACTAACACATTAAATCTTAAAAATATATAAATTTAAGTAGTTTTTCATCAATAACGAAAAGGTCAACCTCCCCCAAAACATGTTTTGAAGAATTCCATCAAATATTGATTTTATTGCGAAGCAAAATATTTTCCTATGGAAATTTAAAATGAGGGCTAAAATAGATTTTTTTTAAATATTTTTTTATTTGTGGACCGACTTTCAAATTCTAATTTTCGTTTTCTAATTGACATCATTTCCAAGCTATCTAGCCAGGTTTCGGAGTCAATTTCCAAAATGTTCCTTTTTTGACGTCGTTTTTTCGCTATAAAATCAATATCTGAAGGAATTTTATGAAACAAAAAAAATTGGGGATGGTGACCTTTTTGTTATTAGTGAACAAATACTTACATTGAAATATTTTTAAGATTTAATGTGTCACTGCCAAAAGTTCGTCGGCAGAGAAACGTGGAACAGACAGTATGTTAGAAATATATATACATTGTATGTTCTAAAGTGTAACACGAAGACGTAACCAATATATTGGTGGCCACATTAAATATATGCAAACTTTGACTTAGCAATGGTCTAAAAGTTAAGACGAGCACTTGGTGGTTCCATATATGTGTTGAAGGTTCTCGTACGAAACAAGTGAAAACTACAGTAAATCGAGGTGAATATGATCCCTTTTCTACAACAATATGCATATATGTTATATACGGCTACACTTTGACCCATTACAAAATTGTGAGCAACCGAAGTGCATACCGAAACCTATTGCATGTAGGTCAAAATTTAGTAAACTGTGTAATCCCGTCAACACTGTGCGTATGTGCCGTGAAACAAGGTGCCGTGAAATATTACTATATTGATATCCTGTCACTATGACATAATCACTGCGTATGAATATGTGCGGTTGTCATACTAGTCGATTCTCCGATGTTGAGGATGCGGCTGGGGTTAAATAGAATAGTAGGTTAGTGCCGTGAATGGGAAAAAATAGCTGGCGCGGCACGGAAACAGCAGAGCTTCGCCCATCCCGTTTCTTAAGCCTTGCCAGATATATTTCCCATTCACGGCACTAACCTACTATTCTCTATATCTTTAATGTAGAACTAGTAAATTGCCAAAAATAATAGAACAGGGAAATAATTTTCCCATGGAAGCCATCTTTTCTCTAGTTGTTGTTCAACATTCAACATAGCGAAATGAAGCTTTCAAATTTACAAGATGTACATGATAAAACCTGACGTATTATTACACAACGGGAACACGTCTATGCTGTATTTATTACACTCGTGCGAGTTATTTGTACGGGTTTCGCTGTGAGAGAAAATCCGTAATCAACTATTTACAAATAATACTCAGTGAAGAGAACACCCGTAACTGCGCGCGAGCTTTCTTGGAAACCACGAGCTACCATGCAATATGTTTATTTTGAATTACAGTTATTTAAAAACTTAGGGAGCGTCTCGACTAATCTGCAATGTTAATGTAATTGAACACATTCCAAACATGCACTCAAATATATGTAGTTCATAGAAACCGCTGCGTAATTTATTTGGATTTCAAAAAGTTTACATGACGTCACGTTTGACGTAAGACAGCGTGACGTCAAAACGGGGGAAACACATTGTGTAAATATTCATACGCACAGCACAATTCACTGATTATCATCACAAAAAATATAATAAATATGAATACATATCCGCCGTGGCAGTATAATAAATAGTATATACCATCGTACATGTTTGAATAGCGGAACTAATACGCTCGTGCCAGTCGGCGTCCGTGCAAGCAACTCGATCGCTACTCTCACTCGTTGCTTACGCGGAAGCCGACGCACGTTTGTGTATTATTTCCCGCTATTCAAAATGTTCGATTGAATATCCTTTGTGTAATACTGTAATTTGTGAAATTATCCACTGTAGTTCTTGTATCCATTACAGATCGTGTATCTGGTTAGGAATCCTAACGCCTGTGCATTGTCGTATTACAAGCTGTGGATATCGTTCGGTTCGGACCAGACCCAGTCACTACGAGAATACATGGACCTATTCCTGAACGGCCAAGGTACATGTACAAACCATGTCTTCGTTGTTTATCAGGTAACCTGCCCTGTATTGACCGAATACATACTGACTGATAACATATCGTTGTATCAGGCGTTGACCTGATACAAACATCCGGGTTACAACGAAGTGAAAACTGACGTTCCATTAGTCGATTGACTACGTCGGTGTAATGATGCAACGTAAACAAGTCCGCGTTCTGTACGTTACCTGATAAATCAAATACCAGACTAGTGTATTTTGATATCAAGTTTATGAGGCTCGACTCGGAAACGGTAGGAATTCCTCGGCAAGCCTCGGAATTCCTACGCGTTTCCTAGCCTTGCCTAATAAACTTGATAGCAAAAGACACTATCCTGATATTCTCTATTTATTGTCTGTTTTACGTAAACGTGCCCACTTTTTACGGTATTAAAACATTGCAAAAACAATGTAATTTCAGGGGCGATAACCGTAGTTCCTTAACATATTAACGAAAACAACTAATTAGTAAGTTTGGTATTGACAACCAGCGTAGCCCCAGATCGGCCTGCGAATCCGCGCAGTGTGGTTGGTGACTACACTGTTTATTAGCAATCGTCATAGCCACAGATCAGTCTGTGCAGTCTGATGGGTGGCTGTACCGTTTGTTGTTCAGTCAGTGACATGATAGTGTTGCCACTGACACCTGTCAGTGCCTGATAATCAACATGGCCTACATATCATTGGTTGTTACTGTGGTACAGCACATTGCTTGCTAAGCTTTTACCTAGATTTTGGCAAGCTGTGCAAATACAGATGGAACAACATTTGAAGAATATTTGCAAGCATTTATATTTGCATGTAGATGCCTCTGGTTTTGAAATTGTTAAATATCCGTTTCTATGTCCTTTGGTTTGGAATCCAATTTGCCTAATACAGATACTGCTTGGGAAATATATAACAATTTGTGAGATTTCTTGTTGCATATATTATTGTTTCTGCTCTCGTAATTGACAACATGTTTTATGGACTATTTTCATATATTTATGCACTATTTTCATATATTTACTGGATAGAATGTTCGAAATATTGTGCCGAGTGAAAAACATGCTTGTATAGTGGGGAACTTATCCAGGACACAGTTGTGTTACTTTTCAAGTCGCTGCATGATTGTCTCAGATAATACCTAGGATCTACAAGTGGTTGTTGTTTTAATAATGATCGATGATTATTGTAGTAGAAGGATTGGTCAATCAGTGACTGTATCTTGGTAACAAGGATATTGTTCATTTGGTCTATGACGATACACAGTAGCCAAACAGTATAATTGGTATTGTTGCTACAGCCTATCTTCTAATTGTTTGGTATATGGTTGTATTGTCTTACTCTGTATTGGCATGTTCGTTTGCTATTCATCTCTAGATTATTGTTTGGAACTAGATCATGCTAAAAGTACCTATGTCAGGTGAAACACAGGAGCTATTCATTCCATTTGTATACACATACAGCAAACTGCAACGCTGTCATTACCATTCAGAGATGTTTGTGGGAGTTATTGCCCTTAGACTGTAGTGCATTGTATGGGCTGTACATTATTGGAATTAGGCTACATTATTGCTAGCTAGTCATAATTTGCATGTAAACTAATGAATGCATTCATTTAAAAAAAATGTTTTTGCTGCCATAGAATAGCTTCGTAGTCACAGATATTATATGTGTTGAATACAAGGACTGGCATTCACACGTGATTATGTATTGATCTTCATAGTACTATTCTAAAGGACATTTGCATTTTAGTCAAGGTCTTTGCTGTTGCTTTATGTTTTTACCATTTTCCAATTATGATATCCAGTATTTCATTTTTGGTAACCGGTATTTGCTTTGTATGAGATGTTTGTTTTTATCTGCTGATCACAGATAAATAGTATGTTAGTGTGTATGTATGTTGATAATACGTAACAGTCTAGGATATGGTTTTTATGTCAATTTCCCATGTTTTACTTGACCATTATAATCATACCTATGATTGCCATTGCGGAGTTACTTGTGAATTTGTATGTACATGATGTATATCTTATTATTTGTTGGCCTGGTGACAGGATGAGACTTTCCGTGACTCATGCTAAATTGTTCTACAATTTTATTTTGATGGGGGAATGTTATATCTATATTGATAGCTCTCATTGTGGTCATTGTGGTCAGAGATGTATCGTGGTACCTTTTACATCACTCTGAATACGCAAACGGTCAGAGATGCATAGTGGTACCTTTTCACTCGACAAGATGTCGAGTGAAAAGGTACCACGATGCATCTCTGACCGTTTGCGAAGTGAGAGTGATCACAATGAGAGCTTCACGTGACTCATATCAATATAGATATAACACCTGTTGTTTTCTTGCAGAATTGTTGAACGTATTATGACATGGATACACTTTTCTATCAAGTGTTAACACAATCCTCGTCTGAAAGTATCATGACATGGATACACTTTTCTATCAAGTGTTAACACAATCCTCTTCTGAAAGTATTATGACATGAATACACTTTTCTATCTATCAAGTGTTAATACAATCCTCGTCTGAAAGTATAATGACATGAATACACTTTTCTATCTATCAAGTGTTAATACAATCCTCGTCTGAAAGTATAATGACATGAATACACTTTTCTATCTATCAAGTGTTAATACAATCCTCGTCTGAAAGTATTATGACATGGATACACTTTTCTATCAAGTGTTAATACAATCCCCGTCTGAAAGTATTATGACATGAATACACTTTTCTATCAAGTGTTAATACAATCCTCGTCTGAAAGTATTATGACATGAATAAACTTTTCTATCAAGTGTTAATACAATCCTCGTCTGAAAGTATTATGACATCAATACACTTTTCTATCTATCAAGTGTTAATACAATCCTCATCTGAAAGTATTATGACATGGATACACTTTTCTATCAAGTGTTAATACAATCCCCGTCTGAAAGTATTATGACATGAATACACTTTTCTATCAAGTGTTAATACAATCCTCGTCTGAAAGTATTATGACATGGATGCACTTTTCTATCAAGTGTTAATACAATCCCCATCTGAAAGTATTATGACATGAATACACTTTTCTTTCAAGTGTTAATACAATCCTCGTCTGAAAGTATTATGACATGGATGCACTTTTCTATCAAGTGTTAATACAATCCTTGTCTGAAAGTATTATGACATGGATGCACTTTTCTATCAAGTGTTAATACAATCCTCGTCTGAAAGTATTATGACATGAATACACTTTTCTATCAAGTAGTTAATACAATCCTCGTCTGAAAGTATTATGACATGATACACTTTTCTATCAAGTGTTTTTAATACAATCCTCGTCTGAAAGTATTATGACATGGATGCACTTTTCTATCAAGTGTTAATAACAATCCTCGTCTGAAAGTATTATTACAATGGATACACATCTATCAATGTGTTAATACAATCCTCGTCTGAAAGTATTATGACATGAATACACTTTTCTATCACGTGTTAATACAATCCTCGTCTGAAAGTATTATGACATGGATGCACTTTTCTATCAAGTGTTAATACAATCCTTGTCTGAAAGTATTATGACATGAATGCACTTTTCTATCAAGTGTTAATACAATCCTCGTCTGAAAGTATTATGACATGAATACACTTTTCTATCAAGTGTTAATACAATCCTCGTCTGAAAGTATTATTACATGGATACACTTTTCTATCAAGTGTTAATACAATCCTCGTCTGAAAGTATTATGACATGGAGGTACACTTTTCTATCAAGTGTTAATACAATCCTCGTCTGAAAGTATTATGACATGAATACACTTTTCTATCAAGTGTTAATACAATCCTCGTCTGAAAATATTATGACATGAATACACTTTTCTATCAAGTGTTAATACAATCCTCGTCTGAAAGTATTATGACATGAATACACTTTTCTATCAAGTGCTAATACAATCCTCGTCTGAAAGTATTATGAAATGAATACACTTTTCTATCTATCAAGTTTTAATACAATCCTCGTCTGAAAGTATTATGACATGGATGCACTTTTCTATCTATCAAGTGTTAATACAATCCTCGTGAGTATATGACATGAAATACACTTTTCATCAAGTGTTTAAATACAATCTCGTTTTCTGAATGTATTAGCATGAATACACTTTTCTAATCAAGTGTTAATACAATCCTTGTCTGAAAGTATTATGACAAATGAATACACTTTTATAATCAAGTGTTAATACAATCCTGTCTGAAAGTATTATGACTAATACAACTCTATCGAGTGGTTAATACAATCCTCATCTGAAATATTTAGACATGAATACACTTTTCTATCAAGTGTTAATACAATCCTTGTCTGAAAGTATTATGACATGAATACACTTTTCTATCAAGTGTTAATACAATCCTCGTTTGAAATACACTTTTCTATCAAGTGTTAATACAATCCTCGTCTGAAAGTATTATGACATGAATACACTTTTCTATCAAGTGTTAATACAATCCTTGTCTGAAAGTATTATAATACAATCCTTGTCTGAAAGTATTATGACATGGATACACTTTTCTATCAAGTGTTAATACAATCCTTGTCTGAAAGTATTATGACATGGATACACTTTTCTATCAAGTGTTAATACAATCCTCGTCTGAAAGTATTATGACATGAATACACTTTTCTATCAAGTGTTAATACAATCCTCGTCTGAAAGTATTATAACACGGATACACTTTTCTATCAAGTGTTAATACAATCCTCGTCTGAAAGTATTATGACATGAATGCACTTTTCTATCAAGTGTTAATACAATCCTTGTCTGAAAGTATTATGACATGAATACACTTTTCTTTCAAGTGTTAATACAATCCTTGTCTGAAAGTATTATGACATAAATACACTTTTCAATCAAGTGTTAATACAATCCTTGTCTGAAAGTATTATGAAATGAATACACTTTTCTATCAAGTGTTAATACAATCCTTGTCTGAAAGTATTATGACATGAATACACTTTTCTTTCAAGTGTTAATACAATCCTTGTCTGAAAGTATTATGAAATGAATACACTTTTCTATCAAGTGTTAATACAATCCTTGTCTGAAAGTATTATGAAATGAATAAACTTTTCTATCAAGTGTTAATACAATCCTTGTCTGAAAGTATTATGACATGGATGAACTTTTCTATCAAGTGTTAATACAATCCTTGTCTGAAAGTATTATGACATGAATACACTTTTCTATCAAGTGTTAATACAATCCTTGTCTGAAAGTATTATGACATGGATACACTTTTCTATCAAGTGTTAATACAATCCTAGTCTGAAAGTATTATGAAATGAATACACTTTTCTATCAAGTGTTAATACAATCCTTGTCTGAAAGTATTATGACATGAATACACTTTTCTTTCAAGTGTTAATACAATCCTTGTCTGAAAGTATTATGACATGAATACACTTTTCTATCAAGTGTTAATACAATCCTTGTCTGAAAGTATTATGACATGGATGCACTTTTCTATCAAGTGTTAATACAATCCTCGTCTGAAAGTATTATTACATGGATTCACTTTTCTATCAAGTGTTAATACAATCCTCGTCTGAAAGTATTATGACATGGATACACTTTTCTATCAATTTAATACAATCCTCGTCTGAAAGTATTATGACATGAATACACTTTTCTATCAAATGTTAATACAATCCTCGTCTGAAAGTATTATGACATGAATACACTTTTCTATCAAGTGTTAATACAATCCTCGTCTGAAAGTATTATGACATGAATACACTTTTCTATCAAGTGTTAATACAATCCTCGTCTGAAAGTATTATGACATGAATACACTTTTCTATCAAGTGTTAATACAATTCTCGTCTGAAAGTATTATGACATGAATACACCTTTCTATCAAGTGTTAATACAATCCTCGTCTGAAAGTATTATGACAGGAATACACTTTTCTATCAAGTGTTAATACAATCCTCGTCTGAAAGTATTATGACATGAATACACTTTTCCAGCAAGTACATGTCCCTGGTGGCTGCACGTGCTACAATACTGGGAACACCGCAATGACGAAAACGTGCTGTTTCTCAGACTTGAGGACATTCTGCAAGTACACTATATGTGGTTGTGACTGAAGAAATTGGGCTTATGTGATTTATGACCAATATAGCTCCTGATCAAATAGCGCAATCCTGTAGCCTGATAACGAACGATATGTATTGCATGTTACGTATGCTGGCCGGTGTTACCTCGATGGATTGGCAAACGGTGCAGATCCTGACATGGATCTACACTGATCGCAAAAGCCATCAGCCCAATTTCTCCAATCACAGCCACATGTATGGTTCGCCGGCTGACAAAATATACAATATGAAACACGCCGTATGATTTTGTACCTTCGAACATTTGCGTAATTTCATTAAATACGTTTACAAAATTTACAATATTTTTCATAAATAAAGTCTCAAAAGTTGACACAATTTGCAGAGGGAACAAATACAAGTTTGCGCCAGACACCACGCACTTTAAACAGACCAAATGTAATATTCACCCGAGTAAACGCAACAGCCCATGGTTTTATTGTTTAATTAGTTGGCTATAACGCTCGAGGATTAAACAATATTTTCCGTAAATGGCGTAAAAGGTTGACACAATTTTCAGAGTACATGCGGAATAGAATTATATTCCGCATGTACTCTGAAACTTGTGTCAACTTTTGACCAAAATAAAACCATGGGCTGTTGCGTTTACTCGGGTGAATATTACATTTGGTCTGTTTAAAGTGCGTGGTGTCCGGCGCAAACTTGTATTTGTTCCCTTAATTTAACAATTCGTTAATTCGTGGAAACGAATTGTTATATCGTGGGAACGAATTGTTAATTCGAGGGAACACATTGTTAAATTTAGGGAACGAATTGTCAGTTCGTGGGAACGAATTGTTAATTAGAGGGAACTAATTGTTATATCGTGGGAACGAATTGTTAATTCGAAGGAATGAATTGTTATTTCGTGGGAACAAATTAATAAAAACAAATTCATGTCCCCTGTGGGGCTCCGTAATCATGAACATTTGCCATGTACTCTGTAAACGCAGCTGTGTCGGGTGAAATGGGGCTTACGGAATTTACGACCCGTGTAGATCCTAATCAAGTAACGTCTTCCTGTCGACTGTTCACGATATACATGTATATTTATTTTTAAAAGCATGATGTGAGTTTCATTGATGGAATTGCGGACAGTGCAGATCCTATTTATATTAATCAGACTGTGCGGATGCACATGCTGATCCCGATCTACACTGCTCGCAAAACCGATACGCCCAATCCCCAGTCACAGCCACATATACATAGGCACAGTTCGCCAACGTGTCAACGGGATAATACAGGACTTTATCAGGTAATCTGCTCTGTATTGACCGAATATGTACTGACTGATAACATATTGTTGTATCAGGCACAAACATCCGGGTTACAACGAAGTGAAAAATGACTTTCCATTGATCGGATGACGTCACGTGACGTTACCGAATGACGTCAGTATAATGACGCTACGTAAACAAGTCCGCGTTCTGTGCATAGATAACGACATCATATGTGGTCATTTCCGAGCATAAAACCTTACCTGATATATAAAATACCAAGTTACTGTCTTTTGATATCAAGTTTATGAGGCTCGGCAAGCCTCGGAATTACTACGCGTTTCCTGGCCTTGCCGGATAAACTCGATGTCAAAAGACGATAACCTGGTATTCTCTATTTACGACATGTACTCCTATATTTCTTACATTAGGATAATACCTCTTTCCATTGAATAACACATGTACACATGTACAGTAGCAGTAAAGTTTATGATTCATGAGTTGCCTTTCGGAGTGTTCTAACACTGCCTGTACTCTTTGAACTGTTGCATATATTTTATTATGCTCCCCGAAAAAAATACGGGGAGCATATAGTTACCGCTTTGTCCGGCGCCCTCCGTCTGAGTTTTGCGTAAACGTTTTTAACATTGCTATATCTCTGTGACTGCTTGGGATATCAACTTGAAACTTCATATACACATTGATCACCATCCATATTTTCATTGTATACCCTACCTCACAGGTGACGGGAAATAAATCACATGACGGTGTATATATATAGATATTATCTTATACAAGTAACAACAGACTATCAGATTAGTTGTTCCCATCACCTGTGACCCTACCCATGCTGCCCAGTAGCCCAAGGTCAATTTAAAATGACTATAGATAAGCTTTTTGCTAAAGTTTTATGTTAAAGGTTTTCAAATTGCTATATCTCTGTGACCGCTTGCGATATCAAATTGAAACTTCATATACGGATTGATCACAATCCATTTGTTCATTGTATACCCTGCACAGGATCACAAGGTCAAAAGACTTAGAATATTTGTTAAAGCTTACGTTAACGTTTGTCAAATTGATATATCTCTGTGACTGCTTGGGATGTCAACTTGAAACTTCATATGCACATTGATCTCCATTCATATGTTCATTGTATACCCTACTCATGCTGCCCTGGAGCCCAAGGTCAAGGTCAAATGACTTTATACTTTTTGTTAAAGTTTGCAGTTTTTCAAATTGCTATATCTCTGTGACCGCTCGTGATATCAACTTGAAACATCATATACACATTGATCACCATGTATTGTGCTTAATAATCTTACTACGCCAATACCCAGGAGTCAAGGACTTTGAATTTCAATCCAGGCGTCATCGGGGATGATTTGTCGGATTTGCCGACCAAATAGTTAATATTTTCATCCGGAACATATGAATGCGTATTGCATTGTTTCCTATGTTCTATAGACTGAAGTCCGTATCTTATAACAATTTCATTAGACATCAAGGTGTATGATCATGTGGTTACGACAACAACAACAAGTATTGAAACTTCCAGAAGCCCTCCGATTCAAAGTGAAACCTATAAACAATGCAAACACACTACTTTTTCGAGAATGTTAAATGTTATCAAAATTTAAGAATGAGCATATTTCGTAAAATTTGGTTTTATTGATTTTATTACGAAAAAAAGATTGACAATTTAATGGGAAAAAAGAGGTGGCCACTGAGCAGTCTAAGAACGAACAATGTTGGAAATTGACTCTGTAACCTGGTTATGTAGCTTGGAAATGATCTAACTAAGAAAACAAAAGTTTAATTTTTGAAATCGGTCTACTATTTCCGAAATTGGAAAAAAAAATAATCCCCATGTTAAATACCAATATAAATCTTCACTCGGTTGGGCCAGGTATTGTCTAGAATGTCCGTTTGTTTACGGGTTCCATTGACGGTCGGGCCAGGTATTGTCTAGAATGTCCGTTTGTTTACAGGTTCCATTGACTGTTGAGCCAGGTATTGTCTAGAATGTCCGTGTGTTTACAGGTTCCATTGACGGTCGGGCCAGGTATTATCTAGACTGTCCGTCTATTTACAGGTAACATTGACGGTTGAGTCAGGTATTGTGTAGAATGTCCGTTTGTTTACGTGTTCCATTGACGTTTGGGCAAGGTATTGTTTGAATGTCCGTTTGTTTACAGGTTCCAATGAATGTTGTGCCAGGTATTGTCTAGAATGTCCGTTTGTTTACATGTTCCATTGACGGTTGGTCCAGGTATTGTCTAGAATGTCCGTTTGTTTACGGGTTCCATTGACGGTTGGGCAATGTATTGTCTAGAATATCCGTTTGTTTAGAGGTTCCAATGACTGTTGTGCCAGGTATTGTTTGAATATCCGTTTGTTTACAGGTTACAATGACGGTTGTGCCAGGTATTGTCTATAATGTCGGTTTGTTTACAGTTTCCATTGACAGTTGGGCCAGGTATTGTCTAGAATGTCCGTTTGTTTACAAGTTCCATTGACGGTTGGGCCAGGTATCGTCTAGAATGTCCGTTTGTTTACAGGATCCATTGACGGTTGGGCCAGGTATTGTCTAGAATGTCCGTTTATTTCACAGGTTCCATTGACGGTTGGGCCAGGTATTGTCTAGAATGTCCGTTTATTTCACAGGTTCCATTGACGGTTGGGCCATGTATGATCTAGAATGTCCGTTTATTTCACAGGTTCCATTGTACGGTTGGGCCAGGTATTGTCTAGAATGTCCGTTTGTTTACAAGATCCATTGACGGTTGGGCCAGGTATTGTCTAGAATGTCCGTTTGTTTACAAGATCCATTGACGGTTGGGCCATGTATTTTCTACAATGTCCGTTTATTTCACAGGTTCCATTGACGGTTGGAAGGGGGTGATGCCGATCGAAATTCAAGAACGGGTTACCGCGATGGTGCATCAAAGGCTCGTGCACACCGATCTCTCATTCTAAACAGTGTCATGTTAATGGTGTCGACAATCGGAAACGTGTTCTCTATGGGAATTTAACATGGGGAAAAAAGATTTGGATAACCTGGAGGAGCAGTCGAAAAACGAAAAAGTTTGGAAATTGATTCTGAAACCTAGCTAGATAGCTTGGACATTGGAAATGATCTAACTAAGAAAACAAAAGTTACATTTTGAAAATCGGTCAACTATTTCTGAAATTAGAAAACTTTCCCTATGTTAAATCCCCATAGACATCTTAACTCTGTGAAGATGTCTATGGGGATTGAACATGTGGAAGTCATTTTTGCAATAAAATCAATATTGAACCAAATTTAATGAAAAAAAAATAAGATTCATTCATAAATTTTGTTAACATTTAATATTATCGAAAACAATAACGTTTTTGCATTGCTTATATGGCTGTAAAATTTGGGCAGGTTTCGTGAAACAGACAGTAGTGATTACTTATTATTTGCACAAACAAATACATGCTCGCCTGTGCGTTCACCTAGTACATACCATATCTGAGATACCACTTTATAATGAAAAAAGCTATTTTTATTTAATCCAGATACATATAGTGAACTATGGTAGACCAAATGCCGCCCTGTGTTCCCTGTATTACATTCTACGTCACAGCATTGATGTTTCAAAGTATGTATAACACGCCGACCGAGCCATTCATAAACTCTATATGTTACATACCACTGGATTGGCCAATTCAATTCCGGCCTGTGGCTGTAATGTAAGTAGGTCAATCCTATTTTGTATATGTTCTCTCCCTTGAGATAGCATATTATGTCACGCAAATTTCTATGGGGGCAGCCATATTGTCGTGCTACGCCTAAACGGCGAGTACGACCAAGAAAATAGTGACCTGTGTTATCCTATGGCGTTTTGGTCTGTCTTGCTTTGTATCTAAAACTCTACATATACTATTCTCTATAGTTTTCACAGTTTTGGGCTCAGTTTATCAGTTAAATTTTGGAAAATACGAATTAAGACATTTCGTGCGTATGCATACATCAGCTATAGTTTATATTGCCTGATGATCTGCCGGACACCGCGCACCACATCTGACATACCGATGCTGTGTATTGATGAATCGACTAAGCAGATCGAGCCACCGGAAACCACGCAACATACCTGACACACCAATGCTATCATGGTGTATTGAGTGAATATTATTTCCTGCGCTGGTGATTAGAACCACCCGCTACTATTTCGGCTCATTCTCTCCCAGTCACAAAAAGTAGGATAGTAATGTTGGTTTATTATCGTCGGTGCGATGGTGTGGGTGTTTGGTCAATACTATTAATTGTGTTGTTTTTATACACGGTGAAACACTCGTTTCAATAGTGCATTGATGTAGCTGGGTGCCAGACATCACCATTGTGGGTGTCTTCATAAATATTTAGTTAATATTTCTTTATTATTTGAACATATAATTGATTGATGTTGAACATCAATTTTAATTGTTAGATTCTAAGTATAAGTTAGATCGGAAGAGTTTCGGGTGTGCGAGGTCATGTACACACCCATGTATTTTCAAATTGATTCATGTCATGTAGTACAACAACAATGGTTGATTCTTGATCTCGTATGAACTGTCTGACATGTGACACACATATTTCCGGTGTTGAGTGTCATATCTGTCAAAATACAAACAAAGGCGAACTTTATGTGTATACTTGTTTCTGATTATTATCAAAATGTATGTAAAGTGTGCGAAGCCATGTACACTGACTATATTTATTTTCTGTAAATATTCTGTTCTGATTTTGGGATTAACCTTCTATCAATGCACATGTAATATGGGATCTGATCCTGTTAACCGACCTAAAATTACTTTAACTGATGATAAGCCATTAAACATCATTATATAAATAAATAATAAGTGTTAGCAATCTTGTGGAGCTAACCTAGTTTCAGTACTTTCAGTACTTTGATTATATGTTATCTCCTTTGAGATATCATATTATGTCACGCAAATTTCTATAGGGGCAGCCATATTGTCGTGCTACGCCTAAACGGCGAGTACCACCAAGAAAATAGTGCCCTGTTTCCAACTTATCCTACGGCGTTTTGGTCTGTCTTTCTCGGTATTTAAAACTCTACATATACTATTCTTTATAGTTTTCACAGTTTTGGGCTCAGTTTATCAGTTAAATGTTGGAAAATACGAATCAAGACATTCCGTATGTATGAATACAGCAGCTATTATCTTTAGTTCTCACAGTTAGGTAGCAGTTACCAGTTAGCCGCCAATTTCGTACAATTTTTTTCTGGGAGTTACAAACAGTAATTTATTCTAGAGAAAACATGTGAATGGGAATGGGTTTGCACCAGCACAGTACATTTGCCTCTGGATACTGATTGAGAAAATATGCAACGTTCAGTCTCTAGTTCCGCAAGTGATCAGTTTTTATGGAGATACCATATTTCAGTATTTCAGTACTTTGCTTAGCAATAACTGCCGGGTTGGATGATGTATGACATCCAACAAGCCAGATATAACCGGCCCTCTGATTGGCTCTGCCTAATATCCAGCCGCGGGCTGTAATTAGGTCAATACGAAACGCATCCGGAAATGACAATGGCTCGGGCTAGGTTCTCGTATGTTTGTACATTGTTGCATCGCATATAGTTTAAATGATGATGAATACAGTATTTTAAACACCCGAAAAGGGGCCGTTTGTGTAGTTAGCTGGAACTTATACATTGGTGCTGGTTTCCTATTGTGCTAACTATTTCATCAGAATATATGGGACACGGAATATTGTGATATATATATAATAGTTTTAATACATATAAATATATATTAAATTGTATGATAATCACATTTTTATCATGTAATCGTCGTTTTTATGCTTACGCGGCCCATGTGACCGGTTTCATCACCTACATGTAAATACTAGAAGATCAACCCGCTGCTACAGACGACTACATGTACATTCACTACTGTCTGTTTCACGAAACCTGCCCAAATGTTAAGGCCATATAAATAATGCAAAAACAGTATTTTTTCGATAATATTAAATGTTATCCAAAATTTAAGATGAGACGTCTTTTTATTACGAAAAATCAGTTCTCTATGGGAATTTAACATGGGGAAAAAGTCGTGGAGAGGACGAGTCGAAAAACGAAAAATGGAAATTGATTCTAAAACCTAGCGAGATAGCTTAGAAATGATCTAACTAAGAAAACAAAAGCTACATTTTGAAAATCGATCTACTATTTCTGAAATTAGAAATGTGTTCACTCCGTGAAGATGTCTATGGGGATTTAACTTTGGGAAATAAAATCGCAATAAAATCAATATTTCGTGAAACAAACAGTAGTATCACCACTCCCACTGTTCCCATTAATTTCTAAATCACGTGTACTTAACCCTTACACCGCTATCTTATTTTTTAGCTCACCTGAGCGAAGCTCATGTGAGCTATTGTTACCGCAATGTGTCCGTCGTCCGCCCGTCATCCGCCCGTCGTCCGTGAACATTTTAAAACGTCTTCTCCTCGGTAACCATTGGGCCTATAGTCACCAAACTTCATGGTCCTTAGGTATGGGGATTACAAAATTGTTAAAATGACGTCATCACGTAATTCAAGATGGCCGCCGTCTAAAAATAGCAAAAATCTTCTTCTCAAGAACCGCCAACCGGATTTCGACAAAACTTGGCAGGAATGATCGATGTACAATGCTCTTTCAGTTATTAAATTGGTGACCCCGTGGTCAAAAATGGGCGTGGCTCGTGGGGTCAAATTGGGATTAAATTTTATTTTTGACCGAATATGGTAATTTCATATATCAAATCGAAGATATCAACGAGGCGATCACTTTGGTGAACTTTCTGTCGAATCGGATGGTTATGTCATCCAAGATAGCCGCCGAAAGGTCAAAATGTCGTTCTTTATTAGATATTTCAAAATTCTTCTTCACATGAACCGCTTGGCCCATAGTAGCCAAACTTAAAAGTTATGGTCCATGGGTGAAGCCTTTTCAGATTTGTTAAAATGGAGGTCATCGCTAGTCCAAGATGGCCGTCGTCTAAAAATAGTATAAATTCTTAAAAAATCTTCTTCTCATGAACCGCCAGCCGGATTTCAACGAAACTTGGTAGGAATGATCGATGTACAATGCTCTTTCAAAGATGTTGAAATGGTGACCCCGGAGTCAAAAATGGGTGTGGCCCGTGGGGTCAAATTGGGGTCAAATTTTATTTTTGATCGAATATGGTCATGTCTATTTCAAATCGAAGGTATCAAAGAGGCTATCGCTCTGGTACATTATTTGTCGAAATTGGATGGTCATGTCATCCAAGATGGCCGCCGAAAGGTCAAAAGTTTGTTCTTTATTAGAGATTTCAAAATTCTTCTTCACACGAACCGCTTGGCCCATGGTGGCCAACCTTCACAGTTATGGTCCATGGGTGAAGCCTTTTTATATTTGTTAAAAACGGCGGTCGTCGCTAATCCAAGATGGCCGCCGTCTAAAAATAGCACAACTTCTTAAACAATCTTCTTCTCATGAACCGCCATCCGGATTTCGACGAAACTTGGTAGTAATGATCGACGTAGAATGCTCTTTCAACGGTGTTAAAATGGTGACCCCGGGGTCAAAAATTGGCGTGGTCTTTGGGGTCAAATTTTATTTTTGACCAAATATGCTCATGTCATATATCAAATTGAAGGTATCGATGAGGCGATTGCTCTGGTGCAATATTTGTCGGAATCGAATGATTATGTCATCCATGATGGCCTCCAAAAGGTCCATTTATTCGAGATTTTGAATGTCTTTTTCTCAGGAACCACATAGCCGAGGCTGGCCAAACTTCATAGTAAGTTAAGATCCTTGGGTGAAGCATTTTCAGATTTGTTAAAATGAGAGTCATCGCTTAATCCAAGATGACCGCCATCTAAAAATAGCACAATATTTTTAAACTCAATGTCACATTCTCCTCTGGTGTTCATGGAGTCAGGTGAGCGAATTAGGGCCATCATGGCCATCTTGTTTTCTCGTCTAATGTTTGTTTTCTATTTTCAATTTTTATAAATGATTCTGAAGTGCTGTCAAACCATCTTTTTATTGAGAAATAAGGCAAGACATAAGAGCAACAGCAGACGACAATTGTTGTGTGTAGCGGTGTAAGGATTAATAATATAAGACAGCGGTAGTAGACTGTGATTATTTTTATATGTTATCTCCCTTGAGATAGCACATTGTGTCACGCAAATTTCTGTGGGGGCAGCCATTGATCGTGCTACGCCTAAAACGACCAAGAAAATAGTGCAATGTGCAAACTTATTCTATGGCGTTTTGATCTTTCTTGCTTTGTATCTGAAACTCTACATATACTATTTTCAATAGTTTTCACAGTTTTGTGATCAGTTTATCAGTTAAATTGTGGAAGATACTAATCAAGACATTTCGTGCGTATGAATACAGAAGCTATTAATATTAGGTCTCACGGGACAGTACGTACGGAGCTAACAGTAAAAGGGGTGGAAGATTTTCTATATATTTCAGTATTAACCCTGCACGTTACACTAGTGTGTTTTACAAAGTTAACTTACCCCACACACCGATCAGTTTTCTTGGAGATAACATATTTCAGTACTTTCAGTACTTTGATTTAATTTTAGGTGCAGTCTGGCACACATACATATCTCAAATTAAGTGACAGACATTAGGGTTTCCTAGCACAAAACACAATGTACCAGTCCCCGCATGCAAACAGTGGTCGTCGGTGGCAGCGGTTAGGCATGTTCGTATCATCATCATAACCATCCGCTGTCATGTTAAGTTCAAACACCTTCATGTATCACCCAAATACCCAGTCGTCATAAATAAAGGTTTTAAAGTCTTCGGACTAGTGACCACTGTAAACGAACTGACCGACTACTACTACTTGAAACGGTTTGCATGGTATAAGCAGAATCTTATATGACTAACAATTTCATCTTTTTCACAAACTTTCAAATTCGCATAAATTAAATTGTCCGCCATTACTGAAATGTTAATGTTTTATGGAAGAATTGGTTCTACATGTACGTGGTCAATCGTTTCCATAATTGAGACAGGCAATGAGATTCTGTACCATCGGACATCCGCGTAATTTCATTAAATACGTTAAGAATATTGTAGTGAAACTCCGGTTCCACTACAAGATTCGGTCATCCTGGTCGGATTGAGTGCCCCTGATCTGAGTTACAAAGCCCCAGAGTGCCTGTCATGATACACATGTAATCCTGAAATACATTTGGATGGATTACTGTGCATCTTATGCCACCCTGGAGACTCTCCAGGACCTTTAGCCAGTGACTGTTCATTGACAGTTGCCGACTATTGGTCATTGTCGGGTACTGGTATCAAGGTCGTGACCCCTCGATTCACACTGCAGGTGACTGCTATTTCTTATCACATTTAAACTCAGCCTACACTCTTGCCTGACCAGGATCGGCATAATCTTATTCACTATTCATTATAGTCCCTAGAAAGTACCCGCTCGCGCAAGGAATAGTGGTATTCATAGCAATATAACCAAGTTTAGCGAGCGCGTTAGTGTAAATTCCCCAACTTCATGTAAACTTGCCTACCTTTAGCCGTGCGAGCAGCCTCCAGTAAATCCTTTCAACCACCGAATAATATGTCATTGCAAAGATCTACACTGTCGCTATCTGCTCTTGTAGTGCCCGCACAGACCAAACTTGTCATTATTCTAGAGGACACGTTTGTGTGCTGGATTTCTACTTGTTATTTTGCGTATCCAATATGGCCGACATTTTCCCTTGCGTCTCTGATTTTCTGTGCTGTGATTGGTTGGAATTATTTTCAGCGGGAAATTCGATTGGGGCTCGCACGGCTGCTGCTCGCATCTCATCTATATAAAGGAGGCGAGCTGCGCTAATCATTAATTAACTTGTCAGTCGACTGACCCACTCATATTGTCAGTAAACGCTAGTGACCTATTGTCGACTCAGGTAACTAGTTAATTCCCGTCACGCTGAGTAACTTAGTACTCTGTCACATAGTATTATTAGTGAAGTTCATTTGAGCCATCCTGACACGGGGCCCTTGCATTAATAAATAAGTACGAGTTCAGACGATTGTTGTTAATAACTTGAAATACAGATAAACAATAATAACGCTATCGTGCCGCCAACCAGGGCAGGGGTGTTGATTACAATATTTACAATATTTTCCATAAATAAAGTAAAAAATTGACAAAACTTTCAGAGTACTTTACTCTGAAAATTTTGTGAACTTCTGGCGCCATTTGCGGAAAATATTGTAAATTTTGTAAACGTATTTCATGAAATTACGCAGATATCCGAAGGTACAACGGCGTGTCTCAATTATAGGGCAAAGTCTCACGCTTTGCTTCAAACGAGAAATATTTTTTTCCTGGCTGGTATTTCTCTGCAGATAATTGGGAAGCCTCATCAATGCCAAGTTAACATCTTTATTGCATTCCAACAGGATGTGTTGATGTAAAACAGATTGGCTGTTGGCACGTGTGACGAGCACAGCAGCCACAAACTGAAGATGATGCATTACCTGGCGTGTATTCTATCAAACATAATGAGAACGTACTCGCACAAGAATGTTGCCAAGTCTTAGTTTACGACACGCCTATCCCATTTTCCGGGAAAACATAACTATTTCAAGAAACTGACTGTTATTCCTTAGAATCAGGTGGTTGGTTATAAACATAATTGATAAGACTTGAAAACTAGTTTTCAGTAGTAATGTACATACATGTATCTACATGTCGCTATGTGTTGTTGTTGTTGTTGATATTTTGGCTTTTGAAATCGTGGTTCGAGCCCAGTAGCTAATTTCACCAAAATTGCAAACTATGTTTATCTTGCTAAGTACACTTTGAGGGAGACATCTTCAATTACAGGATAAATTTATTAATTTTCATTATATTGAATGTATTACATTATCACAGCCATTTTGGCTGTGATAATGTAATACATTCAGTATGATAATTCTGAATACTTTTACTCATCAAATATATGCAGTCGTTGGTGCTGTATGAACTAGGGAAAATAACTGATTATTCCCTCAAAGTATGCTTAGCAATTTTCGTGAAATCGGCTACTGTAATACCATGAGTTGCGCTTGGTTTGCGATCAGAACGTGATTATATTTGCAATTACAGTGAAACCTCTCTAGACCAGACACCAAGATAACATCAGCGATCTTATTTTTGATGAGTTTCTTGGTCATTTATCTCCGGTGGTAATGTTTGTTCGTGATCGCATGTAGCGCACAACTGTGGCTCAGAATGATCAAATGCCTGATTTACAGTGAAACCTCTCTAAGCGGGACCTCCCAGGGTGTCCGGTTTAGAGAGGTTTCACTGTATCATGGATCTCTTGATCGTATCTTGCGGTATGATGTTGGGAAACATGTGTGTAAGCGAGTGAATGTTACATACCTACAGCGAAGATTTGCTGAGTGTTCCCAGACAACCAAACGCAAAAATGACCGAAAAACGAAGTGAACATGATCGTTTTGTAATACGATATGCATATAAACGGTTATCGTTTGTTTGTATGGTACATATATTTTAAAACGATAGTTTCGTTTCAATACCCGGCTATTTGAACGCATGGCGTTTCTTTCAACGCATCATTTTGACATCGTTTACGTTGTGATATGCAAGCGTTCATGTGTGGAACCAGGGACAAATCATGTGTTGCTGTGTTGAAGGCAAGTCGTTGAACAAACCGATTGTTTTCACTTCGTTTTCCATTCGTTTTCGTGTTGTTCGTTTGGGAACATTCAACAAATATTCGCTGTACATCTAAATGTGGCTGTCACTGGAGAAATATGCCTTATGAGTTTTGCGACCAGTGTAGATATAGATCCGCCTGTGCATCCACACAGTCTGACCAGAATCTACACTGTTCATCAGTCTATCAATGAAACACCCATCATTCTAACAAGCAATATAGACCAGGCTAAATGAGTGTGTTATTGGACCAGGAGCTACACTGGTCACAAATCTCATAAGCCCCAGTTCTCCATTCACAGGCAAAATTGATGAGTGCATTCACTGCGTTCTTCATACTCCATTGTTAACGTCAGACGCCATAACTAACTTAGTACTGACAAAGTCACACGCCACAACTAACTTAGTACTGTCAAAAGTCACACGCCACAACTAACCTAGTACTGCCAAAGTCACACGCCACAGTTAACCTAGTACTGCCAAAGTCATACGCCACAACTAGCCTACTAGCCGACAACTGATCTATTACTGCCAAAGTCAAACGCCGCAACTAAGTTAGTACTGCCAAAGTCACACGCCACAACTAACTTAGTACTGCCAAAGTCACACGCCACAGCTAACCTAGTACTGCCAAAGTCACACGCCACAGCTAACCTAGTACTGCCAAAGTCATACGCCACAACTAGCCTAGTACTACCAAAGTCACACGCCAGAACTAACCTAGTACTGCCAAAGTCATACGCCACAACTAGCCTACTAGCCGACAACTGATATATTACTGCCAAAGTCAAACGCCGCATCTAAGTTAGTACTGCCAAAGTCACACGCCACAACTAACTTAGTACTGTCACAGTCACACACCACAGCTAACCTAGTACTGCCAAAGTCATACGCCACAACAGCCTATCTAAAACAAAGTCAGCAAAAAACACCTAGTATCCCAGTCATCGCCCACTACCTATAGCCGACCAGTATATTTCTGCCAAAGTCACGCCACAGTAATTTCGTATGCCAGTCATACGCCACAACTAACTTAGTATACAGTCACAAACCACCAGTAACTGTATGCCAAAGTCATAGCCACATTAGCTAGTACTACCAAAGTCACACGCCACAACTAACTAGAACTATACACTCCACAGCTAACCTAGTACTACCAAAGTCACACGCCACAACTAACCCAGTAGTGCCAAAGTCATACGCCACAACTAACCTAGTACTACCAAAGTCACAAGCCACAACTAACCTAGTACTGTCAAAGTCACATGCCACAACTAACCTAGTACTACCAATGTCACACGCCACAACTAACCTAGTACTGCCAAAGTGATACGCCACAACTAACCTTGTACTGCCAAAGTCACACGCCACAACTAACCTAGTACTACCAAAGTCACATGCCACAACCAACCAAGTACTGCCAAAGTCATACGCCATGACTAACCTAGCACTGCCAACATCACACGCCACAACTAACCTAGTACTACCAAAGTCACATGCCACAGCTAACCTAGTACTGCCAAAGTCACACGCCATGACTAACCTAGCACTGCCAAGGTCACACGCCACAACTAACCTAGTACTGCCAAAGTCACACACAACAGCTAACCTAGTACTGCCAAAGTCACACGCCACAACCAACCTAGTACTGTCAAGGTCATACGCCACAACTAGGTCACAACTGTGTTTTGGTATCATGAAAGGTCATTGTAATCAGAGATAGATAACAGCGAAGCACATCTAAGTTAAACGTCCAAATTTCCAGAGTGTCTGGTTTAGAGGGGTTCCACTGCAAGTATGGACAACCATTTCATTGGGATTCACACACCACAGCTAACCTAGTACTGCCAAGGTCACACGACACAACTCACCTAGTACTGCCAAAGTCACAAGCCACAACTAAGCTAGTACTGACAACGTCACACGTCACAACTAACCTGGTACTGCCAAAGTCACACGCCACAACTAACCTAGTACTGCCAAAGTCACACGCAAAAACTAACTTAGTACTGACAAAGTCACATACCACAACTAACCTAGTACTGCCACAGTCACACGCCACAACTAACCTAGTACTGCCAACATCACACGCCACAACTAACCTAGTATTGACAAAGTCACACACCACAACTAAGCTAGTACTGCCGTAGTCACACACCACAACTAACCTAATACTGCCGAAGTCACACACCACGCATGTCGTTTCTTTCAACGCATCATTTTGACATCGTTTACGCTGTGATATGCAAGCGTTCATTTGTGGAACCAGGGACAATTAATGTGTTGCAGTGTTGAAGGCAAGTCGTTGAACAAACCGATTGTTTTCACTTCGTTTTCCATTCGTTTTCGTGTTGTTCGTTTGGGAACATTCAACAAATCTTCGCTGTACATCTAAATGTGGCTGTCACTGGAGAAATATGCCTTATGGGTTTTGCGACCAGTGTAGATATAGATCCGCCTGTGCATCCACACAGTCTGATCAGAATCTACACTGTTCATCATTCTATCAATGAAACACCCATCATTCTAACAAGCAATATAGACCAGGCTAAATGAGTGTGTTATTGGACCAGGATTTACACTGGTCACAAATCTCATAAGCCCCAGTTCTCCATTCACAGGCAAAATTGATGAGTGCATTCACTGCGTTCTTCATACTCCATTGTTAACGTCAGACGCCATAACTAACTTAGTACTGACAAGGTCACACGCCACAACTAACTTAGTACTGCCAAAGTCACACGCCACAACTAACTTAGTACTGTCAAAAGTCACACGCCACAACTAACCTAGTACTTTCAAAGTCACACGCCACAGCTAACCTAGTACTGCCAAAGTCATACGCCACAATTAGCCTACTAGCCGATAACTGATATATTACTGCCAAAGTCAAACGCGGCATCTAAGTTAGTACTGCAAAAGTCAGACGCCACAACTCACTTAGTACTGTCAAAGTCACACACCACAGCTAACCTAGTACTGCCAAAGTCACACGCCACAGATAACCTAGTACTGCCAAAGTCATACGCCACAACTAGCCTAGTACTACCAAAGTCACACGCCACAACTAACCTAGTACTGCCAAAGTCTCACACCACAGCTAACCTAGTACTACCAAAGTCACACGCCACAACTAACCCAGTAGTGCCAAAGTCATACGCCACAACTAACCTAGTACTACCAAAGTGACAAGCCACAACTAACCTAGTACTGTCAAAGTCACATGACACAACTAACCTAGTACTACCAAGGTCACACGCCACAACTAACCTAGTACTGCCAAAGTCATACGCCACAACTAACCTAGTACTGTCAAGGTCATACGCCACAACTAGGTCACAACTGTGTTTTGGTATCATGAAAGGTCATTGTAATCTGAGATAGATAACAGCTAAACACATCTAAGTTAAACGTCCATATTTCACGAGTGTCCGGTTTAGAAGGGTTCCACTGCAAGTATGGACAACCATTTCATTTGGGATTCACACACCACAACTAACCTAGTACTGCCAAGGTCACACGACACAACTCACCTAGTACTTCCAAAGTCACAAGCCACAACTAAGCTAGTACTGTCAACGTCAAACGTCACAACTAACCTGGTACTGCCAAAGTCACACGCCATAACTAACCTAGTACTGCCACAGTCACACGCCACAACTAACATAGTACTGACAACGTCTGACACCACAACTAACCTAGTACTTCCAAAGTCACACACCACAACTAACCTAGTACTGACCACGTCACACGTCACAACTAATCTAGTACTGCCAAAGTCACACACCACAACTAACCTATGCTGCCAACGTCACACGCCACAACTAACCTGGTACTGCCAAAGTGACACGCCACAATTAACCTAATACTGCCAAAGTTCACACGCTACAACTAACCTAGTACTGCCAAAGTCACACGCCACAACTAACATACTACTGCCAAGGTTACACGCTACAATTGACCTATTACTGCCAAAGTCACACGCCACAACTAGCCAAGTACTGCCATAGTCACACGCCACAAGTAACCTAGTACTGCCAAAGTCACACGCCACAACTAACCTATGACTGCCAAAGTCACACGCCACAACTAACCTAGTACTGCCAAGGTTACACGCTACAATTAACCTATTACTGCCAAAGTCACACGCCACAACTAGCCAAGTACTGCCATAGTCACACGCCACAAGTAACCTAGTACTGTCAAAGTCACACGCCACAACTAACCTATGACTGCCAATGTCACACGCCACAACTAACCTAGTACTGCCAAAGTCACACGCCACAACTAACCTATGACTGCCAAAGTCACACGCCACAACTAACCTAGTACTGCCAAGGTTACACGCTACAATTAACCTATTATTGCCAAAGTCACACGCCACAACTAACCTAGTACAGCCAACGTTACACGCCACAACTAACATAGTACTGTCAACGTCACACGCCACACCAAAGTTAGTACTGCCAACGTCACACGACACAACTAACCTAGTACTGGCAAAGTCACACGCCACAACTAACCTAGTACTTCCAACGTCACACGCCACAACTAACCTGGTACTGCAAATTCATACGCCACAACTAACCTAGTACTGCAAAAGTCACACGCGACAACTAACCTAATACAGGCAACGTCACACGCCACAACTAACCTAGTACTGCCAACGGCATATGCCACAACTATCCTGGTACTGCCAAATTCACACGCCACAACTAACCTAGTACTGCAAACGCCACACGCCACAACTAACCGAGTACAGCCAAAGTCACACGCCACAACTAAGATAGTACTGCTAACGTCACACGCCACAACTAACCTAGTACTGCCAACGTCACATGCCACAGCTAACCTAGTACTGCCGAAGTCACACGCCACAACTAATCTAGTAACATTCACGCGCTCTAGATTTGTATTTATATGCATGGTAACCGATTCCTCGTCAAAACGACAATATTATGAGATTAAATAAAAAAACATAGTACACAGGGCAATCTGCTCTGCGTTTGCTATATATCAGAAATATTCATCATGGTATGAGAAAGATATTAAAAGAAATCTGTTGTAAGAAAATACGTCTAAAAACATGACGTTACGCCGTTCGGAATTGGGAACATATATTTTGAACCACACTTCATACTACAAAATCATTAGGCATGTATAGTCAGATAGCCAAAGCTTATTTTTTGGCTTAGCCCTGCATTGGCTGATAAAAATTTGTTTCTTTCTTGATTATGCTTGCTTAGGGTCTCTATAACAAATATCAGGTGGTTAACAAGAGGATATCCTTGAGCAATCGGAGAATTCCAAGATGGCCGCCGGCGGCAACTTTAATTTTATTTAAAAAATTAGCTGTTAACCCAATGGGCTAGAAACCTAAGGAAGACATCGATTTTGACTAATTTGAGGGCGAAGAATCCATTTCTGAAGTTAATTTCGTGATTAGCCGTCTCCTTCACGGTAAAATTCAAGATAGTCGCCATTGGTAGAAATTTGTTCTATCAAATTAATTGTAAATAATGCCAACAATATTGTATGTGCAATAACAAGGTACTATTAACCATCAAACATGCTACTGAGACATCTAATCATATTATAATGACGATCAAATATGCAAATACAGGATAACTTTGAACAATCTGAGATGCCCACAAAGATGGCTGCCGGTGCTCAATGAAAATTGTTCCAGCAATCGTCCTGGCCTCTGCAATGGCAGAAAGCAGTACAGCTTAATCGAATTGATTTGCAACCACACCACAGGTACGATAGCAGGAAGGAGAATGGTGTGCTGCCCTCAGGATGGTACCACCCATGCTCCATTGGGGCAAGGACGGGAGAGTCTGTATTGGGGCAATCCCGTCAGGTGACCACTGCCAGATGGCCACGTAGGGCGTTCTCTCTGAATGCTGTCTCAGTTGGAGGAAGGGAGCAGAGTTTTGGCCACATTTTGACCCGCGCTGAATCGAGGAAATCGCAGTCACTCACATTTTATAGCATGTCAAGATGAAGGTTCTTGCCTCCGCCATCAGTATGTGGTATTGTTTCATGGGTAAAGAGCTGTTGCCAAACTTGACACCACCTCGACGAACATGCATTATAATATTATGTAGGTGTATAACAAGGTGTATGTAGTCTTATGCATGTTGGTACCATACTGTCCATACATGGCACACATACCCACTATACAAATTTACTAATATATGTATGTTTTGTATAAAGTTACGTTTCATTATACTCAACTGTATGGATACCGGATCTCACCGTTTGTCAGTTTAATTGCTTCATGATTATAGCAGTTCATTCAATTTAATGCTAAATAGTATTTGTAAATATGCAGACATCATTGGTTGGTACATTGGACATGTTAATTACCTGCTCGCAGAACCTTCAACACCATACCGTTTCCAATACCATAATGACTTGCGACCGTGTCACAGCCCGCAAGTGCACGTGCAGCGAGGAGATTGGGAATGATAGAGAGATTCTCCTGCACAGTTGTATCAATGTCAATAATGGTTCGACCCTTCAGTGGCGATTGTAGGTATACATGGCCAGCGTTGCCTGATCCACCATGGCGGTAGAGCTCCAGTAGTGCAAAGACATCGGTGGCATCCGCTACTATGACACTGTCTCTATCACCAGATGTATGCTGTGCAGCCTAAAATCACACAGAGCATCATTGCAGTAATGGAAAATGTACTGTACGTGTAGCATCAATTCAACTGACAATCGTTTGTGAAGTAATGCTGACAATAATTCCATAACATTAATATTAATATTACCTGTTACAAAATAATGGTGTCAGCATCCGCTCGTGTAGTCAGCATATCATGACAACAGAAACCGCACGCCAGTGTCAGTTTCATCAGCTGGACCAGGCAGCTCAAATCGACAGGTTGAGGGCCCGTGATGACAATCGTGTGAAAAAATAGGGTCGTCCTTGTGATCCTCACGATCGCGAATGATCATATTGATGATTTGCACTTTGTTGGATGTTACGGAGAATAGAAGTGACGACTGTGCACTCTTTTCTACACCACTGCTGGACCTTTCCACTGCCAGTTCTTTTTAGGACACTCTTGGCTGTAGTGCGCATCTGCTCTTCGTCGTGGAACATTGAAGTGGCAACCGGTGTCAGCTCCATGGTCAACATGTCACAGCATGTTGGTACTCCTTCTCGCTGACTGGCTTGGAGAGCCATGTCCCAGGCATAAAATATGACAATATTCACAATCACTATAACCATAGCCTTGACTGGTACATGAAATGCCTCAGGCCATCCCGCCTCAAACTCATCCTGCTGTGTCTTTCCCAGTTCCATTGCTTCATGAATGTTGATGGTCTCATTCGTCATGACTTCCGCAGAGGAAATATTAATCAGGGATGCTCAATCCCTGTGATGCTCAACTGTGTTGAAAGGGTCAATTATCTTAATAGTTATTGCAATCATTGTCATTACAAATCAGTATAAATGTACCTGGGTCATGTCCCTTTTTCTTCCATGTTGCCTCAATATCCATGTCAGGTAAGGAGTGGGCGTAAGAGCTCTTCAGTGAGCATCACAAGGTTACGGAAATTCAGGGGATACTTTTTTCCCCAGAAAACATATTAGCCACACCATCAAATGTGGCATCAACCACTGTCCGAAGCCAGGCTACCGATTCAACTTATGACGTTTTTAAGGAAATGCATGCCGCCCAGTCTTGGAATGTAGTCGCCGAAATGCTCAGGATTATCCCATATGATGTGGCCAGCGAACTTGAAGAGATGCTGGTCTGTAATATACAGTATGTAGTCCTGACCAGCTGCAGACGTGATTGCTCTTGCTTTGATCATGATGTGAGTTTTGGGGGCAGGAGTATGACCTTGGGATCTGGACTGACATGTGTTAAATGACCTTGAAAATTATTTGGTGCATTGTTTGTGACGTCAAATTTAACATCAAAAGTGGAATGATCATGCTGACATTAGCTCAAAATGTGGTATCACTTGAGAATCTATGTCCACTAGTTGAATAGTATATTTTAGTGAGTACCGGCGGCCATCTTGGTGGCCATCTTGGATTTCTCAGATTGCTGAAGGATATATTGTGCATATGTGCTAGTTAACCTTCTTATTGCACATACATTGTTTTTGTGTGTTTTTTTTTACTTTATTTACAAGCAGTTTGATTGGAAAGATGCCGCCAATCGTGGCCATCTTGAATTTCATTGTCAAGGATGTGGCTAATCACAGAAATAACTTCGGAAACGGATTCCTCGTTCTCAAATTAGTCAAACACAAGAAATTATTTAGGTGTCTAGCCCTTTGGGTTTAACAGATAATTTTTTTAAATTTTTTTTCAAAATGGCCGCCAGCGGTATCTTTGATATTTCAGATTGCTCAAGGATATCCTCTTGTTATCTGTCTGATATTTGTCATAGAGGTCCCAATCACGTATACTCCAGCAAGAAAAAAACGTTATCAGTCGATGCAGGGTATATGTGTCTGGCTATCTGACTAGTACGTGACATCATGATACTATTCGACAAACGCATCGTTTCTCCTTGTAGATATTAATACACGGGTCCTCAGTTTGCGTGAAAAATAAGCATGATGCGTGTCCACTGATTGTGTCTACACTAGATATGCGACTGTGACTGGAGCTGTGGGGCTTATGATATTTGCGATCAGCGCCGATCCAGATCAGCCTGTGCATCCGCGCAGTCTGATCAAGATCTGCACTGGTCGTCAGTCCATCAATGAAATACTTGTCATGCTTCTAACAAGCAATACAAATCATTATCAGATTACAGCAGTGTGCTACTTGATCCGAAGATACACTGGTCAAAAATCCCCATGTCTGCAGTCACAGTCACATATGTGGTATCCTGTGCACGTTTCCTCGCGTACAGACCACCTATAAATATTTCAACGAATTGCAGCTGCGTGCACAATTAGGCTACATTTACTATAGTCAACATTTAACCTGTGAAATTATATAGTTCTCCTCAGTATAATCGTCGCTACATTTAGGAGTTGTCAATCATGTATTTCGGACTTCTGGGAATACTGGCGTGTGTCGCGAGTCACGTGATGGCCGCGCCGGGCGGGAATGCATTTTTCCAAGAGCCACAGTGCTCGAAATTTAATTTCGAAGAGAAAATCCTGGAAAAAGTCATTAGATTTGAAGTGACGATTGAAACAATAAAGGGACAGTTAGAGAGTATGGAATCGAAACTTCGGCAGGAGCAAGCCGATCTCAGTCGTGACAAAGATGTCATACTGGAGGAGGTGCGTACTCTGAAGAATGACATTATCGGAGACTTTCAGAAAATGCGCGGCAGCCTGGAGGGACAACAGTCGGCGGCCGACTCGCGGATTAACGAACTCATAACGAGGACTGAGGCCCAGGTGACCAGGATGTCACGTGACGTGCACTCCTTGGTCAATACGACGATAGTACAGACACGAGGTATGTACATACATTGGTATGACTGTATGATTTCACGCCAACATGCGTCTGATTGCAATACATGTATTGGACACTATGTAGCCTGTCTAGGTCATGTTGTACTGTGCCACACGCTTGCAGTCTCATGGTACATGTAGCAACTGTAGTTGTATGGTGTACGAACGGGGTCAAAACTAAACTTACAGGTGCAGCTGCACCTGTAAAAATACAATTTAGTTTTGACCCCGTTCGTACACCATATGTACGAACGGGGTCAAAACTAAACTTACAGGTGCAGCTATTAAAAATATACAGGTGCACCTGTAAATCTATAGCTGCACTTGTAAAATTTACAGCTGCAGATGTAAATGTATAGCTGCAGCTGTATCTTTTATAGCTGCAGCCATAAACGTATTGTACAGGTGCAGCTATCCATTTACAGGTGCAGCTGTAAAAAATGCAGGTGCACCTGTATATTTTATAGCTGCACCTGTAAGTTCAGTTTTGACCCCGTTTGTACACCATATGGTGTACGAACGGGGTCAAAACTAAACTGTATTTTAACAGGTGCAGCTGTATTTTTTACAGGTGCAGCTGTATTTTTACAGGTGCAGCTGTATTTTGTATAGCTGCACCTGTGCACCTGTATATTTTTATAGCTGCACCTGTAAATTTGGCAGAAACGTCATATTGACTGAGGCGAATTGTATTATTATATGGTAACAGTATCCTTGATCAATAAGTATGGTACTTGTTTTGATCATTTACACTCCATATTCTGTACCTCTCTACTGTCCCACGTTTTTCTGCCAACATACTTTTTTGGTTATTCAACATATTAAATCTAAAAAATATTTAAATATAATTACTTTTTCATCAATAACAAAAAAGTCACCCTCCCCCTCCACCCCCCCACACAACCCCCCCCCCCTCCCCCCCAAAAAATTGTTGATGATAATCTTGATTTTATTACGAAAAAAATAAATATCGAAGCCTGCTGTGTAAAATTCGACCGCCATCATTGTTTGAATAACGTGTTCTTGATGACGTTTTATACCGTGCATCGTTAACATGGTGTTACAAAAAGTGAGATAAACAAAAACTATGAAAGATATTTGAATTTTCTTTTCAGAATATTTTTTCGATAACATAAATTGTGAAAATCGAAAATTGTGTCATTTTCCTGGAGCGCGCCCATATGAGACGCGCCATGTGATTTTGTACATTTGGACATCTGAATAATTTCATGAAATAAGTTTACAAAATATACAAAATTTTTCATAAATAAAGTCGAAAGTTGACAAAGTTTTCATAATACATGAGCAATGTACTCTGAAAATTATGTTAACTTTTGACGCCATTTACGGAAAATATTGTAAATTTTGTAAACGTATTTTATGAAATTACGCAGATGTCCGAAGGTACAAAATCACATGGCGTGTCTCATATGTTTAGTTAAAACATTGCGTTTCACTGGCTGAATATGCAAAGCTGAGGCCATGCAACTTTGAATTACTGACTGTTTTACACACCACGTCGACTGTTCGAACAATTCAACATTTACGCTTTGGAAAAGTGAACGTGAATATGTTTAACGTCCCACCAACAGCTAAGGTTATATAGACGTGGCTAAAAAAGTGGACCTCGAGGCTGGGCGGGGGGGGGGGGGGTCGTCCTACCGTTCTGGAGCAGTGTGGATAAAGTGTCTTGCTCAAGGACACAACGCACGCCGCTAGTCAGGCTCGAACCCACGACCTTTGGATCAGTAGTCCGACACACTAACCATTATGCCACGGCGCTCCATATTTTTGGTTTCGTACATTACCATCTTCTATTTATAGAAAGGTGGGTAAGAATATGGCTATTATAGAAAGAGCCCTCTCTTTTCCGATTCGCACAAACACAATATCCATCGATTACATGTATGAAATATGTCTCTGGCAATCGATAAAGGTATTAGGTGTGAATATACTCACTTCAAATCGCTGTTTCAAGCATTTATTGAGTTATGCGCGTTTTGATTTCCCCATCCAAAGCGAAAGTTGCGTGTACGAAAGAATCTCACGCAGAATCGGAGGCCGTCCGGCGTGGATTACCGACATATTTGGCCGATATATTCACACACCTAATACCTTTATCGATTGCCAGAGACAGAAGTCATACATTTAATCGATGTTTATTGTGTTTGTGCGAGCCGGAAAAGATAGGGCTCTTTCTATAATAGCCATATTTATACTCACCTTTATAAATAGAATATGGTACTGTACGAGACCAAGTGGGTGGGGTAATGGGATTCTTTTTAATAGGCATTTAATTTTGTGTCGTAGGTCCGAGTCTTCCACCTGTGGGTCATATAGCAAAGGCATGTTGCATGGTAGTAGTCTATATTGCTTGTTAGAAGCATGACGGGAGCTGCATTGGTCGAATGGCGAACAGTGCAGATCCTGATCAGACTATGCGGATGCACAGGCTGATCTGGATATACACTGGTCGCAAAACCCATAAGCCCCATTTCTCCAGTCACAGCTCCATTTCAATACATGTCTTTACTGCACACGAACAAGCGCTGACGTGTCTGCGTTACGTCATGACACTGACGTCATAGTGTCGACGTTCGACTAATGGAACGTCAGCAGTTTTAGTTGTAACCCGGATGTGTGTATCTTCGGTCAATGTATCATAATTTATTTTTATTTCATATAGAACTGACGACTATTAAGAATTAATATAATGAATTTATTGCAGCCATTATTTTGGTTAGAACATAGTTTATTTCATTAAATATAAAAATATGTATGCATACATTTAACATTTCTCCCTCAAAGTACACTTACAGAGATAAGTATCTTAGAAATTTTGGTGAAATCGGCTACAGTATATGTGTCTCCACAAAGCACAATTTATTTCACGTGTCATGTTCACTTCCCTTTCTGTCCGTGTAGATGAGGCGAAGTCTCCGGCCGTCGCGTTCAGCGCCAGGATGCTGTCGGACTTGACAATAGCGAAGGGCGACATACTCGTGTTTACAGAGTCCGACCTGAACCTAAGCGACGGGTACGACGTCGGCACGGGCCGCTTCACCGTCCCAGTGTCCGGCGTCTACTTGTTCGGCATACAACTGTGTCTGTCGTCCAACCATTATAAGTGGTTTCGGCTTGTGACGGACGATGGGGCGACTTTGCACTCTACTTCGATAACAACGGGAACAACTTCGACTGGAGCAGCGTGCATGGCAGAGACAGCTGTTGTCTCCCTGGTCAAGGGTGACGTTATTTTCGTCAAATGTATCCACTCAGGCAACTCCGGCAGCAACATGTACCAGAGCGCTAACTTCTACGATAATATTTTCAGCGGTGCCTTGATTCAGAAGTTGTAAACATGTTGGACGTGAGTTTCTTGCCATAAGCGCGGTGTCTCATTATTCTTATTATATACGTACATGTACTTTCGTTTCCCATTGAATACAATACATGGAACATACATGTATATATGGAACGCAACCCGTCGATATTTGGCCATATTGATGTATCGTGAGTTCATATGGCAAAGTATACTTTTCTAGCAAAGTATACTTCGAGGGAGAAATCTTCAATTTTAGGATAAATTTATTATTTTTTATTATACTGAATTTATTACATTATCACAGCCATTTTGGCTTTGATAATGTAATAAATTCAGTATAATAAGTCTGTATACTTTTAATCATCAAATATATGCAGTCGGTAGTTCTATATGAAATAATGCAGTAGTAGTAAGGGAGTCAAAATGATACCACTTACCGTGATATCATTTATAACCCTCTATAATACCCCCACCACCCCCGAAAAATCAAAAATTTGGTTAACGAGGAAATTGTCTCCCGACAGCAAATTTATGAATTTTTGGAGAAAATAATTTTGAAAAGAGGGAGTCAAAATGATACCACCTCCAACCAAAAGTTGGTGGTGGTATTGTAGTCCCAATTATATTGGTAATTGACTTTTGAAAAAAGTCGAAATTATTAATGCAAGTACAATAGTTTATATTCCAACACCCCATTTTTCTCCTCCGATATAGCTAATTTATTTCGCAGATCAGCAACTAATTCTACCAGCTCTAGTCTACCACGTTTACCTTTAGCCACCTGACAGCGTAGTTGCTTATGTCTACAAAGAGTTTGGGCACTAACAAATTTACAAGGGCATCTGGGGCATTGAAATTGTGGGGGGGGGGGGGGCACAAGGAAACTTTCTACGTCTCGCTAGATGCCTTCGTAGATAGTCTTTACACGTAACGTCTTATTCAACAAGTCACACACTCCATTATATATGTATATAACCTATAAAATTTATCTGTTCAATTGGACGTGAAAAAAACGTGATGTAAATTGTTCACGTCCAATTGAACAGATAAATTGTATAGGTTATACAAAAGTATATATACAAAAATATATACAGAAAATATGATAACGCCAGAAACTAGAGCAGAAATAGAAAGTTTGAGAAGAGAAGCCAAATCTCTAGGGATTACTTATAGTAAACGGTTGAGAGTTAGGGGGTTGACAAAGCTGATAAATGCCACAAAGAATGAGGCGTTTATGAAGCGGTTTACCCGCGCCCACAAACGAGGAGCCTTTAAAGACCTCTCACTAGCAGAGGAAGTTGGTAACAGAATTCAAAAAGAAAGAATTGCGGGGTTAAGGGCTAGTGTAATAAAACCTTCAAGCACCAATAAGTTGTCTGAAATTAGACGCACAGACGACCCAATACCAAATAATAAGAAAAAATATATTGTTCGCGCGATAGTGGCAGAAGGTGAAGAAATATTGAGGGATCACGATGAAACATTGGAAAAGGTAGAAAAGGGAAGACGGGTAGTTACATTTTCCTTTCGTAAAAACATTGACATTAACGAGTCTGAACGCATGTCCGACAAACTCGCTCCGTATCTAACAACCAATTTTTATTTGAGATATTCATATTCTTACAAGCTAGAACATATGGAGGAAACTAAAAATGGAAAACCTATAACTATAATAATGCACAAAAATCTCGGTGGTAGCAAACCACTATCATCAATGAAAACAGTTAAAAAATGGCTGTCAGACAAGGAGCAAACACGAATAATGTCCGAAAAAATAGACAGACCAAATACAAAGTGGAAGTTTGTAAGATGGGTAGAGGTTTTCGTAAAGCTAATACAGGGCAGTAGGGGAATATATTTGGGACTACAATCCAAAGAAGCGGCAGGAGGAGAACTTCCAGAATGGCTGAAGAATAAAAAAGGTATGTATTCTTTAAATAAGTATAATGACGACCTTTGTCTGTTCAGGTGTCTAGCTATGCATATGACAGATAAAAGACCTGACAAATGTACAGAAAAGGCGAAAGAACTTAGTAAGCAATATTTCGGTAGTAATGCGGTTTCACCAATTCCTTTTTCAGATCTGAAAAAGGTTGAAGAGATTTTTAAAATCGGTATAGAAGTATATCAACCCACCGAATGTAATGTATGGTGGTTGAAAAAAGTACCAGCACACTATAAGGCAATAGGTAATAAACCAATGACAATAGGACTGTTTAATAATAACTGATAAAAAACCTTAAAAACCTATCTAAAATTTACGCCTGCGATAATTGCAAGCAGAAATTCACGAAAGCGAGTAATATGAAGAGACACGGACCAAAATGTATGAAAGGTGAGACAAAAGTAGTATGTGATGGTAATTATTTAGAGCGCCCGTGTTCGTCGTTCGAGAAAGCGTTCTACCCAAAAAGTTCTAACAGTTATGGGGCGATCGATTGGATGTACTCTGTGGAAAAGCAGGAGGGAATTCACATTCACCACGAACAGTGTGGACACGGGGGTGAAATATGGGTTTTAGGAGCTCCAGTAGATGGATACAGTACAGAAACTAATACCGTATATCAATATCACGGCTGTTACTGGCACGGGTGTGAGATTCATGCAAAGCATAGAAAAGAAGAACGCGCATCCACTATGAGAAGAGATACATTTATTAGAAAAAGCAAAGAATTCAATATAGTAGTTATGTGGGAATGCGAATTTCAAAGAACGGGTAAAGGCATAAAGATCGGTTGCGACACTACTCTTTATTCATATCAGATAGTATACGATTTTGAGGCATATCTCAACCCAGAATTTGAAACTATCGGTAATAATCTAGAGTACGAAGCTGCGCACGTTCCGGTAAGCGTTAGTATAGGAGATAATTTCTCAGGAACAGTAACTCATATTTGTGATAAAGATCCTGCAAAACTTATAGAAAAATTCGTAGAAGATTTGAAAGTCAGGGGAAAAGCTATAAGAGAAGAAGTGTGGTCAAGATATGGGTTTAATACAGAACATTTACGTAAAAACCAAATCGCCAAGATAGAACAGTGGATAGAGCAAGTACCGGTTATAGGTTTTAACAGCAGTAAGTATGATATAAACTTAATAAAGAAATACCTAGTAGGCGAACTGGCATCAAAAACAAAGAAAGCAATGGTAGGAAAACGTGCAAACGCAACAATATTTCTATTTACTCAAGAGTTTAGATTTCTTGATGTAATACTTTATCTAGGACCTGGTGTAAGTTACGGTAGTTGGATAAAAGCCTACGAATGCAAAGGACAGAAATCTTTCTTTCCTTACGAGTGGTTCGATTCTCCAGACAAACTGGATTACCCAGGACTACCGGATATAGAGAATTGGTATTCCAAACTATCTGGGAAAATGTTAATAGATGAAACAGAATTAAGTAAATGTCGTAGAATTTTCGATGAAAATAATATGAAAACTTTCAGAGATTGGTTGAAATATTATAACGATTTAGATGTAGCACCGTAGATAACCCACATAACCCTAAACTTATTAAAATGTTTTGTAAAAGAGTTTTATCTGGAGCCTGGTTTGGGTTTGCGGAGGTGGATATGGAAGTTCCACACAACTTAAAAGATAAGTTTTCTGAAATGTCCCCAATATTTATAAACAGAGAAGTAGAGGTTGATGAAGTTCCCGCACACATGTTAAAATATTTAAAAGATACTGGCCGAACAAGAGGAGATGGAAAAAAATTGGTGGGATCTATGACCGCCACTAAAGTATTGCTGTACGCGCCACTGTTGAAATGGTATTTAAAACACGGCCTAGAAATAACTGGAGTTCATCGTGTTATATATTATATTAGTGGAAAACCATTCAAATGGTTCGCAAAAGAAGTTGCAGCCGCAAGACGAACAGGCGATGTAGAAGCAAATAAGAAACCAGTAGCCGACATAATGAAATTATTAGGAAACTCGTGTTGTGGAAAAATGATAGAGGCAACGGAGAGACAATTAAGTCGAAACCTGTGTTGACAAAGCATTAAGATCTGCATTCTTTGACGATTTGGAAGAGATAGGAGATGCGTACGAAATATCTTCATGAAAACCCAGGTGTGCGGTAAAGAGACCATTCCATTGTGGAATAGCGGTTTATCAACTAGCTAAATTGAGAATGTTGGAATTTTACTACGAATTTCTAGACAAACACGTAAAAAGAGAAGACTTTGAATTAATACAGATGGATACTGATAGTATGTATATAGGAGTTAGTGGAAAAACTATAGAGGAATTGATTAGACCTAACTTACTAGACGAGTTTGAAAAAGAAAAAAAGAAATGGTTGGCTTGGGATAAATGGAGCGAAAGAGAGCCCGGACTTTTCAAAATGGAATTTAGCGGATAGGGCGATTAGCGTTATCTAGTAAGTGTTATTTCGTAGAAAAAATTAATTCCACTAAAGATAATTTGGAACAAATTAAAATTAATAAAAACTCTGCGAAAGGAATGTCCAAGAGAACTAACAATTTAAATTGGGATAGATATAAACGAGTAATAAGTGAAACTACAGAAGATGGAAAACACATTATAGATGTAGACACAATAGAGGATTTAAAATAAGAAAGACGCGTTATGAAAACGTACTGTCAACACAAATTAGGACTCTCGGCATACTATGATAAAAGACGCGTGTTACCAGACGGAATACATACAGAACCTCTCTAATGATTTATTTAATTAATAATTTTGAAAAAATTAAGAAAATTAGCAATCTAAAGACTCTGACGATCCGGGGGTAGCTGGGTGTCAGAAGGCACCATAAGAAGTTCTTCGCGAACAAACCCTCGAGATGGCCCATCATCCAAATAGTAGAGCACGGGCTCATCGGGTTTGGTAATAGATCGATCTAGATGATATACATTGAGAGACCACACAGGATCAGTCGCGCGGCGGCTGCTACCTTCGAGCTCTCCCGGTTGATAGAGGTACCGGACGTCAATATCTGATGGAAGCCGTTGCTCCTCTAAACCAACGGGTCGCCCGCGCGAGACGGCAGAGGGTTTGCTCGTCACCCTTTTAAACTTGATAGCATCTACAGGCTTCTTACCTATCAATCTGGTCACCTCTCCGTTCAGTGCGGAGACCACGGCGGGCAGTCTGGCCACCCACTCGGTCGATCGCGAATGAGGGTCTACAATTTCTTTGGCGCATTGGTGTCCGAACAGTCTCTCAGCCAGGGTTCGATTGAAGCGCTCCACGATCCCCTGGTCCCGGTGGATGTTGACGCGGCCGCGTCTGACAGAAACGTCATGCTTAAACAATAGATGAGAGACCGCGCCCATGAACTCGCTGCCGGGATCGACCTGGAGAAGATTCGGCCATTTGAGAGGACTCCTCTTATATATTCGGGAAAGAGCCTCGGCCACCTCCTTAGACTCTTTAGTGGACAACGGCTCAGCCCCCTTATAACGACTCGCTACGTCAACGATTGTCAGTGCGTACTTGTACGTCTTGCGATCGACGCGATCGTGAGGTAGAAACAGGAGATCCGCTTGGTGAACTTGGTTCGGCACCGGCACGTCGAATTTCGGGCGCGGAATATTGTGAGGCGCGGGTAAATAGATCTGCCAGATGGCCTGCTTCTTGAGCCATTCCTTGACAGCGTTTTCTGAAACCTTGGTCGCCGCCGCGAGGTTCTTGATGGCAGCGAGTCCCTTCCAGTAGCCGCGGGGGCTGTAGTATGTGTTCGCTAGCCGCTAGGCGAACCGATAGTTTGGTATCAAGTTTGCGCGTGTTCATCGTATGCGAAGTATTCTAATATATCGGAGAATCTCCAACATGCCCTCGCCAGATCGTCCGGTAACTGCGTCGATAATAATAAACCTTTGTTGGAAGTACAATTGCGATTGGGGGTTAAGTTATGAAGGAACTTGGAAAAATCTAATTCATCCAATCCACCAGGATTGGTGGAGGAATATAACATCCGCTTTGCGAAAAGGATGGCCGCTTTTTTGTCCTCGCGCCACGTCTCGAGAGAATCTCGGGCCAGTTGAATCATACTCTTTGCACCGGGTAAACTGTATTTAAGGGACGTGTAGCTTACATCGATCATAGCGTAATAAAGTTCGTCAACTAACATCGTTCTATATATATATATATTTATAAAACAAAATTGTTTTAATTAATTATTAATTTTGTAAAAATTATTAATTAATTTGAAATCTCGATTGGATATAGTAAGTGACGATACTCACCACACCCATTCCCACGACGATGAACGCGATCTCGCGGTCTTTTTGGGGCTCTGACGGTACATAGAAATCTGAAAGTTGGGGCTCGCGATCCAGCGGCGCGAGCCTTTTCTGTGGATATGCCAGCGCGTACTCGCAGTTGGCTTCTTCAACGTTCTGGAAAGTTTGTGCGGCGTGATTCTCGTTGACCCAGTCCAGATGGGCGGTTCGTTTTTTCGACCACGCTTCCTTTGCGCTATTGAGTTGTTCTACAGCTAAATCGTGACGCTTGCGCTCCTTATCCACGTTTGAGCTTCTCATTTTAGAGAATAAAAAGTTGCTACCGCTGAACGCCAATGCGTTTACAAGCGCACCACCTATCATTATTCCGATCAAAGCCATTTATTTCCATATATTAGCAGGTAGAATTCCAGCTTTAACTAGATAATCTCGAGTCGCAACTGCGCCCGTTATATCTACGCCCACTTGCCAGGCGTCTTTCATAGTAAATTCTAATTTGGGAATGGACCTTCCTAAGACCGCCTTAAATAGATGAGCATACCCGATACTGAAACACGATATCACAACGCCGTTATAAAGCGCGTTCACGAACATTTTACCATCTTGTTCAGCCATTGTTGATAATTATAATTATTGCATATAAAAGGGATCGCGATCAATGTTTAAATGTGGCGCATCCAATTGGTTTTTCGTAACTGTTTTTGGATGAATTGATGGGGGTTGTTTTCTCGATAAGGATTGGTGTAATAGGGGGTATTTCCACACGCACAGGGCACCAACAACTGCCAGACCACCACCAACAACCCAACTCCAATTCGTGAATTGGGGTTCAATCGGATTCGTCCAACCTCGATTGGGTGTTGAGTGTGCTTCCAATTCGTGAATTGGGGGTGTTGTTGCACTCAACACTGTTGAACCTGATTGCTCTATCTTCAGATGTTGTGCTGTCTCCGTCCCCGATTGCAACGACTGTTTAGCCTCTCGAAGCTCGGCGAGTATTTTATCTTGTTTAACCTTTCGGGTGGCAGCCGCCGCCCGCCCAGCTGCCTGTCTTTTTGGGTTTTTATGTCGTGCAACCCCCAACTCCAATCGCGATTGGGTTGGAGGATCAATCGGAGTTGGAAGTGCTGCAATCGGGTTCGAAATTGGAGTTGGAGCAATCCCCAACACCGTTGGAGGTGCAATCGGGGATTGCTGTTCCGTCACTCTCGCAGGTGTGTCTTGTGTCATCATTTATGATATTAATATTGGGGCTTATAGTTCGTGGGCATATATGTCCAAATTGACAGTGTTTACCCGTGGTCAACGCGGTTGTCAGCGGAGCTAAGTACATTCCAAACTTGTGATAAATTGAGCAGCAGGCTGTTCTAAGAGTGTGACCTATAAAAGGGTCAGACTCTAGATCGCCAATCAATCCCGCGGTGTTTGGTATAGGGAGAAGTATACTAACGGCGGTTGCGTACAAATGAATAGCCGCCGATCCAAGAGTTTTTGTCATCTCCGCACCTAACCTAGATTCGTATCGCGCATACATTTTATCGATCTCCGCATCTGACATCTTATCCACCTGAAAAACTGAGAGACGCCTACCGAGATAATGCTCCGATTGTCCCCAAGCAACCAGCGCAGCTAGCCGCTCTCGTCGCGCCGCGTTTTCATTTTCATTCGGAGTCGTTGCACTCAACCCAATACCAACTGCCGTTGGGGTTGAAGTTGATCCAGATTGCTCTGTCGGAGTTGATGTTTCATTATCTTTCAGGAAAGATACCGTGTCGGTTGTCGGAGTTGAGGTTTCTTCCATTAGCTGATCGAGAAGTTCGTCGCAGTTCATTATTGCTAATTTTCTTAAAATTAATTTAACTATTCTAACAAGTCTCATCACTTTAACATATTGCCAAGCGCACCACCCGATACTTATGATCACCATTATGCTCGCAACAAAGCTCGCAGCGGAGCACCAAATTGTTAACATTGTTAACCATTGTTCAGCATTTGTTCAACATTTGTTAAGCATTTGTTCAGCATTGTTCAGCAATTGCTAAGCATTGTTCATCATTGTTCATCATTGTTCAGCATTGTTCAGCAATTGCTAAGCATTTACTCGGCAGTTACTAACGAGCGTTAAGTAATTGCTAATTAATTTTATAATTTTCTTAAAATTAATTATAAAATTATTTATAAGCAGTTGGTTGATCAGTCTTTAGCAGAAGCTTGGCGTGCTTAGTTTCCGAAAGCATCTGTCGAACCTCCATGCGCTCCTCGCGCGTTGGGATAACGTCATTCTCTCGAAGACAGTCATCGAACGAGTCTCGGTACTTGCAGTGAAAGAGGGCGACCCATTTCGTTTGCTCGCGCAGATCCTTGAAGACGGCGTTGTACTTTTGAGTGGATATCCAAACGCTTTGTCTAGCATGGCGGCCAGAAAATGCGAGCTCGGAGAGCATGTCCTTCTTTTTGGTCATCGCCGCCTTGGCCGAGCAATCGTCAATCACGTATAGGGTGGGCTCACCCTGGAATCTTTGGTATAAACCACGCAACCAATCGTGAAGCCTGTCGCCGGGGTCAATGACGTATACCTCAGGGTCGGTCCATATCCACTGGCGCCGCTGATAAGTATCGTTGTGCCGCACAGTGGGACACAGGATCACAATGTGACGAAAGGCATCGCGGTAGGACTCCTCGAGCAAGTCGAGGATGAAAACCGTTTTTCCACATCCTGTCTGCCCACATATTATGGCAGAGTGGGCTTCTCCAATCGTGAATTGGTATTGATTGCTAATTTTCTTAATTTTTTCAAAATTATTAATTAATAAATCGTTAGATTTAGTAGAGTGCTGAGACGTATCGACCATCTTCGAGGCGGTCAGCCAAAGTACTCTGATAGTATGGCATGTGGCTCTCCAGCAACTCAAAGTCGAGCGGGATGTAGAATCGGTTGCCGTAAGCGGCCGCGATCGCGTTGTCGCTCGCGACGTTATCTGCCTTGTTACCAGCCCCGATTCTAAGTTTGGTTACGTTCTTATTTTTGCTGGCGTCAATACCCTGATAGACCGCGTTTTCGCGCTCTTTTGTCGTCTTCCACAGGTCCTGATAGCAATGGTAGACGTCGCTGTCGTCGATCGACATCACCTCATTACCAGAAATATTTATCATGGTCTTCTTGACGATGGCGCGACCCAGTTTCTGAACAACGGTTCGGTCCGCGTCCGTCGACGTCAGCGAAATAGTGAAAGCGAGGCGAACAGTCCCCGGCACAATGACGTCGTTAGCTCCGAGGTTGGGGAAGCGGACTAAGAGCTGCTGGTTCTGGTCGATCGTCGATGGGTTGTTCGTAATAACGACACTCTGTCTCACAGCTTTTGCCCCGAGGGGCTCACGCAGTCTGCGGTATGGATTGAGTTTGCGACCGTATTGACTCGAAGACATAATTTAGTGAATCTATATTAAACCCGTATGGTTTTGTCTTTAATACATAATTAATTTTAAGAAAATTATAAAGATGGCTGATTACGATAATGAAATGTATGAAATCGGCAGAGACGATTACCTCGATGGTGATGATAATGATGATAATGACGAAACACCCTTGATACAGCCTCCAGTTCCAATACAATCGCAATCGGGGGAATTAGGTGGCGCTACCAGCAGCGTTGGTCAAAGTCGGGAATTGCGCGATGGAGCTGTAAACGACTACTACAACTATTTGGCACAAATCGGTCTGGTCCCGTCTGTCGGTCGCGACTACTCCAAGTTCGAATTGGATATGCGTGGTAGGTTGCGACTAAGATCATCAAATATCCAGATCATCAACATGAATACCGGTAAACCCCTATCGCTAAACACCATTGCAGGAAACCGGGGCGGTGGCGAAATCATAAAGAACGAACTAAGATTTCCAGATTGGACGCGTGGTAAAACTATTATCCTGACCCGCGCTGTAGAGGCCCTACAGTCTACCGACGAAACGATGGCGAAGACGGCCTCCGCGATAGAAACGGTCGAGCTCAACGAGGTCCCTCAAGTAGCCACCGACGCTATTAACACGATGGAGACCACGTTCAGTGAAAATGAAATACTCAACCTGTCTAACGATGACCCACTGTTACCTCTTATCGAACTCCAGGGCCTCGATAAGGTTATGCAAACGGTCCGGGGCGAACTGGTCCTTAACCTCTCCAAACTCTCGTCGCTGGATAAACATATCGCGCTAGAAGAAAGAAAACTGGAGGAAGCCGGTGGCGATAGAGAATCTACCGAGCGGATCACCGAACGCCTGCAGTCGTTGCGGGATGAAAGAGCAGCTCGTTTGGAGGCTGCCTCGACTAACCGTGAGGCTCTCCGCACCCAAATAAGTCGGATCCGCGAAACAATCTCGAGGGTCCTGCACGAGGAGACGACACTCGGTGAGCGTCTTCGCACTATGTTCAGAGAACAGGGCATCACGATAGCAAGCATCCTCGCGGCTATCGGCATGACTATATCGACCATAGTTCTGGCTTTCACTGGTGTTGCGGCGCCACCACCCACGCCAGCACCCACACCACCACCCGCGCCAACCGGTGGAGCCAAGGAGTGGGTAAAAAAACAACTAAAAGCCCTCGCCAGTCTCCTGGCTAAATTAGCCGAAAAGGCGGCTGCCGCACTACCTGGACTGATCGGAAGTATCGTTTCTTACTTGCTATCTATATTATCAAAAACGGCCGGATGGCTAGCTAAAAATACTTGGGCTCTAATAGTGGCAATCGCCGGTCTCCTAAAACCAAAGCTCAAATAATCCGATCGCCACGAGGGCAACGATTAGCGCTAATTTCTCCCCCTCGTGTGTTGTGCTTCCAATCTTGATTGGTGTTTCCACTCCCGTTCCAATTTCAACATTGTTGATGATTGGATTAGGGGGACTCGATGGTGCATCCAATTTACGAATTGGGGTGTGTGTATCCAATCCAGCCACGATTGGATGAATTGGGGGTTTTATGAAATCGGTTCCACTTACAACTCCGCGCCCGGGCATCTTAGGCGGGAGCTTGATGATATCCGTGTTCACGTTACCGTTGTGGCCGATTTTTTGATTGGTGGTGGCGATTACGATCTGATTATTGTAACCGTCAACCGGGTCGTCTCGTAGTATCATATTGCTCGGCGCCATATAAAGACCTATTCCAAATACATAGTCTAGTGGGGTGCTGGCATTCTGCAAAACGTCTTGATAATTCTGGATCGCCTTCTCCAGGTCCACCCTAGCTGAGATGGCGTCCTCTACAAGTGCCAAGAACTGTTTTTGTGCGTCAAACGCTGTTCCGACTCCTATTATAGAACTGCGAGTTTGCTTCTGTGCGCCGAGGATGGCCCAGACATATGTGCGAATGGAGTCGTTGATGCGGGTAACACCGGCCTGAGTAAATCCAGCGCTTTTATCTAACATAAATGATCCCCACGCGGTATTTACCCCCGCAGGTTGTTGAATGAAATCAACGTGGGCCGATTTGAAAGACCATGGTACTGGTGGCACGAAGTCGGTATTCTTTGGTTTTATTGGTGGTGGTGGATCCTTTGGGTGCTTCACAAACCCCATACCCGTTATGTAAATGTCACCTAAACCGAAAGTGTACCAGAATTCTTTCTGTCTCCAGTCCGCGTCTTTTGAAACGTTATATTCGTTACACAGTCTTTCAAACGCCATACGGTCGTATGCGTTGGAAATGGGATCCCAGGCGTCGTCTTGAGGTAGTGAAATACCTAGTTCTTTGAGAATCCTCCTAATAGTATAATACGCATGAAAGTTGTAGACACTTCGGAGCATGACATTCTTGAATGTCAGATGGTCTTTATGTGAAACTCCACACCCGGCTGTTGCGCATCATACAGCGAAATTTATTTGGTTCTGCCAAAACTGCATCGGTGTTGCTTTCCACCCGTTTACCGCCTCCATTGTAGTAATCTTGGTCAGCCTATATTGTTTAAAGATGTTAAGGAAATTGGTGGTAAAGCCACTTTCCGGTCTAACCGTTACGGTTGGGTGTACAAGGTGGTTAAAAACGTCTTTTTGCGTGTATTTACCACCGACCGCGTACTTTGCATTAGAATTAAAGCTAAATGCTTTGGTATCCATTGAAAGATATTATTATGTTTGCTACTATCACTAATGTTCAAAAGAGTTGTGAACTTCAAAAGTTAATAGACAACTGCTGCGGACAACGCCGGGTAGGCCTTAGATCAATCACCTTCACGGTTGGGTGGAAAAACATTGAAACGTTCGAGTTTTTCACATTAGAAGTCGAGGGTGTAAGCCCTGTGGCTTTCGGAAACTACCTCATAGAGGAACCAGATACCTCAGGATTTCGTAGAACTCCAGATGCTATGGTACCTCAGGGTCTTTGGAGTTTCAGAGATCTCCAAGCTTTTGTCGCGGCGAAGATTCCTGGTGTAGTCACTCTCGCAATCTCGAAAGCCACGGGGCTCACGACATTGACCGTTGAGAGGCGTTTAAGGATCTCACCGGGGTTGAGCTCACTGTTAGGATTTAAAATAGCATACCCTTACAACGATGACGGAGTGTTTGATCCGGGCGAGCACGTCGGCACAACCCCAGTAAACTTCCCCGTCACGAAAACTCTCGGGGTGCACCTGGATCGGGTGAACACATCGTACAACGCGGTAAACGGATCCCCCAGCACATTACTGAAAACCGTGCCCGCCAGCGACTGTTTCTTTGGCGAGACTGTGACCTTAGACTTCCCACACCCCAAGATGAAAGTTTTGGAATCGGGACACATCCACGAGTTGAAGATTTCTATTCTTGATGATAAAGGGCGAGAGTTGAAGAACGATTACTCGATTTCGGTCGTCCTAGAAATTTCAAATTAATTTTAAGAAAATTAGAATTAAACGTATGTTCGTAATATATATTATCAACATTATTGAAAATGAGTATATACGGACCAGGTAGTTCTTCCGATTGGGTGACAAATTCAAAGAATTTGGAAACGGCAGAAGGGGGATTCGTACCGACAGAGAGCGACTTTTTAACTACTGAAAAAACAAAGGCCTTGATCAATACGACTATATCGGAGGCCGTGAACGCGATTCGCAGGAGTATAGCACGGCTTAGAGTAGACGTCCTGACGGCGACTGCACGAGTTCGCGAAGAGGCACATACAGGACTTAATGATCTCAACGAAAAAATAATCCAAGTTGGGGAAGAGGATCATGCAGCACTTACTGAACTAGGCGGAAAAATAACAGAATTTCGGGAAGAGACCCGTACAGAGTTTATTGAAGTTTCCGATAAACTGAAACGTGTTCGTAGATCCGCTAACAGAGCACTTGAGGAGACCTCCGAAAGGGTTCGTGTTGAGGCCCATACCGCTATCGGGGGGCTTGCCGGATTGTTGAACACATCTGTAGAGCAGTTTAAGTTATTGAAAAAACAAAAACGTGTCATAACAGTTTGGGCTGAGAAGCGGGGCTCATTGGTTGAGGGGCTCCGTGAATATTCGTTCGGTGCTAAAGCGAGTAATAAATATGGGTGATACACCATGACAGCTCCAGGTACACTTCTCCGAATGGCGGTCTGCTCGGTTAATGCTAATGGTAAACCTGTGGGCGCGGTCACGATAAATCTCGTAGTAGATGGGGAAGAACGGGGGGTTGGAGTCAATAAACTCGCTGGAGATAGTTCGTCGGTGGTTTCGTTCGCCGGTGATGATCTAATTAGACTTTCTGAAGGTAGTGTTATTAACTTTGTTATGAAAATCGCTGACCCAGCGAGTTCTTCCACTATTGTCTCATTGTTAATTGAACTTAATTTGTAAATACTAATATATTTAAAATCATGAACGAATCACCGCTTCTAATTGTCAATACCACTCCATCAACACTGTATCCAATTAACGAAAGAAGTTCAGATTTTAGCTTGAATAATATCGTCGCTATGCAGGATATTTCAGTTAGAGAACATAGAAATAGAAAAAGACACGCTAAAAATATAAGCGCGCGGCGAATATAGCTAAAGCATCTAGTACGGTTCTGGCAAGTTTATCTGTAATGATTGGTGCGGGGACTGCTGCAACTCTATCTACAATTGTAACGGTTCCACTTGCAGGGGTTTTGAGTGGAATTACCGTTTCATCTGGAATACTTTGTATGGTAATTAGGGCGTCGGGTGGAAAATTCGAGAAAAAATGTAGAAAACATGATAGAATATCCGTTCTCGTCAGGTCTAAGAAAAATAGCATCGACGTTTTAGTGTCCAAAGCGTTGGCCGATAAGAAAATATCAAATTTAGAGTTTGAATCCGTGGTGGAAGAAAGAAATAGATATGAAAAATTAAAAAATGATATTAGAATCAAAGCACGCGCCACCATGCCCAAGCTTGAGTGTACTGATTGGGATAAATTTACGGTAAAACTTGGAGATAAAGTCGGAGAAAATTAATATTTTTATTAAATAATTAATTTTATAATTTTCTAAAATTAATTATATTGGTGCAGTAAACAATTTATTAATTAATTTTAGGAAAATTATTAACAATTTAAAACGAAAAAAGAAAAAAAAGTTTTAGGTCCCACCGAGGCTCGAACCCGCGCCAGCAAAACCCTTCTGGGTCCACCTCGCTAAGCCACTCTCATTCATTCATTCATTCATTATTTTTCTGTTTGGCTTAGCGAGGTGCATGTAGCTACCCGTACTGCACACCCCCATCTCTCGGCTGATCTAGGAACCAGTGTCGAAAGTCTAGGCAACCTTGGAAGTGTCAGCACGGGTGCACTGAGCGCTCATTTTTTATCAAGGGGCGACCCCCAAGACAAATTATTGTTGTTAATTTTATATATATTAAGCTAAAACCGTGTTGTGCAATGCCCAAATATTTACTTATTTTTTATTTTTTATTTTTATATAACAAGTTCGTTTTTTATTTAATAATATAGGTTATAACATTCTAAATTATTGAAAGTAAAATTAGAAAAATAAAAACATGCCAACCAATCAGAATGTAAGAAATACTTCCGGAATATCGATAGCGGGTTCTCGCTGTAATACACACCCTAGTGTGTGTAGTATATATTACAGTGTGTTTAGTTTCCATCCCGGAAGACGTAATCGTGTAAACCTCTCTATAAATGGACACTTAATATACGTGTAAGGTGGGACACCTAATTTACATGTTCATAACGCGTGTAATTGGAACATTGTCGTCTGTTTGGTGTTGTGATTACAACATAAATTAATTAGTAGTTTTGTTTCTGTTCAATAATATATATATATCTTTATAAGCGATATCGTAGAAATGTACATTCGTAAACGAATCGTTGGGTTTTAACAATTTTGTATAATACACCCTAGTTTCATATCCGATACGCATTATACGTCTTAATGTTTGTATTTGCCTCTTGTATAGTTCGCATAATTGTCGGTATAATATTGTAATGCAACGTTTTTATCGGAGCGTAATAAATTACTCTGATATTTCATGTATTCGATATCGCCTAGTGTTTTCAATTTATAGAATTTAAATATAGGACTATAACCCCCGTATTCTTCGTAAACTTCTTCAACACAGCCATTAAAAATGTTCAATTCCCATTGTATTTTATTATCCATTTTCTCTAATAATATTTTATAACCTATGAAATGTATCTGTTCAATTGGACGTAAAAAAAACATGATGTATTTATGACACCAATATACTTTTTCAAAAGTCAATTACCAATATAATTGGGACTACAATACCACCACCAACTTTTGGTTGGAGGTGGTATCATTTTGACTCCCTCTTTTCAAAATTATTTTCTTCAAAAATTCATAAATTTGCTGTCGGGAGACAATTTCCTCGTTAACCAATTTTTTTATTTTTCGGGGGTGGTGGGGGAATTATAGAGGGTTATAAATGATATCACGGTAAGTGGTATCATTTTGACTCCCTTACTACTACTAATGCATTTCGGGGAAAATAAATGATTACTCCCTGAAACTATACTTTGCTACATAAGTATAATTACATGTACTGCAATTTTGATGAAATCGGCTACTGATTACATGCCATGCAATTTACAAAAACAATAACGGTGTCAAAACGATGTACATGTATAAACGATAGGCAATCGTTTGTTTGTGGACCAGGAACAAATCCGTATCATTGTATTCTGAATCCGGTCCCCTAGTGCCGGGCAGTAACTCTGAGAAAATCCCGTACACTACACTTCATACTTCAGCACCATAGGCATTCGGCGTGTTTCGGCTTTCATCGGTATATGTTTTTGATGAGAATTATCGAGAAAAATAAAACTGCGGACGCCAAATTTTAATTCAGCATTAACCTCCCTACAACAGCCACCTCTCTACAATAGCCAGTTTTGCGTCTTCCCATGGGTGGCTGTTGAAGAGAGGTTGCACTGTACATATATACTGTAAATATGTGTTACTATATAAATTGATATGGTATGGTGTTTTCAATGATATATAAGGACAATATGTGTGCATATTTTAAAAATCCAATATGGCCGTCATGTATCTACACATTTGAGAAAAACATATATAACTTGAATTATTGGGCATAAACGGACATACGTTTGCATATATTTTATCAATTGCAGCTGTTACACATATGTCTATATTATAGAGCGGCATATCATTGTAAAATGCCAAAATGGCCACTACACACAATATATAATAAGTTGTGTTATGCGCAACGTAATTATTTTCTGTTTTTATACCCAAAATAAAGGTATTGTTTCACATATAGGAAGAACAATGTGTGTATCTTTGAACATATTCCAGCGTGTTTGATATTCCAGATATCCATCCACACCCATGTGTATTAATGAGTTCTACTTAGGAAAGAAACAGCACATCGAGTACGACTAGATTCAAGTGCTATCAGATGTTGTAAATCGCCTCTCATATGCCAATCATAGATACATGTATCTGAATGACACATTTCTCTGCCATCACACATACACGATTATATAGACATATACTACATGTATATCACAAACATCTGAAGGGTGCATATTCACTGTGGTAGCAAGAGGAATATAAAACAAATATCAGCGTTCCACTAATTGTGGACTAGTTTTAATACACCTGCAAATGTACATGGAAATAGACTCCATGGAGAGTTTGAATTAAGACTGAGGGACATGAAAATTAATGTACATGTTGTTGTCTGTGACATTGTTTCGCAGAATACTGCCATAGCAGAGCATTTCGGAATACTAGCATTGCATGCATGAATAGTTATTTCAGCTGTTCCAACAACGGGTACTAGTATTCATTTATCATGTGCTTTCTTTGATCTTCTGTTTCTGTGTTGGTATTGCAGACAATAATGCAACGAATATAAAGTATGTGCACATCTTAACCGGTATGCTTATCTAGCAAAGTATATTTTGAGGGAGTAATCATTTATTTTTCGCAAAACGCATTATTTCATATAGAACTAACCACTGCATATATTTGATGATTAAAAGTATGCAGAATTATTATACTGAATGTATTGCTGAGCCTGAGCTGTACACGCTTATCGCAGGTGGGTGTGTATTCTGTGTTGCTACCCGAACCACAACTAGTTTATGCCTTATTTAACGGACGCCGTAGACCCACTTGATGTGCTCCATTATGGTAATACAACATTATCACAGAGGGCTTTGAAATGTCCACCATATACCAGAACCATTATACGTGTATATATCAGGTAACGAGCTTTGTATTGGCCGAATACGTACTGACTGATAACACAATGTCATATCTGGCATTGACCATTGACCTAATACGAATATCCGGGTTACTACAAATTGATAACTGACGTTTTATCGGTCGAACGGCGTCACATGACGTTACCAAATTATGTCAGCGGAATGACGTCACGGAAACAAGTCCCCGATCTTTTCAACGAAAACAACGTCGTAATGTTACCTGACAAATAGAACATCGTGCCAGTGTCTTCATTGATATCACGTTTATCAGGCTCGGCTCCGAAACGGTAGGAATTCCTCGGCAAGCCTCGGAATTCCTACGCGTTTCCTAACCTTGCCTGATACACTTGATATCAAAAGACATTAGCCTGGTATTCTCTATTTAACAGTCTCAGCTGCTGTCTCAAATAGCCAATATGTGGATTTTCGCTTCATACACGATAAATAGCATCTATATTAATAAAGCAATCGCAACTGTTATGTTATCACATTTCAAACAAAAAGCTTTATATTCAAGTACAAGTGCATGCTATCAGGAACTGTGATAAGCAGGGTAGATAATTTGTTTTGTCATAATTTGGCATTTTCGCTATACCTTTTCTATATAAGAAAAACTGATTGTCTAATTATCTTAGACACACCCTCTGAATCGCGAGACAGTCGCCGTCACCACGGCCCGCCTCCAGAAATTAATTCGCGCATCTCTTTGCCATATTTTACGGTTGATTCGCTTTGTTTTTATGAAGAACCAATAGTGAAATGTGAGAACATGCTTATTTAACCACTAGAGATGATTATCTTGAAGTAATGCCTTCGTGATTGTGTCCTACCGTTAACTCGTTTGTTTAGCGTAAGGACACAATCACTCGTGCTAGATTTCCCTATAATCACTTCACCTGGTTAAATAATCGTTATAAAATAATTTAGTAACCATCGATTGAAACACATGTTTATAATACTGAAGAAAAAAACTACGTTGCCAACTAGCGTTTTCTAAGTTGTTTCATGACATTCTAGGACTATATGAGACCCAGTGCCTTTAAAAGTACATGCCCACTCAGTATGTTATACTATAGGAAGACAGATAGTTTTGTATATTTTGTAGATATGACATTTTCTGGCAAAATAAACATTCATTGACCATTACCACACGTATTGATTGACAGTATTATACGTTTTATATCAGACGTAAATTTCCACACTGATATCAGGGGCGATAACCGTGCTTCCTTACAATTTTAACGGACATTATTATTTATTCTCTGTATTTATTTGTTGGTGTGCAGTGATGATACTTTACAATCTGTCGAAAATAAAAAAAATTCAGGTGACGCATTTAATTAGTATAAATAATTAAAAAATATCATGCCTCATTTGCATATGAAAATAGCCTGATACCACCGCGAGTCACTATCAGTAAACTAAATATTATTTGTAATTTTTAGAACTGGTGGAATAGTGACACAATTATACACGTATTTAATTGCTATACAGAACAGTTTTTGCCTACTGAGTGGGCATTTACCTTTAATGTAAATATGGCATAATGTAAGTTTAATGTATTTGCACATGTAATGCAACATATACTTGATATACATGTAGTAGTTATGTGCTTAAGCAATATTTATTCCATTATTTACATATAACAATACATAGTTCAAAATTTAAATTATACACCACGGCCCGCGTTAATCTTGCCGAGATTATCACCGTTTCTGAACAACAATTGACAATGTCATCTCGCAATTATCCAATTTGATGTTGCTTGAATTCAAACACAAGCTTCCAAGTATTTTGAAATAAAGAAATTGACAAATATCTGCGCACGTTTGTGCGGACGACAGTGTATGCAACAACTTCGCCTACCATGTACATGCCATTGCCACAGGGTCTTGAAGAACGGTTCATATTTCGGTGTTGTATGGGTTATTTCGGTGTCTGATGGTTTGGGTGCATTGTTACCAACATACAATTTACACAACCTCCCGCGAGTTACATGTATAAGTACGAATTTACGGGTATTCTGGCAGTAAGAATGGGACCCGAAAGTTCGGAACGGTGAATGTGTAGATAATTGACGATTTCTCATGTGTGTAATGATTGAGCATTAGTAGTTTCACAAAACTATGTAAAATACCCAAAACCAACGAAATCCATCCAAATCTACCCAGAATCCACCCAAATACCCATATGACACCAACATTCTGACAATCTGTTCAAACGCCTGTGGCTGTTGCAAGCAGGTCTGCAGTCACCATTAAGTAGATATCTTCACCCATTGGATAATGAATTCACCATGACTTATACGTCATCACCTGCAAATAACAATTATTACATGTACACATCCGCCTCCGTTAATATTGCGCATATTATTAACGTGCCTAGCCGATATTGACAATGCCAACTCGCAATCCAGCAATTTGATTGTCTGAGCTTGAGCTGTACTACAGTTCAGGCTCAGCCAACCAAGCTGCTGGATTTCAAGAAAAAAATCAGAATTGTTTTTTAAATAACGATTTACAAATATTGGCCAGATTGGCGTAGCCGGTAATGTACATTACATACATACATACATGTAGTCATTTAAAAGACAACAATTTATCACAAGATTATAAGAGAGGAAACTGTAAGTATAAACATGTGTACATGCGGTAGTAGATAAAACTATAGTTAACAAGTGTGTTTGTGCTTGTAGCAGAAGCGCATTAAATAACGATTTTTGAATTTGTTGTCACTTTTCACTGAAGTTGACATCAAAAGACACTTTGCATAGTGAAAATACATACTGCCCCAGTCATATTGTCACGTTTCTGACACTCACGATTTGCATATTTCCGAAGAGCGTATCATAAAAGAGCACAACGTATCATAACGTACCAGAAACGTAGCGCAATGTCATACACGTAGCATAACACAGCTCATAACGTTGTACGACGTGTTAAAACGTATAATAACGTGACACAGCGTGGATACAACGAGGCCACAACGTATCATACCGCACCACTGCGTGTCAACAAACGCAAACAGGACGTAGCAACCGGCGGGACGCGTTGTGTTCACGTTCTGTCACGTTTTTGCTACGACGCTGTACCACGTTCTTACCACGTTGTTGTCACTTTGTAGTACGGTGTGATGAAAAGCCAGCGAATTGTGAACATGTCCAATATTAAAATTTCCAGTTCACTTTCTGTCACATTTGATCACGTTGTTCCACGTTTCCAGTTTCCCAACGTCCCACATAGTATATTTGTTTAAGGCAGAAGTATATGCTACTAAAATCACAATTCCATTTCTCTCAACTAGAAGATGTATACGGGTCTTTATGACAAGTTCTGAACTAATGTTAGCACGGGGAGCATTTTATTAATTGTGAATATTAAGGAGCTGCTTCACAATTCAAGCACTAAAGATAGCTTAGAAATATGCAAGTTGGCAACTGATATCAATTAAACAATTACTACTTCAATCCATGGTTGGAACAGAACACAAACATATCGATAATGTGTTGTATTGCAACATTTGAAATTGAAAGTATAAACTTTGTAGCCGATTTCACAATAATTGCAAAGCAAAGTGTACTTTGAGGGAGTAATCATTTATTTTTTCCCGAAATGCATTATTTCATATAGAACAAACGACTGCATATATGTGATGATTAAAAGTATGCATAAATAGTATAATGAATGTATTACATTATCAAAGACAAAATGGCTGTGATAACGTAATAAATTCAGTATAATTAAAATTAATAAATTTTCCTTGAATTGAAAATTTCCCCCTCAAAGTATGCTTTGCAAGTTTGGTGAAATCGGCTACTGTTGAATGTAGGTGATTCCATGACTAAAATTACGCAGTCATGTGGTCACCACAATACAGTAGAACCTGTCTAAACCGGACACGCTGGCGACCCCGTTGTGTTCAATTTACACAGGTGTCACTGTTATTTATTTCATTGTCGTGTCTGTTCATGATTGAAAATGACAAAAAACTGTTCATGGAGTGCTTATGTACAGTGGAACCTCTCTAAACCGGACACCGTCGGCACCCCGTTGTGTTCAATTTAGATAGGTGTCACTGTTACAGTATGTATTTCATTATCGTGTCTGTTCATGATTGAAAGTGACAAAAACTGTTCATGGAGTGTTTATTTACAGTGTAACCTCTCTAAACCGGACATACTGGCGTCCTCCGAGGGTGTTCGGTTTAGAGCAGTGGAACCTCTCTAAACCGGTCACCCTGGGGACCTACTAGGGTGTTCGGTTTATAGCAGTGGAACCTCTCTAAACCGGTCACCCTGGGGACCTCCCAGTGTGTTCGGTTTATAGCAGTGGAACCTCTCTAAACCGGTCACCCTGGGGACCTCCCAGGGTGTTCGGTTTATAGCAGTGCAACCTCTCTAAACTGGTATCCCTGGGGACCTACTAGGGTGTTAGGTTTAGAGCACTGGAACCTCTCTAAACCGGTCACCCTGGGGACCTCCCAGGGTGTTCGGTTTATAGCAGTGCAACCTCTCTAAACTGGTCTCCCTGGGGACCTACTAGGGTGTTAGGTTTAGAGCACTGGAACCTCTCTAAACCGGTCACCATGGGGACCTCCCAGGGTGTTCGGTTTAGAGAGGTTCCACTGTATATAGTATATGCCAATTTTATGTTTTTAAATTAGGTGACACGTGGTGATGTGGTTGGCTCATGAAGACTTATGGAAAATGACGACAGACTCGAGTAACCAACCAAGCCACTGCGTGTCACGTGATTGCAGTTTTTGCAAGATGGCGGTTATTCGATATTGATCATTATGAAGTGAATGTGTAGCTTTTGAGAGCTAATTTAGGTTTGTGTGCTGTATATTGGTACGGCGTACACTTGAAATCTTTGAGATGGGAGTTAACCCGTTGAACCCGAAAGCCCGCTATAGTAGTTTATGTAAACAGTGCAGATCCAGATGAGCCGGCTCGTAACGAGCCGTCCCATCAGAATCTGCACTTTTTGGAAGCGAATTTAGGTTTGTGTGCTGTATATTGTATA
>CM055271.1:89847854-89891869 GCA_029237695.1 Conchocele bisecta | reverse complement strand
TATATTGTATATACTGTACGTAAGAATGTACATTCGAAATCTTTGAGATGAGAGTTAAGGACCGTTCTATACCCGATCATCGTTTGATTCAAAGATAATTGCTTCGTAAACGTGATGGAATATATGTATAACATATACATGTATGTGAATACTGCCTCATTACTGTATCCTATACGGCACATGGAATGGCCAAGTCGGCCATGTTTGTGTGTTGCAGCCATCAGCCAGTTTCACTTGTTCTGCCATTTGACAAAGAACTCAAAATGTGAAGTAGAACATAATTATGATATAATGTAGCTAATCGCATGTGGAAAAGCCAGGAGAACGGACTCATATCAATTATATTACACCAAACCGTAAAATATGTCAGTATTCTGGACAGGTTTGTGCCTGTGTTTTAACAACATGAACCACCATTATAATTACCCTCATACACAGAAAATCGCACAGTGTATCACTTTTACCTGGCAAACCACACAACGCATACCATATATACCCACTATTGTACTCTGTTATTAGCTATAAATCCAATGACATGTAAGCAGTTACCTGGGTGTATAGTCCCTGGTGTCTACTCGCCTACTATGCAAGTAAATAGAGATTTACCTATGGGCAACGTGTACAATAACATAGGCTGTGCATCAGATTGAAAAGTTTACACATCAACAATTTATTCGAGATTGATGGGAGAAATGCTCAGATATCTCGTCTTTTGTATAATTTTCTGACATGATATTTATAACTTGCCGTTGTCATAGCTGCGTATTATGTATTGCACCAACTTTTATTTGGTTTACTGTCATATTATTTGCTGTATGTGTCAAACACACGAAGTAGTGAAAATGTCGATGGCTTGTACATACAAAGATGGCGGAGATGGCAACTCAATGCTTCATATAGTATACAGTAACATGACAATATTCACATACATGTATGTTATATTCATATATCACATCACTCTTATGAAGCAATTATCATTGATGTTAAGTGTATCTATCTATCACCTAATACCTTAACCCTTTGAACCGGAAAGCCCGCTATAGCTGTTTATGCAAACAGTGTAGATCCAGATGAGCCGGCTCGTAACCAGCTGTCTCATCAGGATCTGCACTTTTTGAAAGTAATTTTCATATTTTTGAAAACAAAAAAATACCACCTTTTTCATAAATGGACTAGTCTGAAAATATTTGTGTGATGATTGGATTGGCTGCAAAAGTAACATATCAAAATCCATTCCAGTTACGTAGGGGTGAAAGGGTTAATGTTTTAGCAACTGTAATATGTATACCGAAGACTCGCCCCAAAACAGCGGTTTCCACACGCTATAACACTTTGTACACATGTCTTGTATTAGGTGAGACAGACTTTATGAGATCTTGTGGAATAAATCGTACAACTGTGCCGTGGTGAACGGGTGTTTTATAACACCTCTATTGCTATTCTGATTGCATCCGGGCGCCTTTGAATTGTTTTTATGTTGCTTAGCCATGTGTTTCGTGCATATCAAACAATACTTTATCATGTAAGACACGCCAAAAACGCACGTGGATGCAACGATTTACGCATATATCAACACATACAATGTATATGTATTCAATTCCGAAGGCCATATGTCCATATAAACAATGCAAAAACACTTTATTTATTCATACTATTAAATTTTATCAAAATTTATGAATGGACCTTCTTTTCATTTCGTGAAAATTGGTCAAATATTGATTTTATTACGAACAATTGATTTGTCTATGGGAATTTAACATGGGAGGAAAAGGAGATGGAGGAGCTGTGGGAGGATTCAGAAAACGAAATATTTTGGAAATTGACCCCGAAACCTGGCTAGATAGCTTGGAAATGATCTAAGTAAGAAAACAAAAGTTATACATATATTTTAAAAATCGGTCCATTATTTCTGAAATTCAAAATAAATGTCCCCATGTTAAATCCCCATAGACACGTTCACTCTGTGAAGATGTCTATGGAGATTTAACATGGGGAAATTGTTTTCTCGAAATAAAATCAATATTTGACCAAATTTCACGAATAAAAAGAAGGCTCATTCTTAAATTTTCCTTTAATTTAATAGCATCGAACAAAATAATGTTTTTGAATTATTTATATAGCCGTAAAATTTGGGCAGGTTTCGTGAAACAGACAGTAATACAATTTGAAACCCTACAGTTTGCGAGACAATAAATAAATCTACGATTTGAATGTGACCCATGTGGAACTGTATATTTGTTGTGGATTATAATTAAAATATTAAATGACTCTCCCACGAGTGATGTCCTTTGATAGTTACTACATATAGTGACGATTTGATGAAGGTGACCAGCTGGATGGCCGCGGCCTACATGTCTCGCCCGCCGAGGCATTGATAGTATACCGAAAAACTTTAACAAACAACTTTAACCGGACGCACGTACGTACGGACGTACGTACGGACGGATGGACGGATGGACGTACGGATGTGTCGACTATATCGCGCTGTTCGCAAGAGGGCGCGACAAAAACCGAAAATGAAATAAAAACATGAAAACGATCGTTTTGTACAACAATGTGTATATACACGACATCGTTTAGGTTGTTTTTCGTTAATGATGTTTTCGTTGGTTTAAACGTGACATAAAACATTAAACCAACGAAAATATCGTTTTATAATTATCAAAACGAAAACGGTGTCAACAAATGTGTAAACGATAGGCTATCGTTCGTTTGTGGAAACTGCAACAACTCCTGTAGTAGTATAGAGGGAGTCAAAATGATACCACCTGACGTGGTATCGTTTATAACCCACTATAACACCCCCATCACCCCACAAAAACAAAACAATTGGTTAACGAGGAAAATTGTCTCCCGACAGCAAATTTATGAATTTTGAAAAAAGTCGAAATCATTCGTGCAAGTACAATAGTTTATATTTCTCATTTTTCTCCTCAGATATAGCTAATTTATTTCGCAGATCAGCAACTAATTCTACCAGTTCTAGTCTACCACGTTCACCTTTAGCCACCTGACAGCGTAGTTGCTTATGTCTGCAAAGAGTTTGGGCACTAACGAATTTACAATGGCATCTGGGGCATTGAAATTGTGGAGGGACACAAGGAAACTTTCTACGTCTTGCTAGATGCCTTCGTAGATAGTCTTTACACGCAAACGTCTTACAACAAGTAACACACTCCATTATATAACCTATACAATTTATCTGTTTAATTGGACGTAAAATTTACATAATGTTTTTTTTAACGTCCAATTAAACAAATAAATTTTATAGGTTATACAAAAGTATTTATACAAAAGTATATACAGAAAATATGATAACACCAGAAACTAGAGCAGAAATAGAAAGTTTGAGAAGAGAAGCCGAATCTCTTGGGATTACTTATAGTACACGGTTGAGAGTTAGGGGGTTGACAAAGCTGATAAATGCCACAAAGAATGAGGCGTTTACGAAGCGGTTTGCCCGCGCCCATAAAAGAGGGGAATTTAAAGACCTCTCGCGGGCGGAGAAGTTGGTAACAAAATTCAAAAAGAAAGTGTTGCGGGGTTAAGGGCTAGCGTTATAGCACCAAAAAAGAGAGCTTGAGTAAAATCTTATCTCGTTCACGCGATAGCGGAAAAAGGTGAAGAAATATTGGGGGCTCACGATGAAACATTGGAAAAGGTTGAAAATGGAAGACGGGTAGTTACACTATCCTTTCGTAAAAACATTAACATTAACGAGTCTGAACGCATGTCCGAGAAACTCGCTCCGTATCTAACAACCAATTTTTATTTGAGATATTCATATTCTTACAAGCTAGAACATATGGAGGAAATTAAAAACGGAAAACCTGTAACTATAATAATGCACAAAAATCTTGGTGGTAGCGAACCACTATCATCAATGAAAACAGTTAAAAATTGGCTGTCAGATAAGGAGCAAACACGAATAATGTCCGATAAAATAGACAGACCGAATACAAAGTGGAAGTTTGTAAGATGGGTAGAGGTTTTCGTAAAGCTAATACAGGGTAGTAGGGGAAAAGATTTGGGACTACAATCCAAAGAAGCAGCAGGAGGAGAACTTCCAGAATGGCTGAAGAATAAAAACGGTATGTATTCTTTAGATAAGTATAATGACAACCTTTGTCTGTTCAGATGTCTAGCTATGCATATGACAGATAAAAGACCCGACAGATGTACAGAAAAGGCGAAAGAACTTAGTAAGCAATATTTTGGTAGTAATGTGGTTTCACCAATTCCTTTTTCAGATCTGAAAAAGGTTGAAGAGTTTTTTAAAATCGGTATAGAAGTATATCCACCCACCGAATGTAACGTATGGTGGTTGAAAAAGGTACCAGCGCACTATAAGGCAATAGGTAATAAACCAATGACAATAGGACTGTTTAATAATCACGCATTTCTAATAAAAAATTTAAAAAAACCTTAAAAACCTATCTAAAATTTACGCCTGCGATAATTGCAAGCAGAAATTCACGAAAGCGAGTAATATGAAGAGACACGGACCAAAATGTATGAAAGGTGAGACAAAAGTAGTATGTGATGGTAATTATTTAGAGCGCCCGTGTTCGTCGTTCGAGAAAGCGTTCTACCCAAAATGTTCTAACAGTTATGGGGCGATCGATTGGATGTACTCTGTGGAAAAGCGCAATGGAATTCACATTCACCACGAACAGCGTGGACACGGGGGTGAAAGATGGATTTTAGGAGCTACAGTAGATGGATACTGTCCAGAAACCAATACCGTATATCAATATCACGGCTGTTACTGGCACGGGTGTGAGATTCATGCAAAGCATAGAAAAGAAGAACGTGCATCCACTATGAGAAGAGATACACTTATTAGAAGAAGCAAAGAATTCAACCTAGTAGTTATGTGGGAATGCGAATTTCAAAGAACTGATAAAGACATAAAGATCGGTTGCGACACTACTCTTTATCCATATCAGATAGTATACGATTTTGAGGCATATCTCAACCCATAATTTGAAACTCTCGGTAATAATCTAGAGTACGAAGCCGAGCACGTTCCGGTAAGCGTTAGTATAGGAGATAATTTCTCAAGAACAGTAACTCATATTTGTGATAAAGATCCAGCAAAATTTATAGAAAAATTCGTAGAAGATTTGAAAGTCAGGGGAAAAGCTATAAGAGAAGAAGTGTGGTCAAGATATGGGTTTAATACAGAACATCTACGTAAAAACCAAATCGCCAAGATCGAACAGTGGATAGAGCAAGTACCGGTTATAGGTTTTAGCAGCAGTAAGTACGATATAAACTTAATAAAGAAATACCTAGTAGGCGAACTGGCATCAACAACAAAGAAAGTAATGGTCGGAAAACGTGCAAACGCAACAATATTTCTATTTACTCCAGAGTTTAGATTCCTTGATGTAATACTTTATCTAGGACCTGGTGTAAGTTACGATAGTTGGATAAAAGCCTACGAATGCAAAGGACAGAAATCTTTCTTTCCTTATGAGTGGTTCGATTCTCCAGACAAACTGGATTACCCAGGACTACCGGATATAGAGAATTGGTATTCCAAACTATCTGGGAAAATGTTAATAGATGAAACAGAATTAAGTAAATGTCGTAGAATTTTCGAAGAAAATAATATGAAAACTTTCAGAGATTGGTTGAAATATTATAACGATTTAGATGTAGCACCGTTCCTAGAAGCGGTGGAAAAAATGTGTGAATTTTATAAACACAGAGGTGTGGATATTTTCAAAGATGCGGTAACACTACCTGGAGTAGCTATACAATATTTATTGAGAGGAACCATTAAAGAACAAAAATCTTCAAAGACGATTATACCGGAGGATGCTCTATATGCACCAAAAGAAGAAACATACGAAATGATGAAGGACGCTCTAGTTGGTGGTCCATCAATAGTATTTACACGATATGCAGAAGCTGGTGTTTCAAATATTAGAGTGGGTTCCAAACAGTGCAAGGCCGTTTTGGGGTACGACGCAAACGCGTTATATTTATCTACGTTAAATAAAGAGATGCCGTGTGGGAGAGAAACTATACACCATATAGATACACCACATAACCCTAAATTTATTAAAAAGTTTTGTAAAAGAGTTTTATCTGGAGACTGGTTTGGGTTTGCGGAGGTGGATATAGAAGTTCCACACAACTTAAAAGATAAGTTTTCTGAAATGTCCCCAATATTTATAAACAGAGAAGTAGAGGTTGATGAAGTTCCCACGCACATGTTAAAATATTTAAAAGATACTGGCCGAACAAGAGGAGATGGAAAAAAATTGGTGGGATCTATGACAGCCACTAAAGTATTACTATACGCGCCACTGTTGAAATGGTATTTAAAACACGGCCTAGAAATAACTGGAGTTCATTGTGTTATAGATTATATTAGCGGAAAACCATTCGAATGGTTCGCAAAAGAAGTTACAGCCGCAAGACGAACGGGTGATGTAGAACCAAATAAGAAACCAGTAGCCGACATAATGAAATTATTAGGAAACTCGTGTTGTGGAAAAATGATAGAGGCAACGGAGAGACATTTAAATACGACATATACACAAAACGAAACCTGTGTTGACAAAGCATTAAGATCTGCATTCTTTGACGATTTGGAAGAGATAGGAGATGCGTACGAAATATCTTCAAGAAAACCCAGGTGTGCGGTAAAGAGACCATTCCACTGTGGAATAGCGGTTTATCAACTAGCTAAATTGAGAATGTTAGAGTTCTACTACGACTTCCTAGATAAGTACATCGATAGAGCGGATTTTGAGTTGATACAAATGGATACGGATAGTATGTATATAGGAGTTAGTGGAAAAACGATAGAGGAATTGATTAGACCCAAATTACTAGACGGATTTGAAAAAGAAAAAAAGAAATGGTTGGCTTGAGATAAATGGAGCGAAAGAGAGCCAGGACTTTTCAAAATGGAATTTAGCGGAGATAGGGCGATAGCATTATCTAGTAAGTGTTATTTTATAGAAAAATTTAATTTCACTGAAGATAATTTGGAACAAATTAATAAAAACTCTGCGAAAGGAATGTCCAAGAGAACCAACAATTTAAATTGGGATAGATATAAACGAGCACTAAGTGAAACTACAAAAGATGGAAAACACATTATAGATGTAGCACAAAATAGGGGGTTTAGAATGAAGGATGGAGTTATGAAAATATACACACAGAAGAAGCTAGGGCTTTCCGCCTACTACGTTAAGAGAAGGGTTTTATCAGACGGAATTCATACCGAACCGCTTTAGGAAACCATTTCGAGGAAACGTAGAGGGTAAATTATGGGGCCTTTTTTACCACAATTCCAGCAACATTCTCACCCACAGACTACTAAAATACCTAGATCAACTGGGCCTTATAAAATGGAAATTGAAGTAGTTTCCGCGCAACCATATATAATCCAAACACACCTCCACCGGCTAGTATAAATTGTGTTATCGTAAGATCCGCAAGATTTTGACCAATTTCTTCTTTATCGTCCTGACCCCCCCACCCCCCCCCCCCCCCACCCCGTAATAATCGCTTAATGTTGGTTCTTTTTGTAAAATAAGGTCCGGTTTATCTCGAAAAATATATAATATTCTTTCATGGCGTCATCTACATTATCAAACGCCTCGGCGGATCTTCGTTTATTAGTAATTCGCTCATTAAGCCAATCTAATGTAGTACTCCTATCTCTACTCCATTTCTCGTGTGCCGCGCCTAATTGTTCTTCCGCCAAATCGTGCCTTTTTCGTTCTCCAGACGTTGTACCTTGTTTGAGTGTAGAGAATAAGTAATTTGACCCCTTAAACGCCACGGCGTTTACAGCGGCGGAACCTAACATCATAGCTATAGTTGCCATATCTAATTTAATAAATAAATTTGTTATATAATAAATTTATTAAATTTATTAAATTTATTAAATTTATTAAAATTACTAAACATTATCGTATACCAATTCTGGCAAAATGCCTGCCTTAATTAGATAATCTTTCGTAATGCCGGCTGCACCAAGAATTGCTGCTACAGTAACAATATCATACCCAGTAAGGGAGAATTTTGGTGTTTTTGCCTTTGTGGCTGCTTTTATAACGGTAGCGTATGTAAATCCTATAACAACTGTAATCCCGGTATGATATGCCGAGTTTATGTACATGTTTTTATAGTTATAGATCATAATTATTATTTATGTTTATAATAATAAATTTTACATTAAAATATTTAATTAATCCATATCTAGGCTATTTTGTACTTTTGTTTGTTTTTGTATAATAGGATCCGGTTTAACGGTAAAATAATTATATAAAACGATAGACACAACCCCCGTAGATAAACCTGCTGCGAGTATAAAAAATTGTTTCCACAAACCCATAGAACATATAACCTCTTCTTGTCGTTTGGCGTTTTTTTCTTTGGCGTTTTTTTCTTTGGTAACCTTTGCCCTTTTCCCACCATCGCTTCTGTTCGGGTTTTTTGTAACTCGTTTAATTTTTGTTAAATCGTTAGACGTTAAATCGTTAGACGTTAAATCGTTAGACGTTAAATCGTTAGACGTCGTCGTTAAATCGTTAGACGTTATTTCGTCGGTTGTTAAATTTAAACTATTATCGCTCATTTTTCAATTTTTCAATTGTTTATGAAAGTGTTAATTTAATTTCTTTATCCGTAATTATTTCATCTTCTTCTTCGGGGTGTTTGGAAAAGTTAACGTGTTTTGCTGTTGTTATAATCGCAGAAACTGGAGCCAAATATGGGCCTAGAGTGTGATATAACGAAGAACAAAACATTCTCATAGCAGAATCTATAAACGGGTCGTTTTTAAGTTCCGTTTTAAGAGTTTCCTGGTCGTCTATATTTAAAAAACGACTTACGCAAGATACGGACGCGTTTATAATATTATCTCCGATAGTTTCCGTCATTATAAGACCTAGTTTTGCCTCGTATAAATTGTATAATTTTAAAATCTCGACGCTGTCCTTTTCCAAGTTTAAGCTTTCTATATCCGCCGAGTTATGTTTTTTTCCTAGATAAAATTCCGATTGTCCGCCTAAAACAATAATGCTTAATCTATTTTTCATATCCGCTAATTCCTTGTGATCATCATTAACTTCTACCGGTTTATCTGCGGGTTTCTTAATGGTTTTTTTCTTAATTTTATTTTTTAAACATTCTTTAATTTTAGTTTGTTCATTTTGTTCTATTTGTTCGATATTATTATCTATGTATTTCTTTATGTCGTTAATTTCTGGTAAAATTGATGACAATAATTCGTCAGACATTTTTTTATTATAAAATTATGAATTTATTATTATAAATTTATTATTATTATAAAATAATTTCGTAATCTGTAGGTTGGTCCGTTTTTAAAACTACTAAAGAATGTTTATTTAATCTTAATTTTTCTTTTACGTTTTCTCGATTTTGTTTCGTAGAAATTACGTCGTTTTCTCGTAAAGTATCGTCAACACAGAATCTCTATCTTTACAATGAAAAAGCGTGGTCCATTTTGTTTGTTCGCGTAAATCTTTTAACACGGAATTATATTTTTGAGTTAAAACCCAAACGCTATGATTAGAATGTCGACCAGAAAACGCTAATTCTGTAAGAGAATCTCGTTTTTTAACCATCGCAGTTTTTGCGGAACAGTCGTCTAAAATAAATAACGTCGGAGAGCCGCGAAACAAAATCGAGAAAACCCGTATCCATTCGTGTAAATTATCTCCCGGGTCTATACTATATATTTCTGGGTCGCTATATATCCAGTCTCTAGAAATATAACTATTATTCATTTTTATTGTGGGACATAAAATAACTATATGAGTAAACACCCCTAAATATTTTTCTTCTATCAAATCTAAAATAAACAACGTTTTTTCACATCCAGTTTGCCCACAAACTATAGCGGCGTGCGGAGTTATAGGAAACTCTACTTTGCTGTTTTTTATATCGAAATTCATACTTTTAAATACTTTTCAAAATTTATACTCGAGAAAGTCTCCCGTTTTCTATATTAATTTGACCATCCGTAATTATATACATATAAGCGACAATATCTCCAGCGTCTTCCGACTTCTTAGTGAGCTGAAGCGTAATACCCTCACTAGCGTTAACAATGCTTCTACCAGATCCATGAAGCGTATCGTCGTCACTCATCCGCGTATCTAGCCATAGCGCGTATTTAGATGTTAGAAATTCTCCCAACTTTATATCGGAACTATTCAACTGTTTGCTAATCAAATTAGAAACCCCGTCCGTGGTATTACCACCGCCAAAGAGTTTCTTAGTCTCTTCCCATTGCTGATACGGAAGCATACCTTGGCTGTATAGCTGATTTGGAACGCCTTCAATCGTTATTTCCACCTTCGTTATCTTAGGGTTATAGAATTTTTCGCTGTCTCTTCGATAAGCCGCGGCCGGCTCCTCAAACAGCATAAGAACGCCCTTCATTGAGCGCGCCGGTACGTTGACGTTAAAGTTCCAAATAGAGTCGCTTTTGTTCTTTATTGCTCGACGATGTCGAAGAACTCTATCGTATTGTATGCTGGTTTTACCGGTATATCTTTCTCTTATTTCGTCCGCTAGGCTTTCCTGCGTAACTGTGTCAAATTCTAGAGAAATGCCATCTATCGTATAGGTTGATATTGCCCCATCCGAATTAACCACCCTATTATGGTCATTAAACGTTAGTTCGTATTCCAATCTATCTAAAAGACCATTTTGATAAAATGGCATTACGGATTGTATCAATTCGAAATCTAGCGGAATAAAGAACCTATTCTTATAACTATCAAAAATCGCGCTATCTTGAACGTCGTTATTTAACGCGTCACCCGCACCTATTCGAAGTTTCGTAACGTTCCTATTATCGCTAGTATCAATACCCTGATACGCAGAATTTATTCTATCGGCCGACGTCTTCCACAGATCGCGATAACAATTATAAACATCGGAGTCGTCTACGGACATTATTTCATTTCCACTTATTTTAATCGTGGTTTTTTTAACGATAGCTCGACCAACGTTTTGAACGAGCGTCCTGTTAGCGTCTGTCGAATCCAACGCTATAGTAAATGCCAATTTAGCGCTTCCGGGCACAATTACATCGTTAATTCCCAAATTAGGAAACCGAACCAGAAGCTGTTGGTTTTGATCAATAGTAGATGGGTTGTTAGTGACAACTACACTTTGTCTAACGCCCTTTTCCGCGTTTGGCTCGCGAAATCGCCTCCTAGGTTCGAGTTTGTTTCCGTATGACATCTTTTAATTTATTATATAATTTAATAAATTTAATAAATTAACAATTTATATAATTAAATAAATAACAATGGCAGAAGGAGGGTTTGATATCGATACGTTTGCAGAAAATGAGTATGATAAGGAAGACGAAGATTATGACGATTACGAAGATTATAACGCGGACGGGGAGGACGGGGAGGACGGGGTTGTATGGGAAGGAAAGGCTCGTAGTAGTGGCGCCTTTGATAACTATGATGTCGCATTACGCGATAGAGTAGATAAATATTACGACGATTTAAAAAAAACAACAAAATATTTCCATGGATGGGAGAAAAAGGTATAACGTGTTTAAAATTAAAGAGAATGATAAAAAATTATATTTCGAAGATAGTAACGACCCCATTACTAGACCAAACGGTGAACCGCTTCGACTACCGTCTTTAGCCAAGCGGGGGGGTTGGTGGACTTCTGAGTATATTACGGATAATTTGGGAATTAAAGCTCTAACCGCGAAACCGAAACAAATCCCATCAAAGGCGCCAGAAAAACTATTAGCTGCGAGCGATGCGTTAGATGACATTAAGCGAAAAATATCCTCATCCTCTTCTTCTGGTAATGATATACAGATGAAAGAAACCGAAGATCTCGGTACGACAGACAATCCAAAAATATCCGAAACTCTCAACGAGTCGGACGAACTTTACATAAAGGCCGACGAAATCATAGACAATAACGGAGAAGAAACGACGATATACGTGCGTGGTGATATAGATGAAGCGGATGAAGAGCGTGTACAATTACTTCCGAACCACCCCTCTGAACACTTTAGGGCGCGACTTAGAAATATTCAAACCGCAGAGACAGACGCGGTTAGAGACGTTAGAGAGATAAATACAAAAATAGAGATAGAACAAAATAAAGACCCAGACAAAATAAATGAAGAGAGGTTAGACACTCTAGAGCGTGAAAAAAGAAAGATGCAGGATAAATTATCCGAAACTAGACAAGCGCGAAATACGTTTTTAAATAACTTGAGTGGATTTATCAAGAAAACGTGGAATAAAAATGGTATTTTTCTTAAACTCCGCTCAATATTTGACGTTAGGGGGTATACGCTTGGCGCCCTTATAGCCGCTATTGGTGTTATTTCAGCCGGTATTATAGCCGGTATTATAGCCTTCATTCCTGGTGGGTCTAACGTTGGTGGACCAGGCCCCGGTCCAGCCCCAGGACCAAGTCCAGGACCAGGGCCAGGACCAGGACCGGGTCCAGGACCACCACCCGATCCTTCTGACGAAGGATATTTATATAAATTAGTTAAGTGGATATTTAATTTAATAAAGATTATCGTAGGTTTTTTATTAGGTTTTATTACGAGCGTCATTAGTTTTTTATTTAATAACGTGTTAGTACTACTATTATTTGCTGTTGGGTTAGCGTTATATTTAATTAAATTATAAAAAACTCAAACATAACTATTCCAACAGCAACACCTAAACCGGTTAATATTACTTTCTGACCAATAGCCGATATATTTTTTAGAAACTATTAACTCTTTTCCGGCCTCTCCCGCATTTTCTGCAACACTATCTATTAACGAAACTATTTATTTTTGTAAAACCATCCATTACTAATTCGTTAGTAATATCATCGACTATTTTTTTAGGTTTCAGATCGTCGAGTTTAGGTTTCAGATCGTCGAGTTTGGGTTTCAACGAATTCAAATTCTCTGGATTCTTGATTATTTTTTTAGTTTTGTCGGAGATTACCCTACTAAATTTATCGAACGAATTAGCTTTTTTATTTAAAAAGATCAAACGCGAGTCTTTCGTAGATGGTAGATCCGTTTCATTCGTAAGTAATGGATTTCTTCCGGGGGTAGGGTTTACATCATTATTTCTACCAACCCTTTGACCGCTCGTGGCTATTATTATATTATTATTATAACCAACTTTAGAACCGGATAATTTGGTTAATAACATATCACTAGGCGCCATATATAATACAATTCCAAATACATAATCTACCGGCGTTCTAGCATAATTTAAAACGTCCTCGTATCTTTTTATTGAAGCCGGAAGATCTACCGGAGAGTGAATGGCAGATTCAATATTTGCTAAAAACTGTTTTTGCGTATCAAACGCCGTCCCCGTACCTATTATTGAACTTCTAGCTTCGGCCTGAGACCCTAAAAGATTCCATACGTATGTTCTTATAGACTCATTAACTCTAGACACCCCCGCCTGCGTAAAACCGTTTGAACTATCTAAAATAAAAGACCCCCATACGGTAGACGCCCCCTCTGGTTGTTGAATATAATCGACGTGAGCTTTTTTCGGTGGGGGTATTGTGCAAGAAAATACACCACACCGTCTATCGCCCGGAACTTCTTCTCCGAATGTCATACTGTTTTTATCATAACTTCTCATGAGCGTAATTTTATGATATGATGAAAAATCGCGCCTAAAATCAGTTGTCCATTGTTTGTTTGTGTTTATTAATGAATCTCCCAATCCTTCGCTATTTGGAAAGGTACTCTGTTTCCAGTTTGTATCTTTATCTACTTCAAATTCTAAACATATTTTTTCGTATACGCCTTTATTCCATGGATTATTTGTAGAAATCCACTTATCGTCTTGTGGTGTTGGAACTTCCATTTCGTTTAGAATTCTTCTAATCGTGAAATAAACGTGAAAATTATATAAACTTCTTAACAAATCTTCGTTCGCATTCATATGATTTTTATAAGATACACCACATCCCGCCGTTGCGCACCAAACCGCAAAGTTTAACTGATTTTGCCAAAATTGTAACGGATTCGTTTTCCAGCTATTTACAAAATCTTCGGTAGTTATTTTCGGAAGTCTGTAATTTTCGAACACGTTCGGGAACCTAGTATTAAATCCGTTCTCGTAATTCACCATTATATTTGGCTTAATTAACATATTTGTCACATTTTTAGTTATATTTACCACCGGCTAGATAATTTGCCACCGGGTTAAATGACCACTCAGTTTTTCCCATGATTTTATATATTATATTTATAAATTAAATAATATAATATATAAACGATGGCAACTTATACCATTTCAAACATTTTAAACGGACCAACTACGCTTTTACATCCTATAGATAATTCTAGCGGAAAGAAAAAAATAGCCATAAAATCTATAACGGTATGGATAGGGTGGTATAATATCCTAGTTACCAGCGAAATTAAAATATACCCAACAACAATATATAGGATTCAAAACCCCACATTAGAAACCGACCCCCGCGCTATATTTGAAGAGTTTATATATAGGGGGCTTAGAAACGTTAATGAAATAAAAGCATTATTTGATAAAGCCGCATCATTTTCATTAAACGATGCTGGGGAGTTGGTTATTACTCCTGTTGCTAATATTATAGATGTTGATCGTGGACAGGGGTCGGTTTCTATAAAAGCGATAAAAGACCACGTGATATTGATAGGGGGTGAAATTGCTAAAGTATTGGGAATAGGTAATGGGATAGAAGAAGTTTATATAACGGAATCAAACGACCCCCTTGGTGTTGGTGGTGACGCGAAATTATATCATGATGAAGTTGATGGTAGGATAAATATGTGGCCAAAACCATAAACATTCGTCTAAAACAACTATCGGTTAATAACAATATTTTAGACGGCGACTACTCTACGATTCTTAATAAAATATCTCCTCCGGTTGGTATATTTGGGGAAAGTTTTAGCATAAACTACGAAAAACCCATATATAAAGATTTAATGGCCGGGTTTATTACGGAATTAGATTTCGAAGTTGTTACACCAGGTTTTAAACACTTACCCCTCCCCCCATACCATGAGGGTGAGAATTTCGGTACGAATATTTTGGATAATCACGATTTACCAATTTCTGTAGAATTAGAAATTATTAATTGATTTCTAATTTTATAAAAATTAATATATAATAAAAAATGAGCATTTACGGAGATAAAAGAATTGCTGACAATATAGACATACTTCTAGATGAGTTGAAGGTGGAAATGACTAAATATACTTCAGATCAAATAGAGGCCGCTAGAAATAGGATTCACGATTGGACGATAACGTTTATTAATACGGAAAAAAACATCATGGATACGAAAGTTAACACGTTAGAAAACACCTTAAGGGATACTATAGAAGATGGTGATAAAATATCTCGGGATCAGGCAACGGCCATGTTTACTACGGCTAGAGAAGAGGCGGCGGAGTTAGCAACCGCCTTACGAGACGAGGATATTGTACAAGGTGCGGTTATTAGGCACGAGTTCACAGAAGAATTAGCCGATCAAAAAACCGTCGTCGATACGGCGCTTATACAACTAATAGAGGGGGTTAACAAAACCATTGACGATCTAAAGGATGATATGACAACCGTTCATGGAGAAATTCGTGCAGATGCCGTTTCCGGAGATGAAGCGACTAAAAAAACACTTACAGATGAAGCGGCGGCTTCTTTTACACTACTCCAAGACTGGTATACCGATCAAAATAATACACTAAGAACGGATTTAGTAACGTCCGTAGATTTACTTTCTAGGGAAATTGTTAGATCAGACACGGCGGTTAAAACCGAAGTTTACGCTAATGCTGATTTTGTCTATGAGGCTCTTAGATATGAAATGGCAGGAGCCGGTGTTGGGGCGCGTTTTTACCAACAGCGGGTGGTAGCATGTCCGGTAATATTGATATGTCTAACAATAAAATAACAAATATACCAGAGGCTACAGACGCTGGAGATCCTATCAATTATAGCCAATATTCCGTGGATAAATATAACGACGACAGGCTACACGCGATAGAAGCAGTACTACCAGGTATACCATATCCAGATATGGTTCTTGGTTTAATCCCCAGCGTTAGAAGCGTTTTATATTCGAATAATGGGGAAATAAATACCGTTATGTATATTTATAATAGCGTTCCATTCGCGGCCGGTAACCAACCCCCTCTTTTAGAATTTGACGATTTCAATCAACATACTTAAAATTCAACGGAGAAATTGGGTGCGATCTTATCGCGTCTGATATAAATGGTGGAACGTTCGGCGGCGCTAATAGAAATAAAACAACGCTATTTTTCATTTGTAAAAATAAGATGCGTACTAGGGGGTCTGCGTTCTTTTGGGGTCGTGGGAGCGATAGATTGTCCATGCATATACAAAAACCCGACAGCATTACTTTAGATTATGGATTACTACCGGCTGGAAGATTGTTTGTCGATAATTTAGACCCACCAATTGGGGGTAGATTAGAAGCTTGGGGATATACATACGACGGTGTTACTGCTAATTTATTTAGATCAGATTTCCATATACCGCCAGACGCTACGGAAACTTTTACGGCAACTATACCCGACTCTGAAAAGAACCTACATATAGGAAGCTTACCGGGAGACACAAACTATCGCGGAAATATGAATTTTTATGGAATGTTAATATATCCTCGGGCGTTCGCGCCGAACGAAATGACGACGATGTTTAAATATTTAAACAGTAGAATTCGTGGTATCGGAACTTAATTAATTTTATCGTAAAAAAAATTAATTAATATATATTTAAAAATGGATGGTGCAACGGATTTAAATTTAACAACACCAAACTATACTAAAAACTTTAGACTAAATACCATTAAAGAGGTAAGCGACGACTTAGTAAGGGAATACAACAATAGAAAACGATCTGCGCGAAAATATAGGCGGTTGGCTAGTTTTTTATCGTTATATAGTGTAGTTTTATCAAGTTTATCTGTAGTAAGCGGAACACGAACTGCAGCCTCGTTAACTGGCGTGTTAACAATCCCACTATCGGCACCCCTTAGTATAATTTCCGTACTATCCGGCTCCTTTAGTATTATGATTAGGGCGGTCTGCGTCAAATTAAATATAAAACATAAAAAACACGATCGTATAGCGATTCTAGCAAAATAGAAAAAAAATAGTATAGATATTATACTTTCTAAAGCGCTAAACGACAATATTATATCGGGCAACGACTTTGAATTAGTGGTAAACGAAATGGAACGATACGAAGAGTTAAAAAACGAAATTAGATAAAAAGTCAAAAACCATCATAATTCTATATCGTATCCCTTTATGGTAGCACGATGTGCTCTATACTCGGCTTTATGTTCGTCGGGTACCTTTCTACATGTCTTAAACATATGGTTTTGTAGGGTGATATCGTTAGCCAACGCCTTACCACATCATTTACACTTTACTTTAGTAGGCCTACAATCGGTAAGTCTACGCATATGTACACCCAATCCTTAGATGTCGTATACTCCCTGTTACAATACATACAGATAAATTTCTTCATCTTTTATAATTAATACTACCTCTCTTTAATTGATAATTTTTATAACCTTTTATAATTTTTTTCATATTTTTTGAAATATGCCATAAAAAAGATGACAAAAATTCATAAATTTGCTGTCGGGAGACAATTTTCCTCGTTAACCAATTTTTTTGTTTTTGTGGGGTGATGGGGGTGTTATAGTGGGTTATAAACGATACCACGTCAGGTGGTATCATTTTGACTCCCTCTATACTACTCCTGTCTTTATATTTAGCAAGCCCACAACATCGAGTGTTAATCGTGCTCAATCAGTGGAACCTCTCCAAACCGGACACCCTGGGAGCTCCCCAGGGTGTCCGGCTTAGAGATGTTTCACTGTAATTCCGGTGTATGATCACCGAAATACATGGCTATGTGTCTCTTAATCATCTTCATACAATGGTACCTCTCTAAACCGGATACCCTGTTGTCGCAGTGGTGTCCGGTTTAGAGTGGTTTCATTAGTAGTAATGGGTGCCACTATGGTACGATTTTTAGTGGTATGCCACTATGGTACGGTGCAAGGGTAAAATTACATAGACAATTTTACCCTTGCACCGTACCATAGTGGCATACCACTAAAAATCGTACCATAGGTGGCACCCCTTATTACTCACATTATCAGGGGTAGAAACTTCTTGTATTACTCTATAGTGGTTAAAAACCGTACCATAGTGGCACCCCTGAACCATTTTGATGGAGATTCGTGAATTTTATCCGGGGTGGTAACTTCTTGTATTACGCTATAGTGTTACCCTGAACATTTAGCGGATGTACTGTTTTCCTCCATATAATTTTCAAATATTTTTGACAACTCCAATATTATCAAATACATATGAAAATGTCCTAGAAATAATTTTCATCCACTTCTAACAACTCTAATATTGACATAAGTTGATGAAAATAAATATTGATTGTAAATCAATATATTGGTATTTTTCGATTTATGGGGGAAAATTGAATACGAGATATGTAAAGTTTTAATAATATTTTATTGAACAATAACATATTTACAACATGGAATTATAGACCAGATATGATATTCATATTTGATCTTTACAAAAGTATATGCAATATTATGTTAACATATTTGCAACATGAAGTAATTTTGGAAAATGCAAAGACATGGCATGATGATATTGTTGTGGTTTACAACATTGACACCCGACAGATGTTGAACTTTGTTGAGGTCCTTCGTAGAGTGTTCCAAAGTGATGTTTGAACCTGATCGTTATAGTCCTATCATTCTTGAAGTAATCTGATGAACTGAATGTTTGTTGAATACAGAGACGCAGAGTATTTCCTCTTGCAATCGCAACCAACACAAACACACAGTATTTTCCACATGTTGTACTGAATACACTTTGTAGTCTCTGTTTGTTAAATGTCCATTTCGTAGAATTGTTTGTCAAGAAAGACAATATTTCTTCATGTAGTGGTGGTAATCCATAGGAGTCAAAGTAGATTGCTTCATTCTTCTGGTCGAATACAATGGCTATCCAATGTTTTCCAGGTTTGATCAGAATTATCCGTGTTGATTATGTACGCCTGGACGTCTAATGGTCTGTGATTTGGTAGCTTGTCTTTTGGGCATACTATTCCGTTTAATCTCTTCAGCCATATTTCTCGATCCAGTATGTGTTGTAATTCGATGGTTTCCATCTTTGGATGTTGATTTCACCAATACGTTACTTTTAGGATTTGTTTTGTTCATAATTGTCCAATATTAATAGTCGGTGATCACTTCACGAAGACTATTTATTTCAATCTGGTTATCAAACTCTGAGAACACTATGACATTGATGACTTTTTCAAGTGCTCTGGCAAACTGAAGTTCAACTCGTAGATTTCCAGTTCTTATAGGGTGTAGGTGTCCCTCTTCGCTGCCTTGGTCAGGTGTCAAGTCATATCCCCACAAACAATATCCATTTACATATTCATCTCTAGTAATATCAAATGATTTGTTTTGACCTAGTGATGACACAGCTTGATACAAAGACATGTATGATTTAAGATATAATTTATGTTCAAAATCCGGCTCAAATGGACGGTTGAAAATACCATGACCATTACAATTTACATCAATTTTTGATAGATTAAAATGATGAAAATTGAATGGATTTTTTGCGTATTCCCCATTGAAACTAGCATTATCAACCATACCAATGAATATCCGTTTTGGTAATTGCCCCTGAAAAAGATGATCTTCTATTTTTGAGCGCATTCCAGTTGCAAATTCTTTTGAGCTATGAGTCTGTTCATGTCATTGGACACAGCAGGTAATAGCTCAACAGTTCTTACATTGAAACTAACATTTTCAAAATCTATTTTTACATCTGGTGCGTCAGTGCCTCCTATTAAACAAAACTTTGACGATGCTCTATTGAGCCTTATTCCAATTTCAATTCCATTGGGTAAATATTTTTCTTGTAAAAATAAATCCAAATGCAATCGTGCTTGAAGTTCGATTACTTTACTCCCAGAAATAAAAGAATTCCTCTTATTAAGACCTAAATTTGCACCTGCAATGTCAACAATCTCATATCTACCGGCGGTATCTTTCATCCACATTTCACTAGCAGCTAATTGTGTTGATTTACATTCAGCGTTATATGACAAAAGATTTTCTAAATATGCCCGAAAAGGATATGTATCAGCATTATTTGTTATCAGTTTATTGTTTAGATATAAATCAATGTTACTGAAGATACTATGAAAGAAATTGTTAACTGGTGTAATATTATCACCTGCGTCTAACACAGTATTATCTGTTTTTAAAATTTTCAATTTCAAATACATGTAAGATTGAGATAAATCTGTCCATTTATCTGTTTGTGGTGGAATTACAAATTCTATTGGAGCATTATTGTTGAGAGAGGAAATTGGAAAATGTTCAATCCACTGACTTTCATGCATAGCAGTCATGGTTGGAGGTACTGATTGAACATCCAACTCAGTCTTACTACATTCACAAGAACCGTTTTGCATCATTTTTTATTTTAGTCAAAAATATCTAAATTTCCGTTAGATATTTTTCTCCATTTTATACCTTTTTGATTGTTACTTGATTTATGGACCTTAACTCTTCGATGTAATGAACGTGACTGATGTTTCCTTTTATTTTTCTTTGTTTTTATACCTAATTTCTTCAAAAACGATTTTCCTAGTGAATTCATTGTTTGTTTACCTCGTGAAATAATTACATCCTTTGGATTTTTGTGTTTAAGAAACATATCTTGAGCTAAACCTATTCCTTGTTTCATTCCTTCATTTTTAAAAGAATTTACTCCAGTTTTTATTATTGGTTTTATAATTGGAGAAACGGTTCTAATTGCAGATTTGAACAAGGATCCTAAACCTGCCCCATACTGACGTGTAATCCTCGATATACAGGATGCATTTTCAATCTATTTTTCTTTTCCTAAAATGTAACTTCACCATAGACTTTCCAAGAACAAAATGAACAGGATTGCCAGAATCTCCTCTTATATTTATATGAATTGTATCAAATTCAGATTTTGATATAGGCATATAATGTAAGTTTAAAAATTCATGGTTAATATGTTGACTACCTATATCATTTTCAATTGAATATGATGTTTTGAATGGTACAACTCTTAAAATCGGAGCTTGAATATGTCCTACAATCGAATATTCAACAATATCAGAGTAAATAAACAAATGATTAAACCCCTCATTTAAATTTGACAAATGTGGAAAAAAATCATTTGCATTACTGTTTGAAAAAAATGTATCGTTTACTAGCTTTGGATCTCCACCTAACTTTAAAAACAATGTAGGGTTAAATTTAATTCCTGTTTTGCGAATTTTATGGAAACTAAATTTTGGACGTTTCATACCCGGAGAATATGAAACGTTAATCGCTTGCTTGTTTTTTTTAAAAATATCGCCAAAAGAATCTTGAATGATATTATCAATTGTTTCCAATACATGAGCTATTGATGAATAGGATCCGGGTTGAAAATTAAATTTGATAATCCATTTAATCGCAGTACCATCTTCACTAAAGCCTATCTCATTTATATCAAATCTTTTATTTTTTATTTCTGAAACATCCGAGTAGAAAGATAAATCTTTTGTTATAATATTAAATTCTGTTTCGTCTTTGTTAATATTTAAAAACTGTGAAGGAATAATTAATTCCGCTAATGCTATTTCCCAGTTTTCTTTATCGATGCGAACTGTTCGAGGTAATTTAACTTTAAAACAACATTGTATATTTGATGGATAAATATCCATAGAACTATCACTCAGTAAGGTTACGTAAAATGAATTCATTTTTTACCGTCTGTAAAATCGAAGCCTGTCTGTGGTTTTTTCCTAAATTTTAACCCGGGACTTGGTAAAATGTATCCAAGAGAACTACTTAAAATAACGAGCCACAATTCGCGATTAGGACTTTGGATACTTAAATGAATGATGGCTGTTGCAACAATTGCATATATTATAACTACTTGAGAAATATATTGAAATTGATTTTTTGGTATTCGTTTACCACAAAATGAAAACTCTTGTTTTTCTATTTTTCCGTTTTCAATTATATCTTGTTCATTCATATTATGTTTGATGATGAAATCCAGCTATCAAACTTTGACGAATAACCCATCCAATGAACTTTAGTTTCCTTGATTGTTTTATTACCTACACGTCTTGTACGTCGAGCAAGAACTGATTCAATTTCATATATTTCATCATCTTTTATACCTTGAATTTCCTTTCCGTAAAATGTACCCATTATTTTTTCACCATCAAGATCTTCAATTTTATAAGTTGATGGTAAACTTTTATTAATATGAAATATTTTAAATAATTCTTTCGTCCAGTTTGGTAGATAACCCTTTTCAAATGTGCGTTTTGTTTTATTAATACGAACTAAATCACCGACATGTAATTTGTTTTTGGCTGGAATAGCTTGTTTCATTCCATACAATGCATGTGTAACCTCAATTTAATTTGAGGTATTGACAGAAATTTGGGTCCTCTTAATACTACGATGGTATGTTCGGTTGTATCCATCAACAATATTTTGTAAAATATCAATATATTTTCTAGTTTGGTGATATGAGAAATATTTCCACATACGTGTTTTTAAAGTTCTTTGAAATCGTTCAACTATACTTGCTTTAGGTTCAGGGTTTTCTGTTGTGAAAAAATGAATGTGCTTAGATTTCAAGAAATGTTGAAATTCTTTACTTTTAAATTCCGTTCCTTTATCACTTTGTAAAGACCGTGGCTTTCGTTTTGATGTTTTTAGTATCAAATCAAACGCGTTAATCAATTTTTCCCCGTTTTCCCCGTTTTGTTAGGAAGGGGTATGACCCATGCATATTTTGAAAATACATCTATTACACACAATAGATATCTTTGATTCTCATTTTCACCTGAGAATTGTTGCATATCTGCCAAATCAGCCTGCCATTGTTGATCGATACCACCTACTATTGTCTTACGACGTGTAAAACGTCTTTGAATTTGTTTATGAAGTGTATATGTTTTCTGTCTGCTCAACCATTCTTGTATATGTTTTAATATAACATCTGAAAATGTGTTTATTCGTTTAATTGAATCAAACAAGTGTTTTGCACTTGTGTAGGCAATTGAACTTTTTGGATCATAATATATTTTCTTTAGTAATGAATTAAGTTTCTTCTCTTTATGCTTTAATAAGGCTCCCATTTTTTAAGATATGTTGAATCAGACTTTCTTTTTATACCAGTTGGGGTGACTGAAATTTTTGATTTTGGTGTTTTACGATGTTTCATTACTGTTTTAGGTGTACTAAATATTGAATCCGACTCAATGTCAGATGTATCAGTTTGATATTTATGCATCCATTTCCATCGTTGTCTATTGCCAACTACGTCTTGTGGTATATTGAGTTCCTGTAAAGCTGTACTGAATGTCTCCCAACCTCTGGGGTTAAATCCTTTTCTTTGACGTAAAGTGTCATTAACTAAATCAATAATATTTGATCCTTTTATAAGTTTTCCTTTATATGTTACTAAACCATTTTCATCCCAACTTATTTTTGGATTATCTTTCAGCATGCTTAAAAGAAGTTCTGCCTTTCTTTGCATTGTTTTTGGTATACTTTGTAAAATCCTATCATTAAGTGGCCTTTTTGTACTTTCATTTACTATAACATGTTGAGGTTCTAAAACTTTTTTAAATGATTCCTGAAATTTGTGTAATGTTTCTCCGTGTTGCTTTACCTTTTCACTTTCCGATAAATCCGTTCTTTCTAAAAGGTTAGATAAATCTTTTTGAAGTTTAGCTGTATTTGCAATTTGTGGATCCACTGGAAGCTGAGGTTTTTGACTTTGTTCTATTTTCCATTTATTCATTTCTTCCAGTAAATGAAAAGGAACAAGTGCCATTTTCCGGACCGACATTATTTAACTAGAGCTCGAATACCTGCTCTGGCACCAACACCAAGTGCACCACCTAGAACAGCTTTACCTATTAATGGTAATAATGGAAGTAAAAATGGTAAAATACCTCCTGTCTGATTTATAATATTTTTCTTTTTCTTAATTGAAATTGATTTTGATACAAGTTGTCTGAGATGTTTACGCTTAGGATACAATTTATGTTTCTGATCAGATGTAAGTGTGACATTGCCTTTTAAGAGATTGTGACAACATTCACAAATACACTTAATTATATGATTTGGTGCATTTTTTATTAATTTTTCACGATATTTTTTAGGTTCATTAGCTATAGCCAAAAGCATAGCACCATGTTTTTTAATTAATGGTTTCTTTTTACTGGTTTTATTCTTGACCTTACCCATCTTTATACTAACAATACTTTATATTGAATGATACAAAATTAATTAATAACTGTATTTTATACACCTAAGTAGCTTTTAATTTTTGCTCTTAATTCTGGATTTTTAAACGCAAAATCTTTTAGATGTTTTATTTCCTTTTTTTTTTTTAATAAGTTTGTTTCTGACAGCTTCTTTGGTTTTAGGAGATCTCAAAGGTGTTCTTAACGGTGAAAACCTACCTATTGGATGTTCTTCCAATGCATTATATTCCTGTAACAGTTTTTCATGTTCTTGTGTTGCTTTATTAACAAGTCTAATCCAATTTTCAATTTCAGGACCATACCTGTACTTTTTGGAGGCTGTCGCTCAAATGAACCAGAATTACTGGGAAAAGATGCATTGTATGATGATCCAGATTTGTTAGAAGTTGATGTAAATGGCAATTGTGGAGATCTAAAGGAAATTGTTGTCGATGTGAACTGAGGTTTTCCAGTTGATGAGGGTGTATGAAACGGTGATATAGATCTACGCGAATTAACAGGACTAGGATTTGTAGACATACTAGACATTGATGAAAATCTTGAAGATTCATTTTGTTTTTTAGTTGTTTTCTTTTTAGTTGTTTTCTTTTGAGATTTTTTATTTCGAGTTTTCTTTTGTTTTTTAGTTGTTTTCTTTTTAGTTTGGTTTTTGGTTAGTTTTCTATTTTTCACGTTTTTTGTACCTGTCCAGCGAAGTAAACTTCTAATAATTACACCACCTAAAAATCCTCCACCACCGGGTTTTAATATTATTTTTTTCTTTGTATCATCATCAACTGTAGGATCCGCTAATTGTTTAACATCTTTTTTATTTTTTTCTATAAAACGCACTGTTTGTTTTGGTAATTTTATTTTATTTTCAACTATATTTTGAGCAGCTACTGAAAACCATTTCAATATCTCTTTTAATCCAGATTTCAATATTATTTCTCTTGTAAGTTTATGTTGTTCATCACTCAATTTTCTTAAAGCATGAATAATATTTCCTGATGTGTATGAGAAAGCCATGTTGGTACCTTGATAGAAAGTACAATACTGATATCTATATTACTATATTGGAGAATAAATAGTAGGTCCTCTAACATCCTTATCTGTAATCCAGCGATGAAAAATGTCACTTCTTAAACGAAATTGTTTTTTAATTCGTGATTGAAAATCAATTAACAAATAACCATGTTCCTGAGAAGTAGCATCATTGTAGGCTGAAATTAAGTGAGGACTTTGCATTTGACGTGATAATGTTTTAATTTGTAACCCATCACGTTCATTTCTAAATAAAATCATGTAACGAGAATTAAGACTTATAGTTCTACTCGATTTATTTTGTTGAAACATATTTTGTGTAATATATATTACACTTGAATTTCTATGATGACCTTTTCTTGTAAACCACAATTTTATTTTTTCTTCACTTTTTCTCCTAACATATCATCAAATACTACAAGATGTGGAATTGTTACATCGGATACAATTTCATTTTCATCATCTGGGATACCTTCAATAAATTTGAGGAAATTGAACTTTTCTTGCATAATAGTATAACTGTGTTGCCATTCTTTGTAACACCATATTACTTTTTCGGGTACAATATTAAATAAATCTTTGCGATAATCAATAATCTTTTGTACAATTTCAGTTTTTCCACATCCACTTGGACCTGCTATATAAATGTTACAGGGATGTTGAAATAACAAAGACAATAGGTCTTCGTTCTCCATTGTTTACAGTACAAGGTCCAGATGTATAATGATATACTATCATGTGTATATCAATGTTTTATTTGAAAAGGAATTCTGTTCGAATAGTTTGGGATGGCCCTGAAAAGGGCCGTTTGGGTAAAGGTGCGAGTACTGTTATTTTTATTTTTAAAAAAGACACGAGTACTGGTACAATTTTAAAAATAAAAAAGACACGAGTACTGGTACATGTACAATCTTTTTTTTTTTTTTTTTTTCCACGAGTACTGGTACTATTTTATTTTCGTGGAATCAAATGATTTTCTTTTTCTGGACGAATGTGTTAACGATGAGCACCAACCCCACTTTTATGTGAATGTATTTTTTCGTCAACTGTATCACACAGGGCCCTTTCTGCATGTTGACTGATCTGTGCCACTGTTTTCTTGTCCAATTCAAACTTGATAGGTACTTTCAATGGCTTTGTGTTAAATGTCAAGTCCCGATTTTCACACTGTTTCTCTAGTTTCCTTGATAATGTATCTGTCATACGGTCCAGTTGAACACTATGTCGTGATGCGATGTTCTCTAGTTTCTGTAATATTCTTTCTGTATTGTTGTTCAGTTTCTGTAGTTCTTTCAATATCATAGAATCTTCTTTCTTCTTCTCTAATGGAATGTATACAGGAACAGTTGGCTGCTGTTGTAGTTGTTGTTGTTGTTATGGTGGCTGAAAGGTTGGTTGATATATTTCATTCATCGTCTCTGCTAATATATCAAAATCTTGAGCGGCAAAATCGTAACTTCTGTTGTCAGCCATAGTATCGAATGTAAATTAATGATTTTATAATCGTCTTTTATACCCATCAGAAGGATTGACCTACTTAGAAATTGATAAAATCAAGTGACCAATCACAGTGTGTCTTACAAAACGATAGCTGCTAATCAATATTCCATTTACAGTACTCTTTTCTCACATTTACTTGAGGGATACTGGGATAACTCTTAATAATTTTAGTTTCTATGTTGACAGCCCCCGAAAAAGGAATTTTATGGCTGTATAGATGAAGCAAAGGTTTAAGATCCTTGTCAAAGTAAATATGACTATCCTCCCCGTATGTTCTAGAACTTACTAACCTATAAATTTTATTTTTTTCTATCACAGTTATCTTTGGACAAATACCAAACGGTATAAATCTAGAATTGTTTGTTATGTACCCTATGAAAGGATAATATTGATATTTGGGTGATTTATAAATGTTTACATTATTAATAGTGTATTCTCCGTTTACTATGCCTATAGTACAAATTTTGAGAAAATCGAAACATTTACATTCTTCGACTTCCGGATGCTGGTCACAATGTTTTATTAGTTGATCCATTTTAGCAGGGGTTGTACTCAGAACAATGTATTGCTTTCGCTTCAGAGTTCAGTAGACTAATGATGACCATATGGAATTTAGGGCTTCTTTTATAGACGTCACAGTATATAAGCTGTTGCAAATTGCTTAATGTTTAGCAACTAATGATACAATATACAAAGTTATTAGGATATAAATTGCAAAGTAATCTTTTCGTAATAATGTGTGGTGGCCCTGAAAAGGGCCGTTTTTGTTTAGAATGTACACCTGTACAAACTAATATTCAATGGTAGTGCGTCGCCATTTGTTGTTTGATTCTCGAGTTTTAACTCTCAAAACGCCTGTAGTGTCAGGTTTTGCTTCTGTAGCAAAACTCTTTTCGTCCTCCATTTCCATTTCTTTGTAAGCAGGCTTTGGTTGTTCCTTTATTCTCATCAACAGGTCAGCCGTAACCATTTGCAGCGTTTCTATGTCTTTCTGCATCGACCCTACGACTTCAACCAAATCTGAGATCCTCCTTGCCATTATATTGCTTCGTTCGGTATTCATTTCTTTGAGTGTTCAATGAAACATGTGAAGTATGTGTTAAAAAACACATGCTTTTATAACCATCAAACGGATTGACCTACTTTTGGTAGTTTAGTCATTTTTCAGATTTTCGTCCAATCAGAAAGCGTGTTGTAAAACGCGTTTTGTGAACAAAGTTTGTTTACACAAGGTTGGCTGTAAAAACGGATTGAAAATCATCCAATGAGAGGGGCAGAATCCTTAACCAATCAAATCCTCTAATTTTTAGCCAATGAAATCATAGCTGAAATCATTTCTGGATCTAAAACGTATAGTATTCATTCTATTCATTCTTACATACCAGAATGCAGATCAAGAAATTCTTCCACCGTTTGAGAAACATTGTATTCTCCAGGAAAAATGATGTTAATGAAGAAAAAGAGAGAAATAAAGAATTATTACAACAATTCTTTGCAAGACGTGGTTATCATTGGCCTTCCAAACAAAAAATTGTTTGGAAAGTTACATTGAATAACTTATATCCAGATCTGTCTGAATTCTATTAGACAGTGATCAAACGGTCCTTTTCAGGACCACAATATTTTCCAGAAAGAAACACTTGCATTTTATAAATCATATGAATTAACCATATAAATTATAAAATGATAAATAACAAAACACGTTTTTACAGTTAAGCTTATTTATTTAACAATATTTTATTGAACAACAATATATTTACAACATGTAATACATAGTGTCTATTTAAAATTGTATTCATTTAACAAGACAAATAAATCAATCAAATCTAAAAGCCAATTTTCATCTTCTTGACTGGAACCGCAATTTTCCTCTTCTTGATTTGAACACTCGTTTCATCTTGGCGTTTACGTTTACGATTGTTCACTGGTTTCTCTGTGGGCTTAACACCCACTGTGTTATGCATGGGTTTCTGGTCACAATCACAAGCCCAATGTGATTTCGATTTACAGATGAAACATCCATCATACATAACATTTCTTGGCAGCTTCATATGACTCTCTTCGTTGTAATAAGACATGAATTTTCCAACACACAGGTCTTGGGTAATACTAGGAGAATCCAAAAATTGAACTTCATGAGAATATGGATTCACAAACACATCCATGTACTTTCCTTGTAGCTTATGGCTACATTTATTAGCCCAATGCTCCGTTGATTGACAAATGTAACATCTGTTAGGTGATATTTCGCCCCCTCCATATTTCTTATCGATGCTGAATTTTGTAAACCTCTTTCCTGTAGAAATCAGGTACTCAGAGTCGCCCGAATAATTGTAAGATGTAAACGATCCAACAAAGTTCCCATTATGTTTTATAGGATAGGTTTTCGGTATGTTGCTGAATTCAACTTCATGAGTAAACGGATTTACATATAAATTCATTTCGCATCCTTTGTGCCAATATTTCATACTTTCGAAATAGTCAGCAAAATGTTCCTCGTGTTTTTGTAGTTGAATGGAAGATCGATCTGTCGCTTGAGAGTCCATGTCGCTTCAGAGTTCAGTAGACTAATGATGACCATATGGAATTTGTGGCTTCTTTTATAGACGTCGCGGTTTAACGATAGTATATAAGCTGTTGTAAATTGATTAATGCTTTATTATAAAATTCAACATGCCACTTGTACCATACTCGGACACCGAGAGTGAAACCGAAGAGTCACCAGATGTTAGAAGATTTTATGATCTTATACAAGAAAAAAGTCGAAGATCAAGAAAATTCAGAACTGAATCATCAGTTTTTAAAACAACATTCAAGAAATTTGATGTAGACGAACACCCTCAAAATTTCGTTGGAGTATTATTTGATGATATCGTTCATCAAATCATCGAACGAATTGATGGTGATCCACACGACAAAATCAGGGTAACATTAAATCATCCTGCATTAAAGATGGGGATACCGATTCCATTCTTGAATGTTGAAGATTTGAATGGGAACATATTGTTACAAGAAATAGAAAAAGTTATGCAATCGAATATGGATTTTAATTTGAACGATGGTGAGATGACAATCGAAACAACGTTTACCAAAATGCCAACAGGTTCTGGAAGAAAGAAGATGACCTCTGAAATTGATTCTCGAGTTTTCACGAAAAAAAAGAAAACTGTTGTGAAAATTGAAAATTCTAAAGACAATATGTGCTTAGCCAGGGCTATTGTTGTTGGAAAATGTCATGCTGATAGAGAAGTTTCTTCAACATGGAATATACGATGGAATGTAATTCGACAGACATCACGTCCTTTACAACGTATTGAAGCAGAGAAATTATTGAATGAAGTTGGAATGTCACCACAAAAAGCTTGTGGAATTGAAGAATATAAGAACATACAACAATATATGTATCCAGAATATGTGATCAAGATTCATCAACAACATGTGAAAATAGAATTGTTGTTTGAATATCCAGAAATTCAGTCATACAGCAAAGTGATACATGTATTCTATAATCAAGATCATTATGACTGTATTACAAATATTGTTGGATTTCTTGGCTGTCATTACTATTGTGAGATGTGTAATGTTGGTTACCAAAATCGTGAAACACATATATGCCCTACTTCTTGTAAGGCATGTCGTTCCAAAACAAAATGTCATGTGGTAGATTGTATCAAGTGTAAAGATTGCCTTAGGACATTTTTATAGTGGAACGTGTTTTGCAAATCACAAACAAATTGAAGGACGACAAAAGAAATCAATTTGTCAACTCATAAAATGTTGCGGCAAATGTGGAGGACAGTTTGCCGATTCCAAGAAGAATCATACATGTAAAGGAAAGAAGAAATGTAAATTTTGTAAAAAGATTGTTAATTTTGACCACAAATGTCATATTCAGCAGTATAAAAGCAAAACTGAAGAAGATGATCATGAACCGTTTTTCATATTTTATGATTTCGAATGTCAACAAGACACTGGTGTACACATTCCTAACTATTGTATTGCACACAGAGCTTGTGATGAATGTATCAATGAACCATTAGAATTTAATTGTGAATGTTGTAGTCGGTTTCCTGAAGGACGAGAAGTAGTATTTGAAGGAAAAAATACTTTGACAGAATTTTGTAATTGGTTGTTTTCAAAACAACATAAAGGTGCTACAGCTATTGCCCATAATTTCAAAGCGTATGATGGTCAGTTCATACTTCATCATCTCATTGAAAAGGGGATGTTACAACCGAAGGTAATAATGAACGGTAATAACATCATGGTTATGGAAGCTGGAGGTATACGATTGATTGATTCATATAATTTCATAAATTCAGGATTGGCAAAATTTCCAGAAACCTTTGAATTGAAAGAAATGGCTAAGGGATATTTTCCACATTGGGCAAATACTGATAAATTTGCCGCTTATGTTGGTCCATACGTTGATGTCTCTTATTATAAACCAGATTCAATGGGGATAACTGCTAGGGAAAAGTTTGTATCATGGTATAACGAACGTGTGAAAAACAACGATAGTTTCAATTTCAAACAAGAAATGGAAAAATATTGTCGATCGGATGTAGATATTTTGAGACGTGGTTGTGGAGAATTCAGGAAGGTATTCATGGAATATGGGGGTATTGATCCGTTTCTAGAAGCCAGTACAATCGCTGACGCATGTAACAAATTTTGGCGTAACAAATATATGCCAAGTAATCAGATCGGAATTATTTCAAGCAGAGATCCGATTAAACGCAAATTTTCAATGAAAGGTATTCGATGGATGCAAAGTATTGCACACGAAAACAATATTGTTATCCAACATGCAAAAAATGGTGGTGAATACCAAATTGGTCCTTATACTGTAGATGGGTTTCACAAAGAATCAAATACTATCTATGAGTTTCTCGGTGATCTGTGGCATGGTTGTCCTAAATGTTACCCAAATCGTAATCTAAAAAACCCGGTAAATGGAGAATTTATATTCTCAAACATTTGAAAGATTGGAATATTTCAGTGTAAGTGGTTACAAAATTCACACTATATGGGAACATGAGTTTGATTTAAAAATGAAAACTGATAAAGAATACTAAAAGTTGATCGAACAATTCTTTTCAAACTGTGATCCGATTGAACCTAGGGAAGGATTGTTTGGTGGACGTTGTAATGCTATAAAAATTAAATATTATATTGAAGAAAATTCAGATGATGAAATCAAATATATTGATATTTGTTCATTGCATCCATTTGTATGTAAACACAAAGAATATCCGATAGGACACCCCGCTATTTTTACAAAATAAAATATTCATATAGAAAACATCCGACAGTATGAGGGCTTGATAAAATGTAAAGTTCTCCCTCCGGACAATCTATTTCATCCAGTGTTACCAACACATTGTAATAACAAACTCATGTTTCCATTATGTAGAACATGTGCAGAAGAAAGTTCTACAAAGTGTACACATACAATTGAAGAACGAGCTTTGGTTGGTACATGAGTGTCAATAGAATTGTTTAAAGCAATGGACTGTGGTTATACGTTGTTAGACGTGTATGAAGTATGGCATTTTTCGGAAAAATCTAATGATTTTTTCTCGGGGTATGTGGACAATTTTCTTAAAATCAAACAAGAAGCAAGTGGTTATCCAGGATGGTGTGTAACAGAAAAAGACAAAGAAAAATTTGTTAAGGACTATAAAGAAGCTGAAGGTATTTGTCTTGATCCATCAAACATACAAACAAATACTGGCCGTAGAGCATTTGCCAAGATTATGTTAAATTGTTTATGGGGTAAATTGGCACAACGTGAAATCATGACACAAACGGAATACATCAATAATCCTTCAAAATATTTTGATTTGATTTCAAATCCATGTATAATGGTAAAACACGTAGAAATATTTGATAATGAATGTCCATTCATATTGGTTAACTATGAAACTAGACTTGAACACACTGAATCCCATGCAACATCAAACGTTATAGTGGGATCATATGTAACAGCATATGCAAGACTTGAACTATACAGTGTTTTGGAAAAGTTAAATGAGCGTGTCTTGTATTTCGATACAGACAGTTGTATGTACATACACAAACAGAATTCATGGAACCCCTCTATAATCAATAGTAGGCTTGGTAAATGGACTGATGAAGAACCAGGAAATAAAATAATAAGTTTTAGGGGGATAGGACCAAAGAGTTATGCATATAAGTTGATAACAAAAGCTGGGGAAATGAAATTCAAATGCAAAGTTAAAGGACTGACACTCGATTACAACACAAGTCAAGTAGTGAACTTTGATACGTATGTTCAATGTGCAGAGGACCGAAGTACCGAAGTGAAAGTTGTATATGCATGTAAAATCCGGAGACATGCAAACAGAACAGTAACGAGTGAATGTCAAAGCAAGACATTTAGGTCTGTGTAAACAAAACGTGTCATTGTTGACAATTTCAATACTGTACCATACGGCTATAAAACATTGAGACTTTGATTGAATATACACTGTGTATTACATGTTGTAAATATATTGTTGTTCAATAAAATATTGTTAAATAAACAAGTTTAACTGTAAAAAAGCATGTTTACAACACGCTTTCTGATTGGACGAAAATCTCAAAAATGACTAAACTATCAAAAGTAGGTCAATCCGTTTGATGGGTATAAAAGACGATCATAAAATCATTAATTTACATTCGATGAGAAGCATTACATTGTTCAAAGTACAACCCTGACTCTACAAATCTAGGATGATAACTTTAATATATTTATTTCATGAGTACGTGGTTAGGAATTTAATTCCCTACTATAATTTGAAATTTGAAGCAAGAGAAGCCTCGAATAGCTTCGTATATAACTGGAACAAGTTCGATGATTTGATGAACCATATCAGCAGGATACATGTTTCATCGAATACGATGTCGAAGCCTACAGAAAACTGGGATAATGATGAGAGAGCGAGTGTACAACCACAGCAAGAAGACTGGGATAAGGAGATCCGACGAGCTTCGACACCATCATTTGCGATTCCTGGAAAACCCAGCAAAAGGTCTACACACAGATTTCTCTTAACATGTAGAAGCTGTGGATCCAGGGACTGTGGTGGCCATAAAAAATACATTGAAAGAGTGAACAAGTATGATAAACAGCAAACTTGAATTAGACGATCAAGACAAAAGGCCATTTTCAGGGCCAATACAAATATTTAGAATAGAAAAAACTTATAATCAGTTGTACCTATATAAACGTTTTATATTTTGTCATAAGCCATTATCTTCAAGGTATTCGCTCTAGAAACAACAAATATTATACAGTATTTTTAGATAATAAACAATAAAAATGATGGGGCATAATTATGAGTTGTGGTTACAAAACGATGTTTGTCTGATAAATAAATCCCGAGAAATACCCCGACAAAGAAAGACAATACATGACACATTCAATAGATGTATGGTTGAACAACTTCAATCATTAATTAAAAAAGAAGTAAATGATAATTGTTATGGATGTCAGGTTGAACATCCAAGTCAATTACGACATCAACTGTGCTTATTCACAGATCAAGATGAACAAACAGATTTATTCATATTGACCGCTCTACAGAAATTAGACCCCTATAAAATTATGGAAGAATGGTATCCAATTCTCAAAGATATGACATTGGACGATCAAGAGAAATTGGAAGCATACAGACTGTGGGTACAAATTAAAAACAAAATCCGTTTTAGACCCGATGAATCGTGGTTGGAACAGTTGAAGAAACAAGTCAAACAATCCTGGAAGTAGATTGTTACTGAAGACTATAAAAGTAGGAACGGATTATAACTGAATCATTCTATGAATAGACACAGTTGAAGAAACAATGAATCCTCTGACAGATCTATTAAATCACATAACAATCAGAAACCAGTAACAATGAATCCTCTGACAGATCTATTAAATCACATACCATACAGGAAAGCATTGATACTTGCTTTCAAACTAAAAGTATCAATTGAACAATATCTTACACCCAAGATCATCAAGGATGAATTAGAGAAAATAGAGATGTTTGAAGAGTTCAAGGAAGCCTTATTAGCAACAACGGGGTTCTCCAAAGATTCAAGGAATAAAGTAGAACAAATAACATTTGAACAATGGAAAAACGAAGTTGTTGAAAATGACAATATTGTGAATTTCTTATTTAACCGATGTAAACCGTACTTATGGAATAGTGTAAAGATTGAAACATTGTCTGGACTAACGCTCCCATTGCTCATGCTTCCTGGACATAGAGACAGTTTTGAACCAATGGATATAGTACAGATTAGTGAGACTGAATCAATGTGTGTATGTTCCCATTGCTCACGCTTCAGGGACAGTGATCACGCTACAGGGACAGAGGCAATTTTTGAACCAATAGAAATAGATCATACCTCTTGAATGTTAAACATACATGTTGTAAATATGTTATTGTTCAATAAAATATTATAAAAACTTTACATATCTTGTATTCAATTTTACCATTATATTTATTTTCATCAACTTATGTCAATATTAGAGTTGTCAGAAGTGGATGAAAATTATTTCTAGGAAATTTTCATATGTATTTGATAATATTGGAGTTATCAAAAATATTTGAAAATTATATACAGGAACAGTACAATCCATTAGGATATCACAAAAACGCGTTTTGCAACACGCTTTCTGATTGGACGAAAATCTGAAAAATGACTAAACTATCAAAAGTAGGTCAATCCTTCTGATGTGTATAAAAGTAAAAACATACAGCTATATTTCATTAGTCATTAAACTGTTCAACCAACTACATAAGAATGCAGAAGAACGGGGAATGCTCTATGTGCGGGGAACACTGTTACATAGAGTGTAGAAAATGTTATGCAGTGTTGGACACTCACGGGGAAGAACACAATTGTCCAGAGTTCGACGAAGGCTTTTTTGAAGAAGAGGACCTTAAAGACCTCGAAATTTGTGAGGCCTGTCAAATAGTCGTCGATTGTATGTGGAGTAAACTGAACACTACATAGTTTACTAAAAGACAACAGCCCTTTTCAGGGCTATACACATTCTCAAGAAATGAATACCTTACATACTGCTCTTATTGGTTCAGGGTGACACTATGGCATGGTTTTATACCACTATAGAGTAATACAAGAAGTTTCCACCCCTGATAAAATTCACGAATCAACAAAATGGTTCAGGGGTGCCACTATGGTACGGTTTTTAACCACTATAGAGTAATACAAGAAGTTTCCACCCCCCGGATAAAATTCAAGAATCAACAAAATGGTTCAGGGGTGCCACTATGGTACGGTTTTTAACCACTATAGAGTAATACAAGAAGTTTCTACCCCTGATAATGTGAGTAATAAGGGGTGCCACCTATGGTACGAGTTTTAGTGGTATACCACTATGGTACGGTGCAAGGGTAAAATTGTCTATGCAATTTTACCCTTGCACCGTACCATAGTGGCATACCACTAAAAATCGTACCATAGTGGCACCCATTACTACTAGTAAGAACAATGAAAGTAGTAATGGGTGCCACTATGGTACGATTTTTAGTGGTATGCCACTATGGTACGGTGCAAGGGTAAAATTGTCTATGTAATTTTACCCTTGCACCGTACCATAGTGGCATACCACTAAAAATCGTACCATAGTGGCACCCATTACTACTTTCATTGTTCTTACGATCTCTGTGGAAGAAGATGAATATGTACGGTATGTCAATTGTCTCGTTGATGACAGTATCTCGGGTTACGTCCAAGTTAGTAAACATAGCTCTGACTTGGAAATGCGTGGGAAACACTTGAAGCGTTCCAACAGGCGTCTGAACGTCGCATGTCAGACACAACACGCGTATTAAAGGTACATCCCCACTCAGTAGGAACAAACTGTTCTTTATATTAGAGACATTATCAAAGACATGTTCTGGCAAAATAAACATTCATTCACCATTACCCCACGTATTGATTGGCATTATTATACAGTTTATATCAGACGTAAATGTCCACAGTGATACCAGGGGCGATAACCGTGTTTCTTTAAAAAAATTTAACGGACAATACTATTTATTCTATGTATTTATTTTTCGATGTGCAATGATCTTACTTTATAATCTGTCGAAAATATTATTTTTTCATGTGACGCATTTAATTATTATAAATAATTAAAAACTATCATACCTCATTTGCAAATGAAGATAGCCTGACACCACCGCGCGTCACTATCAGTAAAATAAATATTACTAAATGATTATATCTGTATTATATCTGTATCGCGGGCACTCGTAATTTTTAGAACTGCTGGAATAGTGACACAATTATACACTTATTTAATTCCTATAAAGAAGATGTTGTGCCTACTGAGTGGGCATGTACCTTTAAGCTAACAGAGGTTTACGCGACCACCTGTCACTGATTACTGTGCAAAGTGCAATAAGCAGGTAGTGTTGCAGGGCTCATCTCTGTGCTTAGTAACCGTTCTGAACACGTTCTCCAAATTCATACTCAGAATCATGCAGCTTGACTGGCCGAGACTGAGCAAAATTAACATATCAAAATCCATTTTAGTTACTTAGGGGTGAAATGGTTAATCTGCCGAGGTCTGTCCGTGGATGTGCAAACAAAACAACATGTTTGGCCAGTCGCGCCACGATAACACACCCCCTAAACTAATTTATGCGTACCGGCCTGTATACTAACTAGTCCATAAAATCCAATTATTGATCCATCAAATTATCCTGGTGTGAGAGTAGTATCCGTATTTGTGACTGTGACTTGCGATATGGCTCTAATGGGATTTATGACCAGCGTAGCTCCTGATCAAATAGCACACTCCTGTAGCCTGATAACGAGATAACTACTGCCTGTTAGAAGCTTTCCTGCAGTTGCATTGATGGCATGGCGAATAGTGAAGATTCTGATCAGACTGCGCGGAAGCACATGCTGAGTGCAAGGTGCATGATCACGAGGTTACAACAACAACAACGTCGTCCACTCCAAAGTAAGTATTATTTGATATTTTCCTTAATATACAACGGATTTTGATGAAATATGGCGCAACAAACGTATGAGTGGCGATTCATGTCATAAGTGCCGTTCTAACGCGTTAGAGAAGTAACGCGTTACTTGTGAGAAGTAACGCGTTACTAATGTATGTACTATATAGTGAAACACATATTTGTAACACGTTACTGCTCAACAGTAACGCGTTAAAAGACTAACAGTGAGTAACGCGTTAGAAATTGGCTGTAACGCGTTACAAATCCTCTATATTGGCGGATCGTGTCATAAGTACAGCTTCTAACGTGTTATAGTTCTAACGCGTTACTCTTGGTAAGTAACGCGTTACAAATGTATGAAGTATATAATAAAATATCAATATCTAACGCATTAGTGAAGCAGGAGTAACGCGTTACTTATTGTTGGTAACGCGTTACTGCTTGACCAATCAGAGCTGATGTTACGATACCCGCCATTTCTCCAGAAGACCGGGAATGTGTAAAGTACGGACTCGACCCAAGCTTACGAACTGAACGGGGCCGGTGTTTACTTCCACCATACGCCTCGGGGATCTTCTGAGCAGTTGCTCGTACCGTGATAGCGCCATAAGATAATGATTGATCGGAAAACGGTGCAGAACAGCAGAACACTATTGTTGTTGTTTTCGCGGTCCCTTGGGGTAGGTATAAACCACGAACTGGAACTCCGATATACAGGACAAATATGGCTTAAAGTTAAAAAGGCGAAAGTTGTCAAAAACTATTTGTTTTCGGCATAAAATAGGAGGTGCACATTTTCAATATTATACAAATTAGGCAATTTATCTAACACTGTCGGTGGGCCGCTGTTGACATCACTCTATGTACAGCTCGTAAGCTTGCGTCCAGTCCGTACCTTACACATCCCCGGTCTTTTGGAGAAATGGCGGGTATTGTAACATGAGCTCTGATTGGTCAAGCAGTAACGCGTTACCAAAAATAAGAAATGCGTTACTCCTGCTTCACCAACGCGTTAGATATTTATATTTTATTATATACATCATACATTTGTAACGCGTTACTTCGAAGAAGTAACACGTTACTTACCAAGAGTAACGCGTTAGAACTCTAACACGTTAGAAGCTGTACTTATGAAACGATCCGCCAATATAGAGGATCTGTAACGCGTTACAGCCAATTTCTAACGCGTTACTCACTGTTAGTCTTTTAACGCGTTATTGTTGAGCAATAACGCGTTAGAAAAATGTGTTTCACTATATAGAACATATATCAGTAACGCGTTACTTCTTACAAGTAACGCGTTACTTCTCTAACGCGTTAGAAACGGCACTTATGACATGAATCGCCACTCATACAAACGCGTCTTCGAGAGCTGCATTTGGTGGTCTATGGAGTTCGGCACAGACTTACGTCGTTTTTGCGAAGAATCGATTGCCGTGTCGGAAATCGATTCCTCGCAAAAACAACAGAAGTTTGTGCAAAAATACAGAGACCACCAAATGCAGTTTAACAATACGCGTTTGATGCGCCATATTTCATCTAAATCCGTTACGTAATACGGACAACATAAAAGAATACGTACTTTGAATCAGATGGATTCTGGAAGTTTCACTACTTGTTGTTGTTGTTTGTTCCACGTGATGCACTTCCTTTATACGTAGCATGTGTCATGTATTGTATTATACATGGAAACGAGGCAATGAAATGATAATACATCTGGCGCCTGTTTCACTAAACTTCGTACGACTAAAACGTTCGTAAGTGCAAATTTAGGATGGTCTGGAAATTTCAATTGATGGATTTACATTTATTGAGCATCGGCTGCATATGTAGCCTATGCTCAATAAATGTAAATCTTATAATTGTTTACAATAACAAAATCTTAATGTGAAATTTACAGACTATCATAATTTTGCACTTACCAATATTTTAGTCGTACGGAATTTAGTGAAACGGGCCCCTGGTTTAGCTATTTTTGGACTCGTCGATTGACCCCCCGGAAGCGTATTATCGTCGTTATAGTACATGTATATACTCTATGTGTTGTACACAACAGGTAATTATCTTATATTTAATGGTGGGAATTGGATCAATTGTTGTGCATGTACATGTACTATTGTACCTGTATGGGCAGCTATTTAAGGCCAGCTAAACTGATACACTCCGCACTGGCCTGCAAAATCCCGGCTACAATCCAGGTCAAAAGTAGTCCGATGTAAAATAGCCCGGGTGTTTTGAGATCACAGACACAGTTTTCTTGCACATCCTGATCCACTCGTAACCAATTCCTTGATAAACATGATGGAGTGTATTTGGCACCAGTTTTCAGCATATTTTTATCATGTAAAAACAGAAATGCACGTATTGTTGTTGTTTTCGCGGTCCTTTGGGGTAGGTATAAACCACGAACTGGAACTCCGATATACAGGGCAAAATGGCTTAAAGTTAAAAAGGCGAAAGTTGTCAAAAACTATTTGTTTTCGTCATAGAATGGGAGGTGCACATTTTAAATATCATACAAATTAGGCAATTTATCTAACATTGTCAGTGGGCCGCTGTTGACATCACTATATGTACGGTTCGTAAGCTTGCGTCCAGTCCGTACTTTACACATTCCCGGTCTTCTGGAGAAATGGCGGGTATTGTAACATGAGCTCTGATTGGTCAAGCACTAACGCGTTACCAACTTCATTAACGCGTTAGATATTGATATTTTATTATATACATCATACTTCTAAGAAGTAACGCGTTACTTACCAAGAGTAACGCGTTACAACTTTAACACGTTAGAAGCTGTACTCCAATGTAGAGGATTTGTAACGCGTTACAGCCAATTTATAACGCGTTACTCACAGTTAGTCTTGTAACGCGTTACTGTTGAGCAGTAACGCGTTAGAAATATGTGTTTCACTATATAGTACATATATTAGTAACGCGTTAGTTCTCACAAGTAACGCGTTACTTCTCTAACGCGTTAGAAATGGCACTTATTACATGAGTCGCCACTCATAGTATGAGGTACGTTCTGTGGTAGTTGGTCACCTATGTGGCTGGGACTGAATACACGCAGCGTATGACATGTATGTACTCATGGGAGCCGTTTCACTAAACTTCATACGACTAAAATCTTCGTCAGTGCAAACTGATGAGTCATAGAGATGTAATGTGTTCGTCGGCAGAAAAACGTAGAGCAGACAGTAGCTACAACTCTTCATTGTATAATTAGGTTCTTGTCTGGGCTGTGTGCCAGTGCTACCTGAGCAGGTGCAGATCCAGATGAGGGGGCGTTTCACTAAACTTCGTACGACTAAAATGTTCGTAAGTGCACAATGATGATAGTCTGGAAATTTCACATTAATAATGTTGTATTGTAAACAATTATTTGATTTACATTTATTTAGCAAATGCAGCCTATGTTCAATAAATGTAAATCAATCGATTGAAATTTCCAGACTATCCTAAATTTGCACTTACGAATATTTTAGTCGTACGAAGTTTAGTAGCACAGCCCCCTGATCTACACATGTGCACCCGTTTAGCCTGATAATAACGTATGTTGGTTGTTAGAAATATGACGTCAGTTTCACTGACTGAATGGCGATCACTGCAGACCCTGATCATTTCGCAGTCTGATCAGGGTCTACACTGATCGCCAATGCCATAAACCTCATTTCCAGTCATAGCCACATATAACACATCCTAGAAACTAATTTGCTACCCCGCTCCATACCTCTCGCAAGGGTAGCAATTTAACCCCATATATTTAATGTAACACATGGAAGACTGATTTTTGCAGAAATTGGGTTATTTTACCGTGTCCAGGTGTTTATCTGACATTTACATGTATATCTTGTAAATTTGAAAGCTTCATTTCGTTATGTTGAATGTTGAACAACAACAAGAGGAAAGATGGCTTCCATGGGGAAATGATTTCCCTGTTCTACTATATTTGGCAATTTCTTAGTTCAACATCAAAGATTATTTGTTTAAAGGTATAACATATACAGTTTACTAAAATTCGACCTACATGCAACAGGTTTGGTTACGCACTTCGGTTACTCACATTTTTTAAAGAGTCAAATTGTAGCCGTATATAAAATATCGGAGGCGAATTATTGCAGCTAAACACATACCTGATCTTGGGTAGGTACGCGGATTTATTTCAAATTATTTATTTCATCCAATTCTGTGCAGAGATCAAACAAAACCACGCGTCGGTGATGTTTCGGCGTCCATGGTGTAAACTGCGTTGGTTCTACGTGAGAGTTCATCTCGGCATGCCACTATGATCAAGTGTTTGGCACAAATGGTTAGTCTACTTGCAACCATCCAATCAAACGTATCAGTGATTACTACGGTAGCTTAAAGGCACTGGGTCTGAAATATGCCTAGAATGTGATGAAACGGATGTAAGGATATGGCATGGTCCTGAGGGTTTATGTCGGTGTGACGTGTTGGTACATAATGATTGTTGTAGCTGCTTGAAAGCCGATACTTTGGTTACAATGTCATTCATGTACTATATAAGGCCGTCTGTTGCGGATGGAGAGGGAGTGTACCAATTGCTCGCTTAGCGATATACTCTCAGGTTGGGCTGGTTGTAAGGTTGGACCCAAGCTGGGTCGCCTTGGGGCGCCGTTTGTAGTCTAGGCACGGGTGCCAAACCGGGACTCTGTGGTGTAGGCTTATTCCACTATACGACTGTTGCGTGCCGATATAAAGGTATGATTGTAAAACTACTACGTTGTTCGTCTTAGAGTGGTTCCAGACGAGGTACAACTCATTTTAAAGCTATTTGTAGGTGTTGACGGGATAAATATAATACATGTAGTATGGCAATGCTTAGGAAACGGTTTACTAAGCTTTGCCAGATATGTTTTCCCATTCACTGCACTAACCTCGGCAGAGCCGCGTCCATTCCGTTTCCTAAGCCTTGCCAGATATGTTTTCCCATTCACGACACTAACCTACTATTCTCTATTTCTCCACCACCTTGCATGCCAATGATGCTACCGTTTGATTGGTTGACTATGTCGTGGAACAAGATGACTAACTCGTTCGAACAAGACGCTATCTCGTGGGAATGATATATTATGTCGTGGGAACGAGATGCTATGTCATGGGAACGTTATGCTATGTCGTGGGACGTTTATGAGAAATATAGTTTGCGGCATCGTATGGGTCAAACTCGCAAATCCAACAGTATTGCGCTATGTCCAAAATTGAAGAATGATAATACGCCACAGGAAATGCAAAATAGGAAATATAAATATACAAAATATATTTTTTAATTTTTTTTGTTATTACGGAGCCCCGCAGGGGCATGGAATTTTTATATTAATTCGTTCCCACGAAATATCAATTTGTTCCCTCAATTTGACAATTCGTTCCCTCGAATTTACAATTCATTCCCACGATTTAACAATTCGTTCCCACGAATTAACAGTTCGTTCCAGTGAGAACGTATTGTTATTTCGTGGGAAAGAATTTTTAAATTGAGGGAACGAATTATTAATTAGTTGGAACGAATTAATAAAAAAAAAGAATGCTACGCCCCCTGCGGGGCTCCGTAGATTAGTGATGCGATCAGTAGGCGATCGACTTAGAGAACGAGAACGAGGCGTGTTTGATTGATCTATGCTGGAGTACTCTATCTGAGCTGGAGAACTAAGCCGAGCTACAACTGTAGTCTCGTGATCAGGAATGTGGCTGTGACTGAAGAAATGGGGCTTATGAAATGTGCGAGCAGTGTAAATTGAGACAGTGCATCCGGATCAGGATCTGTATTGATTCGCCATTCAGTATGTGAAACACCTACATGTAGCCTGCCTCCAACAAACGCTACATGTTAATGTATACACTATATAATGTAGATCCTTAACACGCCGCATTGTGCGCAAATATCTGGATCAGGACTGGCGAGATCCCATAAGCGCTATTTCTACAATCATAGTCACAAATGTCAGCCAGTTGTCAGACCATAGTCATAGTGTAGACCGACTATACCGGGATAATGACTTAGCAACCAGTGTAGACCGACTGTACCGGGATAATGACTTAGCAACCAGTCTAGTTC
>CM055271.1:89819950-89847354 GCA_029237695.1 Conchocele bisecta | reverse complement strand
CCAGTCTAGTTCTAGTGGGATAATGACTTAGCAACCAGTGTAGACCCATTCTACCGGGATAATGAGTTAGCAAACAGTGTAAACCCACCTACCGTATATGACTTAGCCCACCATGTAACCGGGAATGCTTTCCTACGGGATAATTACTTAAGCAAGCCAGTGTAGACCGACTCCTACCGGGAAAATAGAACTTTAGCAACCTGTAGACCCACTACCGGGGATAATGACTTAGCAACCAGTGTAGACCGACTCTACCGGGGATAATTGACTAAGCCACCAGGGGTGTTAGAACCAACCCACTCTACCGGGATAATGGGCCTTAGAACAGTGTAGAACAACTCCTACCGGGATAAATGACTTAGCAACCAAAGGTTGGTAAGACAACCACTCTACCGGGATAATGACTTAGCAACCAGTGTAGAACCTCTCCTACCGATAATGAACTAGCAAACCATTGTTAGACCCCACTTCCCTAACTACCGGGATAATTGAACCTAGCCCAACCATGTAACCCTACTCTACCGGATAATGACTTAGCAACCAGTAGACTACTACGGGTAATGACTTAGCAAACCAGTGTAGACCTAAACTCTACCGGGATAATGACTTAGCAACCGTGTAGACCCACTCTACCGGGATAATGACTTAGCAAACTAGTGTAGACCACTCTACCGAATACCGGGATAATGACATAGCAACCAGTGTAGACCCACTCTGGCCGGGATAATGACCTTATAGCAACCAGTGTAGACCCATCTCTATACCGGGATCATGACTAGCAACCAGTGTAGACCCACTCTGCGGGGATAATGACTTAGCAACCTCAGTGTTAGAACCCACTCTGGCGGGATAATGACTTAGCAACCAGTAGACCCACCCTCTCTGGTACGGGATAATGACTTGCCAGAACCCAGGTGTACTTAGCAACCAGTGTATACCCACTCTGGCGGGATAATGACATAGCAACCAGTGTAGACCCACTCTATCTGATCATAACCACCACTGATTGTAATATTGTATATGTAACGAGATTCTGAATAAATATGACAATTGAACAAGTAACCATTTTAACGCTACATTTGCAAACACTATATACCCAGATGAGCCGGCTCGTAGAGAGCCGGCTCATCAGGGTCTACATTGTCTTCCCAGTCGCTTCGATGTTTCCTTCAAAGAATGTCTCTTCCTGATAATGTATTAGTCCAATTTCATCACCGAGGAGTCCGTATCAAATATTTAATGGTAAAAGAGTTAAGAAACCTACCTAATATATATACTGGTTTGATATGTTGTACATAAGTCCGGTTTTGTCAGATCCTAATGAACACCCCGGATTATAATAAAAGCAATCTAATGTGGTATGAGTATCGCCAAGTACAGCGGTACATGATGAACATTGTCAGAACATTCACTGTATCTCCTTATTCGTTCACGAAAGTATATATTTATGTCGTCACAACTCGTTTTAACCGTCTCTCTCCTAGTTGTAACAACATATGTTTTTGAAGAAAAAAAGCGAAAAATATTTGGAATTTTAACCAGTTAACAAACTTAACCCGTTAACATACTGTATTTCGTTATTTAAATGGAGAGACGGTTCGAATGCGATGCTGTAACTTATGTTTATTTTGCTGAAATAAGCGAAGTAGTCGGATATTATAGTATATGAAGGTTAAATATCTGACCCATTAAGAGAGGTGTACGTATATTTAGGAGATAACTGTATTAAAATTTGTAATTTGGGCAGATACTCGGTGGATTTACGGTTGGAAACTTCGATTTACGGCGACGCCGCAGGCGGAAAACGTAAAACGTATGGTGGTGTAGTTGTATGGGAGTTAGAACAGATAAAGAAAATGAAGGTTCGAGATGATGACGTTTGGATTTGCACATTTCCTAGATCAGGTATTGTATTGTACACCACCGCCTGCGCTAATTTTGCCAATAGTTGACGTTAGGAGCGCAATATCGTTGCGCGGCGGAACAAGTGGCATAATTATACAAATATTATCCACATACAAATCAAATAACCTTTTTATTATATACGTATATGCACATCATTCGCAATGTATATGTGCTTCCAAAAATATACAAACTATAAATAAAATAAACGAATTAGTGGTGATTTAGAAGGAAATATGACATCACGAGAAGTCAATATAGAAAATTAGTATCAATCGAGAAATATCCGTGTCTGCGATTGGTCAGATGCAGGTCACGTGATTTTCGATATAAATGCACCTTGGCATGAGAAAGTTGATTCAAAATGTCATATTGACCTGAAGACGGAGTGACGTTGTGGATTGGCTAAAGTCTCTTTGGCTTCATTAAAATCCATGACGTTGCCAATCATGTCACGCTCTTCACCAGCAACGTCGCGAATCATGATGATTATGAATTACGCCAAAATGGCGTAAAGCAAGATTAATCCTAATGTTCGCAGTGTATATGGATAGTGATGCTTTATTATTGATAATAAAACAATTATCGCCGTGTCGTATCGCTCAATACGTGATTTTATCGACCCGATAAAAGTGATATCGAACTCGGACTTCGTCAAAAGTCAATATCACGTTTATCGGGTCTATAAAACTACGTAGTAACCTCACAACAAGGCGATACTTGTATAATATTGGCGTCTTGAGTTACATTGTGTTTCAATGGGAATCGATAGTACTTATCAGGCATTGACCTGATACAAACATCCAGGTTACAACGAAGTGAAAACTGACGTTCCGTTGGTCGGATGACATCACGCGACGTTACCGAATGACATCAGTGTAATGACACAACGTAAACACGTCCACTCTCTCTCTCCATAGATAACGACATCATATGTGGTCAGTTTCGAGCATAACCATGATAACACGCTACCTGATAAATAGAATAACAGGTTGTTGTCTTTTGATATCAAGTTTATCAGGCTCGGCTCGGAAACGGTAGGAATTCCTCGGCGAACCTCAGAATTCCTACGCGGTTCCTAGCCTTGTCTGATAAACTTGATATAATCAAAGTACTGAAAGTACTTAAATATGGTATCTCCACGAAAACTGATCCAGAAGCCAATGTACTGTCATGGTGCAAACCCATTCCCATCCATACGCTTTATCTAGAATAAATCACCGTTTGCAACTCCCAGAAAACATTGCACGAAACTGGCGGCTAATTGATCACCGCTACCTAACTGTGAGAACACTAACGATAATAGCTGCTGTATTCATACGCACGAAATGTCTTGATTCGTATTTTCCAGAATTTAACTGATAAACTGAGCCCAAAACTGTGAAAACTATGTAGAATAGTATGTGTAGAGGTTTAGATACAAAGCAAGACAGACCAAAACGCCATAGGATAAGTTAGCACAGAGCACTATTTTCTTGGCCGTACTCGCCATTTTCGCAGAAATGATATGACTATCTGTGACTGTAACTGAAGAAATGGGGATTATCTATTGTACACTTTAATCGCAGTTATTTCACCTGTATTCACAAGCGAATGCGGATATGCGATATTATCATCATTAATTATAATTGGAAACTTGTTGTGTCAATGTACGATGCTGTGCTTGTGGTATAACTAGTATTTAACATCAATGTTGTAATGATAATCACGTACGAGCCTCTATTTATTATAATTCGGCACAATAATATCCTTCTAGGCACGACGTTGCCGCAGGAAATCACATATTTGATCCAGACCAGGGATTTTCAGAAGGCTCGAACAGAAGTGCTCGAGGATCGGTCGCCATTTGTGGAGATCCTCGATCCAGATTCCCGAAGACACATGAGGTTTTCACAGTTTTCTCTTACCACGTGGTGATTGTAGAAACGGGGCGCATACCACACACCGCCAGTTCGTTGTTAACCCTTTCACCCCTAAGTAACTGGAATAGATTTTGATATGTTAATTTAGCAGCCAATCCAATTATCACAAACAGATTTTCAGGCGAGTCCATTTATTAAAAGGGGTTATTTTTTGTTCTAAAAAATGAAAATTACTTTCAAAAAGTGCAGATCCTGATGAGACGGCTCGTTACGAGCCGGCTCATCTGGATCTGCACTGTTTGCATAAACCGCTATATAGCGGGCTTTCGGGTTCAAAGGGTTAACGAGGGGAACTGGCGGGTAATTGATTCATACTTGAAATGTAGATTAAAATCAGACAGTTTTTTTTCATCATAATACATTAAAACAAAATTGATGACGTATACATGTATATCGCGTCGCTGAAAAAAATATATGTTAAAGGTACATACCCACTCAGCAAGCACAAAATGTTCTTTATATCAGAGACATCATCTGAGACATTTTCTGGCAATGTAAACATTATTTCACAATTACCCCACGTATTGATTGGCATTAGTATACATTTTATATCGGACGTAAATTCCACACTGATGTCAGGGGCGATAACCGTGTTTCCTTTCAAATGTTAACGGACATTACTATTTATTCTCAGTATATATGTTTTGATGTGCAATGATCTTGCTTTATAATATTATTTTTGTTCACGGGCGATAACCGTGTTTCCTTAAAATGTTAACGAACATTACCATTTGTTCCCTGTATTTATTTGTTGATGTGCAATGATCATACTTTATTATCTGACGATAATATTATTTTTTTCAGGTGACGCATTTATTTGGCTTAGATAATTAAAAACGATCATGCCTCATTTGCATATGAAAATAGCCTGATACCACCGCGCGTCACTATCAGTAAAATAAACATTAGTAAATGATATATCTCTATAGCCGACACTCGTAACTTTTCGAACTGGTGGAATAGTGACACAATTATACACTTATTTAATTCCTATAAGGAACATATTGTGCCTACGGCGTGGCCATGTACCTTTAACTAATGTTATTAGTCATTTCCTTTCCGATGCTACCAACAGTTTTATATTTTCAATTACGCGCAAAACTATAATGTATGCAGTTGCATCACGGGCCGGGTGTTTCGTATGTTACATTTAAAGTAGGCACAAAATGTTCTTTATAGGAATTAAATAGTAATGTCCGTATTTTAAGGAAACACTGTGATCGCCCCTGATATCAGTGTGGAAATTTATGTCTGATATAAAATGTATAATAATGCCAATCAATACGCGGGGTCATGATGAATGAATGTTTATTTTGCCAGAATATGTCTCAGATGATTTTGTGCCTACTGAGTGGGCATGTACTTTTAAATCCCCATTGACATCTTCACAGAGTGAATATGTATATGGGGAATTAAAGGTACATGCCCACTCAGTAGACACAAACTGTTATTTATATCAGAGACATCATCTGAGACATTTTCTGGCAAAGCATTTTTTCACCATTACCCCACGTATTGATTGGCATTATTATACATTTTATATCAGACGTAAACTTTCACACTGATATCAGGGGCGATAACCGTGTTTCCTTAAAATGTTAATAGACATTACCATTTATTCTCTGTAATTAGTTTTTGATGTGCAATAATAATACTTTATTATCTGTCGAAAATATTAAAAATATTAAAAATGATCATGCCTCATTTGCATATGAAAATAGCCTGATGCCACCGCACGTCACTATCAGTAAAATAAATATTACTAAGTGATTATATCTGTATAGCGGGCACTCATAATTTTTAGAACTGGTGGAATAGTAATACAAGAATTACTTACTTACTGTAATAATTGCTAATATCGCTGCCACCGTGCTTTAACCAATAACATAGGGGCGGACGTGTGGGTGGAGGTGGGGGGCTGGCGGGGGGACTTATGTCAGGTCAGTTAATGACGTAAATATATAAGGAAATATCGTGCTATTACATGCCATTACATGCTATGAATTCACAATACTACAGTTTTACTACAATTGTCGAAAAATACATTATATCCACATGTGGCCAGTCAATCACAGTTTTGTTTTTAGTGAACATAAATTCTCTCCCTTTGCATGCTTTGTTACTGTGTCACCCGTTTTGAACTTCAGCCACTATTTTCGTAAGTTATGTCAAGTTCATATGCTGTTTACATGTACTTCTGACGTCATTTATAGGAAATGTCGCTTTCAAATCAATACTGCCGACAATCGATAACACTGGTGTGCACTCCGCGCCGGTGTAGACTGTTTCACGTCGAAATAGTCGCCTAATTCATGACGAATTCCAATTTAGCTACATACCGAAGAAACTGCATACACACATTTTCGTCTAGAAACCGGCGCAAGAAAACATGCGTTTATGTGATAGATCTAGGCAGAGTGACAACTCGTCAGGAAAGCGGTGCAGTTTTCGACGTGAAACATTGTATTACCAGTAATGTGATACTGGAGATTCACAACCGGTGCCATTTGTAATTACAGTAGAACCTGTCTAATCCGGACACTACAAAATGTGCTGCGCGGTTAACTTGTATGTCCTCAGCTGCGATGTATGTATGGTGACCGTGTATTTTCATCATAGCAAAGCCCGGATGCACGCATTGAAGTGCTCAGATATCAATATCACACAGTGAAACGTCACTCAATCGGACACGCTGTCGACCCACGGAAGAGCAATATATGTGGTAGTGTTACTTTTAACCCGTATTTTAGTTTGTGGTGAAGTTCTTTTTCTGCACAGTATAGTATAGTGTATCATGGCAGTTGATTACTGTTCATGATTGACAGGCGTCAAGGTACATGATCACGTGGTTATAACAACAACAACAACAGTGGCTGAACGTGTTGAAATCTTGCCCACTCCACAGTAAGTATTATTTGATATTTTCCTTAATATTAAACGGATTTTGATAAAATATGGCGCAGCAAGCGCGTCTTCATGACCTGTATTTGGTCGTCCAGGGAGTTCGGCACAGACTTCTGTGGTTTTTTGCGAATAATAGATTTCCGTGTCTACCGACACGGAAATCGATTCTTCGCAAAAGCGACAGAAGGTTGGGCCACAGTACAGAGACCACCAAATGCAGCTTAACAAGACGCGTTTGATGCGCCATATTTCATCAAAATCCGTTACATAATAAGGACAAAAGAAAATAATACATACTTTGAATCGGATGGATTATGGAAGTTTCAGTACTCGTTGTTGTTGTTGTTGTAACCACGTGAGCATACACCTTGGGCATTCTATCGTCATGTCATGTATTGGAATTCCAATTTAGAGACATTTGATTGGTCATCAATGTCAGGGTGATATTTACACACTAAAATCATTCAGTCAATATAGCCAAGGTGCATGATCACGTGCTTACAACAACAGCACCAATTACTGTAACTTCCAGCAGCGCCTCCGATTCAAGGTACGTATTCTGTTGTATCGTCCTTATTATGTAACGGTTTTTAATTAAAATTAATCAAACGCGTATTGTTACTTTGGCCCCAACATTTATCGTTTTTGCGACGAATCGATTTCCGTGTTTACTGTCAATACTGACACGGGAATCGATTCTTCGCAAAAACGACATAAGTATGTGGCGAAGTCCCGAGACCACCAAATGCAGGCCATGCAGACGCGTTGGCTGCGCCATATTTAATTAAAATCCGTTGCATATTAAGTAAAATATCAAATAATATTTACTTTCGAGTGGGCGCGCTTTCAACACTTTCAGAAATTTTTGTTGTTGTGGTAACCACGTGATCATGCACCTTGATAGCTTCGAGGGCGAACATCTATCTCTCGTATATTTTCACAGCGCTATTTGTGATACAGTATATTTAAACGACGTTCAGCGACTGCTGTATTATGTAACATGAATTGTGGATTGGGAGCGAGTTGGTGAGATTGCCGGTCCATCGTGAAGGCGACATAACGATCCGTTAATTACTTGTGTAACGTTTTGGGACCATAATATACTACTTGTGTATAGAAGTAATAAACAAACATTCAATTGGAATCCGTGGTTGTAAAACGTGCGTGACCCCAGCATTCCCCCCACACATGAGCTAGCCGGAACGGGGTTACGACATATACTTGCAGGGGAGATAAGTACGTAGAAGACCTGGACTCGCCGAGAGTGATAAAGAGCCATCTACACTACATTTCATGCTACCAGAGCAGCTCAAACACGGCAACAGAAAGGTAACACGAATATGGGAACAATATACAGTGAAACCTCTCTAAACCGGACACCCTGGGAGGTCCCCAGGGTGTCCGGCTTAGAGAGGTTTCACTGTAAATCTAGAAACAAAATTGCTACCCCGCTCCATACCTTTCACAAGGGTAGCAATTTAACCCCATCTCTTTAATGTAACGCATGAAAGAGTGATTTTTGCAATCGGTTATCCGGCTTGTTTGATATGTTAGCGATATAAAACTGTCAAAGCTGTATCAATAAATTATTAATAAAGAGCATACACATGCATAAATTGGTTATTTTACCGTATCAATGTGTTTATCTGACATTTACATGTATATCTTGTAAATTTGAAAGCTTCATTTCCTTATGTTGAATATTGAACAACAAGTAGAGAAAAGGTAGCTTCCATGGGAAACTGATTTCCCTGTTCTAATATTTTTGGCAATTTGCTAGTTCTAAAATATCACATGTGCTTTCTTGGTGTCCGGTTTAGAGAGGTTCCACTGTATCGATGGCCTAAAAGATAACAGGTGCACTCGAACAATATACCGGTGGTGTGCATCATCATATCTATAGTCTTAGCAGTAACAATACTACTGTCTGTCCCGCGTTTTGCTGCCGACTAACTTTTGGCCATTAAAGACATTAAATCTTAAAAATATATAAATTTAAGTAGTTTTTCATAAATAACAAAAAAGTCAACCTCCCCCCAAAACATGTTTTGAAGAATTCCATCAAATATTGATTTTATTGCGAAGCAAAATATTTTCCTATGGAAATTTAAAATGGGGTCTAAAATAGATTTTTTTTAAATATTTTTTTATTTGTGGACCGACTTTCAAATTCTAACTGTTGTTTTCTAATTGACATCATTTCCAAGCTATCTAGCCAGGTTTCGGAGTCAATTTCCAAAATGTTCCTTTTTTGACGTCGTTTTTTCGCTATAAAATCAATATCTGAAGGAATTTTATGAAACAAAAAAAATTGGGGATGGTGACCTTTTTGTTATTGGTGAACAAATACTTACATTGAAATATTTTTAAGATTTAATGTGTCACTGCCAAAAGTTCGTCGTCAGAAAAACGTGGAACAGACAGTATGTTAGAAACATATATATGTTCTAAAGTGTAACACGAAGACGTAACCAATATATTGGTGGCCACATTAAATATATGCAAACTTTGACTTAGCAATGGTCTACAAGTTAAGACGAGCACTTGGTGGTTCAATATATGTGTTGAAGGTTCTCGTACGAAACAAGTGAAAACTATAGTAAATCGAGGTGAATATGATTCCTTTTCTACAACAATATGCATATATGTTATATACGGCTACACTTTGACCCATTACAAAATTGTGAGCAACCGAAGTGCATACCGAAACCTATTGCATGTAGGCCAAAATTTAGTAAACTGTGTAATCCCGTCAACACTGTGCGTATGTGCCGTGAAACAAGGTGCCGTGAAATATTACTATATTGATATCCTGTCACTATGACATAATCACTGCGTATGAATATGTGCGGTTGTCATACTAGTCGATTCTCCGATGTTGAGGATGCGGCTGGGGTTAAATAGAATAGTAGGTTAGTGCCGTGAATGGGAAAAAATAGCTGGCGCGGCACGGAAACGGCAGAGCTTCGCCCATCCCGTTTCTTAAGCCTTGCCAGATATATTTCCCATTCATGGCACTAACCTACTATTCTATATATCTTTAATGTAGAACTAGTAAATTGCCAAAAATAATAGAACAGAGAAATAATTTTCCCATGGAAGCCATCTTTTCTCTAGTTGTTGTTCAACATTCAACATAGCGAAATGAAGCTTTCAAATTTACAAGATGTACATGATAAAACCTGACGTATTATTACACAACGGGAACACGTCTATGCTGTATTTATTACACTCATGCGAGTTATTTGTACGGGTTTCGCTGTGAGAGAAAATCCGTAATCAACTATTTACAAATAATACTCAGTGAAGAGAACACCCGTAACTGCGCGCGAGCTTTCTTGGAAACCACGAGCTACCATGCAATATGTTTATTTTGAATTACAGTTATTTAAAAACTTAGGGAGCGTCTCGACTAATCTGCAATGTTAATGTAATTGAATACATTCCAAACATGCACTCAAATATATGTAGTTCATAGAAACCACTGCGTAATTTATTTGGATTTCAAAAGGTTTACATGACGTCACGTTTGACGTAAGACAGCGTGACGTCAAAACGGGGGAAACACATTGTGTAAATATTCATATGCACAGCACAATTCACTGATTATCATCACAAAAAAATATAATAAATATGAATACATATCCGCCGTGGCAGTATAATAAATAGTATATTCCATCGTACATGTTTGAATAGCGGAACTAATACGCTCGTGCCAGTCGGCGTCCGTGCAAGCAACTCGATTGCTACTCTCACTCGTTGCTTACGCGGAAGCCGACGCACACTTGTGTATTATTTCCCGCTATTCAAAATATTCGATTGAATATCCTTTATGTGATACTGTAATTTGTGAAATTATCCACTGTAGTTCTTGTATCCATTACAGATCGTGTATCTGGTTAGGAATCCTAACGCCTGTGCATTATCGTATTACAAGCTGTGGATATCGTTCGGTTCGGACCAGACCCAGTCACTACGAGAATACATTGACCTATTCCTGAACGGCTAAGGTACATGTACAAACCAAGTCCTCGTTGTTTATCAGGTAACCTGCCCTGTATTGACCGAATACATACTGACTGATAACATATCGTTGTATCAGGCGTTGACCTGATACAAACATCCGGGTTACAACGAAGTGAAAACTGACGTTCCATTGGTCGATTGACTACGTCGGTGTAATGATGCAACGTAAACAAGTCCGCGTTCTGTACGTTACCCGATAAATCAAATACAAAACTAGTGTATTTTGATATCAAGTTTATCAGGCTCGGCTCGGAAACGGTAGGAATTCCTCGGCAAGCCTCGGAATTCCTACGCGTTTCCTAGCATTGCCTAATAAACTTGATAGCAAAAGACACTAGCCTGATATTCTCTATTTATTGTCTGTTTTACGTAAACGTGCCCACTTTATACGGTATTAAAACATTGCAAAAACAATGTAATTTCAGGGGCGATAACCGTAGTTCCTTAACATATTAACGAAAACAACTAATTAGTAAGTTTGATATTGACAACCAGCGTAGCCCCAGATCGGCCTGCGTATCCGCGCAGTCTGGTTGGTGACTACACTGTTTATTAGCAATCGTCATAGCCACAGATCAGTATGTGCAGTGTGATGGGTGGCTGTACCGTTTGTTGTTCAGTCAGAGACATGATATTGTTGCCACTGACACCCCTCAGTGCCTGAGAATCAACATGGCCTAAATATCAGTGGTTGTTACTGTGGTACAGCACATTGCTTGCTAAGCTTTTACCTAGATTTTGGCAAGCTGTGCAAATACAGATGGAACAACATTTGAAGAATATTTGCAAGCATTTATATTTGCATGTAGATGCCTCTGGTTTTGAAATTGTTAAATATCCGTTTCTATGTCCTTTGGTTTGGAATCCAATTTGCCTAATACAGATACTGCTTGGGAAATATATAACATTTTGTGAGATTTCTTGTTGCAAATATTATTGTTTCTGCTCTCGTAATTGACAACATGTTTTATGGACTATTTTCATATATTTATGCACTATTTTCATATATTGACTGGATAGAATGTCTGAAATATTGTGCCAAGTGAAAAACATGCTTGTATAGTGGGGAACTTATCCAGGACACAGTTGCGTTACTTTTCAAGTCGCTGCATGATTGTCTCAGATAATACCTAGGATCTACAAGTGGTTGTTGTTTTAATAATGATCGATGATTATTGTAGTAGAAGGATTGGTCAATCAGTGACTGTATCTTGGTAACAAGGATATTGTTCATGTGGTCTACAGTATAATTAGTATTGTTGCTACAGCCTATCTTCTAATTGTTATGTATATGGTTGTATTGTCTTACTCTGTATTGGCATGTTCGTTTGCTATTCATCTCTAGATTATTGTTTGGAACTAGATCATGCTAAAAGTACCTATGCCAGGTGAAACACAGGAACTTAGACAGGCGCGGATACAGAAATAATTGCAGGGGGGGGTGGTCTGCAATTACAAGTCGGCATAGCCGACCTCCGCGAGCGCGAAATCGTAAAGTAGGGGGGTGTGGGGGTCCTCACCCAGGAAAGTTTTAGATGCCAGATCGCCGCAGATGCGATTTCCTGACACCTAGGCCACGAACAAAGTCATCCAACTATTCGAGTATTGTAGATTTTCGTCTTTCTTTTTTTTTGCCGGGAGTAGGGGGGGGGGGGGGGGGGGGGGGTAGGGGGAGCGGGGGGGGGGGGGGGGGGGGGGGTTCTGACCCCCTGGACCGCCCCCTCCCCCCCCCACCCCACTGTAACCGCGCCTGAGCTATTCATTCCATATGTATACATACAGCAAACTGCAACTCTGTCATTACCATTCAGAGATGTTTGTGGGAGTTATTGCCCTTAGACTGTAGTGCATTGTATGGGCTGTACATTATTGGAATTAGGCTACGTGATTGTTAGCTAGTCATAATTTGCATGTAAACTAATGAATGCATTAATTTAAAGAAAATTGTTTTTGCTGCCATAGAATAGCTTTGTAATCAGAGATATTATATTTGTTGAGTACAAGGACTGGCATTCACACGTGATTATGTATTGCTCTTCATAGTACTATTCTAAAGGACATTTTGACATTTGCATTTTAGTCAAGGTCTTTGCTGTTGCTTTATGTTTTTACCATTTTCCAATGATGATTTCCAGTATTTCATTTTTGGTAACCGGTATTTGCTTTGTATCAGATGTTTGTTTTTATCTGCTGATCACAGATAAATAAGTTGTTAGTGTGAATGTATGTTGCTAATACGTAACAGTCTAGGATATTGTTTTTATGTCAATTTCCCATGTTGTACTTGACCACTATAATCATACGTATGATTGCCATTGCGGAGTTACTTGTGAATTTGTATGTACATGATGTACATCTTATTGTTTGTTGGCCTGGTGACCGGATGAGACTTTCCGTGACTCATGCTAAATTATTTTGATGGGGGAATGTTATATCTATATTGATAGCTCTCATTGTGGTCACTCTGACAACGCAAACGGTCAGTGATGCATCCTGGTACCTTTTCCATCACTCTGACTAGGCAAACGGTCAGAGATGCATCGTGGTACCTTTTCACTCGACAAGATGTAGAGTGAAAAGCTACCACGATGCATCTCTGACCGTTTGCGTAGTGAGAGTGATCACAATGAGAGCTTCCCGTGACTCATATCAATATAGATATAACACCTGTTGTTTTTTTGGCATAATTGTTCAACGTATTATGACATGGATACACTTTTCTATCAAGTGTTAACACAATCCTCGTCTGAAAGTATTATGACATGAATACACTTTTCTATCAAGTGTTAATACAATCCTCGTCTGAAAGTATAATGACATGGATGCACTTTTCTATCAAGTGTTCATACAATCCTCATCTGAAAGTATTATGACATGAATACACGTTTCTATCAAGTGTTAATACAATCCTCATCTGAAAGTATTATGACATGAATACACGTTTCTATCAAGTGTTAATACAATCCTCGTCTAAAAGTATAATGACATGGATGCACTTTTTCTATCAAGTGTTAATACAATCCTCATCTGAAAGTATTATGACATGAATACACGTTTCTATCAAGTGTTAATACAATCCTCGTCTAAAAGTATAATGACATGGATGCACTTTTCTATCAAGTGTTAATACAATCCTCATCTGAAAGTATTATGACATGAATACACTTTTCTATATATCAAATGTTAATACAATCCTCGTCTGAAAGTATTATGACATGGATACACTTTTCTATCAAGTGTTAACACAATCCTCGTCTGAAAGTATTATGACATGAATACACTTTTCTATATATCAAGTGTTAATACAATCCTCATCTGAAAGTATTATGATATTGATACACTTTTCTATCAAGTGTTAACACAATCCCCGTCTGAAAGTATTATGATATGAATACACTTTTCTATATATCAAGTGTTAATACAATCCTCGTCTGAAAGTATTATGACATGGATACACTTTTCTATCAAGTGTTAGCACAATCTTCGTCTGAAAGTATTATGACATGGATACACTTTTCTATCAAGTGTTAACACAATCCTCGTCTGAAAGTATTATTACATGAATACACTTTTCTATTAAGTGTTAACACAATCCTCGTCTGAAAGTATTATGACATGAATACACTTTTCTATCAAGTGTTAACACAATCCTCGTCTGAAAGTATTATGACATGAATACACTTTTCTATATATCAAGTGTTAATACAATCCTCGTCTGAAAGTATTATGACATGGATACACTTTTCTATCAAGTGTTAACACAATCCTCGTCTGAAAGTATTATGACATGAATACACTTTTCTATATATCAAGTGTTAATACAATCCTCGTCTGAAAGTATTATGACATGGATACACTTTTCTATCAAGTGTTAACACAATCCTCGTCTGAAAGTATTATGACATGGATGCACTTTTCTATCAAGTGTTAATACAATCCTCATCTGAAAGTATTATGACATGAATACACTTTTCTATATATCAAGTGTTAATACAATCCTCGTCTGAAAGTATTATGGACATGGGATACACTTTTCTATCAAGTGTTAATACAATCCTCGTCTGAAAGTATTATGACATGGATACACTTTTCTATCAAGTGTTAACACAATCCTCGTCTGAAAGTATTATTACATGAATACACTTTTCTATTAAGTGTTAATACAATCCTCGTCTGAAGGTATTATTACATGGATACACTTTTGTATCAAGTGTTAACACAATCCTCGTCTGAAAGTATTATGACATGAATACACTTTTCTATCAAGTGTTATAACAATCCTTGTCTGAAACTATTATGACATGAATACACTTGTCTATCAAGTGTTAATACAATCTCCGTCTGAAAGTATTATGACATGAATACACTTTTCTATAAAGTGTTAATACAATCCTCGTCTGAAAGTATTATGACATGAATACACTTTTATATCAAGTGTTAATACAATCCCCGTCTGAAAGTAGTATGACATGAATACACTTTTCTATCAAGTGTTAAGACAATCCTTGTCTGAAAGTATTATGACATGAATACACTTTTCTGTCAAGTGTTAATACAATCCTCGTCTGAAAGTATTATGACATGAATACACTTTTCTATCAAGTGTTAATACAATCCTCGTCTGAAAGTATTTTGACATGAATACACTTTTCTATCAAATGTTAATACAATCCTCGTCTGAAAGTATTATGACATGAATACACTTTTCTATCAAGTGTTAATACAATCCTTGTCTAAAAGTATTATGACATGAATACACTTTTCCAGCAAGTACATGTCCCTGGTGGCTGCACGTGCTACAATACTGGGAATACCGCAATGACTACAACGTGCTGTTTCTCAGATTTGAGGACATTCTGCAGGTACACTATATGTGGTTGTGACTGAAGAAAGTGGGCTTATGTGATATATGACCAATATAGCTTCCGATCAAATAGCGCAATCATGTAGCCTGATAACGAACGATATGTATTGCTTGTTACGTATGCTGGCCGGTGTTTCATCGATGGATTGGCAAACGGTGCAGATCCTGACATGGATCTACACAGATCGCAAAAGCCATCAGCCCAATTTATCCAGTCACAGCCACATGTATGGTTCGCCGGCTGACAAAATATACAATATGAAACACGCCGTATGATTTTGTACCTTCGAACATCAGCGTAATTTCATTAAATTGAATGGATTTTGATACGTTAATTTTGCAACCACTCCAACCGTCACAAAATGATTGTCAGACTAGTCCATTTATGAAACTTGGTTATTTTTTGTTCTAAAGGTATGAAAATTATTTTCAAAAAGTGCAGAGATCCTGTTGAAACTATAGTTTGAATGATTATTTTACTTAGACTACTCAGTATGTCTATTAAAAGTGGAGACATATATTTTGAACGACTCTTTACATGCAAAGCATGCGACCTATAGCGAGATAATGCAATCTGTCTCAGCCGGTCACTCTGTTATTTCCCGGGGTGATCGATTGAGAGAGATTCAACTGTATACAATATACAAAGTGCATGATCACGTGGTTACAACAACAACAACAATGGCTGAAAGTGTTGAAAGCTCGTACACTCCAACATCAGTATTATTTGATATTGTCCTTAATATGCAACAGATTTTGACAGAAGTTTGGGCCAAAGTACAAAGACCACCAAATGCAGCTTAACGAGACGCGTGTGATGCGCCATATTTCATCAAAATCCGTTGCATAATATGGAAATAATACAATAATACGTACTTTGAATCGGAGGGATTCTGGAAGTTTCAGTACTTGTTGTTATTGTTGTAACCACGTGATCATACACCTTGATATACGTGTATTATACAGTTATTGGCTTTTTGTGAGGTAAATATGTGGTTTCGTCGACCCTATGAAAGTGATATCGACCGAGGACGAAGTCCGAGGTCCATACCACTTCTATAGGATCGATAAAACCACAGGCATTCGACGTGTTTCGGCTTTCATAGGTATAACTGTATACAGTCGAACTTCGATGGGTCGAACAGCCTGCGGGGTTAAGTTTTAGTTCGACCCATCCGTTGTTCGACCCATCGGGATTTTCTACTGTAACCATTACAGATCGACGAGTTGGTCAATGTACTAAGTGAAACAAGTCGTCATTACGACACGTTGTTTCATATAAATGCGCATACATTTGCATTTACGGTTGATTGTCACAGTCGTTTATTAACAGAAACAGGCTTTAATAAAATAAAGAAAGCGGCAAACTCATGTGTGTTTTTATTTACATAGCCATTATACAGCAATAGAACATGAGAACAACAGAAAATGATTACGAAATACAATTGGCGGACTTGATTGCCCCGTCCGATACGATCATGCCCAGTCGCCCCATCACTACTTCGGACCTGGAACCACATTCACTGCATATCATAATTTACTATACTGGAACCCAGTACACGTTATACATGAAAGTTATACACGTCCGGTATTGAAGAAGTCTGTTATCTCGCCTTGCATGTATATATGAACAAGGCTTTTAACTTTGGTCGGACACGACCTTTTATCATTACACATTCCGCGATTTTATTAACGTTAATGTAAATATTTTGGCGGAAAGTGCACATGTTCATTTGAGAATTATTGTTATCTTGCTAAAATAACATAGTTAGAACATATTTATGCAAATAATATCGTATTACACCTCCTTTTCCTAGGTCGAACACACCCTCGTAGCATAACAATTTAAATAATGTGTTTAAGGCTCTAACATCAATATTGTTGTGGCAAGTTCATGTGATCATTTGAGAATAATCGATATCCTGCAGAAATACATAACATGCATAGAACATTACAATGTTTGACAGTTATTTTGTTATGATACGAGGTCGTGTCCGACCAAAGTTAGAAGCCTTGTTCATATATATAGAGTTATATCGATGCAAGCCGAAACACGCCGAATGCCTGTGCGTACATGCGGACGAGCCGTGAGTACATATAGCTGAAACGTATTTGCGACTGTTCACACATTTGTATACTTCCAGTTTTCCAACAAAGTTCACACACTACTACTACCGCCTGCGTTAATCTTGCCAAGATGGCGACGTTCCTGGACATCTCATTTCTGAACAACTCGCGATCAAGCAGTTTCATTGACTGAGCCGTAGCACAGCTCATGCTCAGCCGATCAAGTTGCTTGATTTCAAGCACAATATTCAAGTATTTGGAATATAAAACTACAAATATTGATAACATTAGCCAATCAAGCTACACAATATTCAAGTACAGTGAAACCTCTCTAAACCGGACACCCTGGGAGGTCCCCAGGGTGTCCGGATTAGAGAAGTTTCGCTGTAAATCAGACATTTGATAATTCTGAGCTATAGTTGTGTGCCATGCGATTACTAACAGACATTATCACCCGAGATGACCAAAAATCGCATAAAAACAAGATCACATGTATTTTCTTGGTGTCTACTGTATTTGGAAAGCAGCATAGGCGGAGATGTACATGGTACCCAAGGTGCCGGCGGGGGTCGGGGTCTACGACGTCTATATATGGGGACCGTTCCTCCAGCAGCACGTGCCGCGCCGTCTCAAAATCCCGCGTCTGGATCAGGTAGACAATCTCCTGTGTCAGAGTCGTGCCTGGGTAGCATATATTTTGTAATAATAATAATAATAATAATATAATAAGAATAATATTAATGAATAATAATATTATTAATGAATAATAATAATAATAAATGAATGAATGCATCAATGAATGAATGAATTAATTAATTAATTAATACATGTCGGTGTGTTTTACAAAGTTAACTTACCCCACACACCGATCAGTTTTTATGGAGATAACATATTTTAGTACTTTCAGTACTTTGATTTAATTTTAGGTGCAGTCTGGTACACATACATATCTCAAATTAAGTGACAGACATTAGGTTTTCCTAGCACAAAACACAATGTACCAGTCCCCGCATGCAAACAGTGGTCGTCAGTGGTAGCGGTTAGGCATGTTCATATCATCATCATAACCATCCGCTTTCATGTTAAGTTCAAACACCTTCATGTTCAAATACCCAGTCGTCATAAATAAAGTTTTTAAAGTCTTCGGACTGGTGACCACTGTAAACGAACTGACCGACTACTACTACTAGAAACGGTTTGTATTGTATAAGCATAATCTTATATGGCTAACAATTTCATCTTTTTCACCAACTTTCAAATTCGCATAAATTAAATTGTCCGCCATTTCTGAAATGTTAATGTTGCATTGAAGAACAGGTTCTACATGTACGTGGTCAGTCGTTTCCATAATTGAGACAGGCAATGATATTTTGTACCATCGGACATCCGCGTAATTCATTAAATACGTTAAGAATATTTACAATATTTTCCATAAATAAAGTAAAAAATTGACAAAACTTTCGGAGTACTGTACTCTGAAAATTTTGTGAACTTCTGGCGCCATTTGCGGAAAATAATGTAAATTTTGTAAACGTATTTTATGAAATTACGCAGATATCCGAAGGTACAACGGCGTGTCTCAATTATAGGGTAAAGTCTCACACTTTGCTTCAAACGAGAAATATTTTTTTCCTGATTGTTCGGAATACGTGACTGGTACTTCTCTGCAGAAGCCTCTGGGAAGCCTCATTAATGCCAAGTTAACATCTTTATTGCATTCCAACAGGATGTGTTGATGTAAAACAGATTGGCTGTTGGCAAGTGTGACGAGCACAGCAGCCGCAAACTGAAGATGATGCATTACCTGGCGTGTATTCTATCAAACATAATGAGAACGTACTGGCACAAGAATGTTGCCAAGTCTTAGTTTACGACACGCCTATCCCATTTTCCGGGAAAACATAACTATTTCAAGAAACTGAATGTTATTCATTAGAATCAGGTGGTTGGTTATAAACATAATTGATAAGACTTGAAAACTAGTTTTCAGTAGTAATGTACATACAAGTATCCACATGTCGCTATGTGTTGTTGTTGTTGTTGCTGTTGCTGTTGCTGTTGCTGTTGCTGTTGCTGTTGCTGTTGCTGTTGCTGTTGTTGTTGTTGTTGCTGCTGTTGTTGTTATTTTGGCTTTTGAAATCGTGGTTCAAACCCAGTAGCCAATTTCACCAAAATTGCAAAATATGCTTATTTTGCTAAGTACACTTTGATGGAGAAATCTTCAATTACAGGATAAATTTATTATTTTTTATTATATTGAATGTATTACATTATCACAACCATTTTGGCTGTGATAATGTAATACATTCAGTATGATAATTATGAATACTTTTACTCATCAAATATATGCAGTCGTTGGTGCTGTATGAACTAATGCATTTCGGGAAAAATAAATGATTACTCCCTCAAAGTATGCTTAGCAATTTTCTTGAAGTCGGTTACTGTAATACTATGAGTTGCGCTTGGTTTGCGATCAGAACGTGGTTATATTTGCAATTACAGTGAAACCTCTCTAGACCAGACACCAAGAAAACATCAGCGATCTTATTTTTGATGAGTTTCTTGGTCATTTATCTCAGGTGGTAATGTCTGTTCGTGATCGCATGTAGCACACAACTGTGGCTCAGAATGATCAAATGCCTGATTTACAGTGAAACCTCCCTAAGCGGGACCTCCCATGGTGTCCGGTTTAGAGAGGTTTCACTGTATCATGGATATCTTGATCGTATCTTACGGTATGATGTTGGGAAACATGTGTGTAAGCGAGTGAATGTTACATACCTACTGCGAAGATTTGCTGTGGGTTCCCAGACAACCAAACGCGAAAATGAATGAAAAACGAAGTGAACATGATAGTTTTGTATAACGATATGCATAGAAACGGTTATCGTTTGTTTGTATGGTACATATATGTGAAAACGATAGTATCGTTTCAATACCCGGCTATTTGAACGCATGTCGTTTCTTTCAACGCATCAGTTTGACATCGTTTACGTTAAGATATGGAAGCGTTCATTTGTGGAACCAGGAACAAATCGTGTGTTGCAGTGTTGAAGGCATGTCGTTGAACAAACCGATCGTTTTCACTTCGTTTTCCATTCGTTTTCGTGTTGTCCGTTTGGGAACATTCAACAATTCTTCGCTGTACATCTAAATGTGGCTGTCACTGGAGACATATGACTTATGGGTTTTGCGACCAGTGTAGATACATATCCGCCTGTGCATCCACACAGTCTGATCAGAATCTACACTGTTCATCAGTCTATCAATGAAACACCCATCATTCTAACAAGAAATATAGACCAGGCTACATGAGTGTGTTATTGGACCAGGAGCTACACTGGTCACAAATCTCATAAGCCCCAGTTCTCCATTCACAGGCAAAAATGATGAGTGCATTCAATGCGTTCTTCATACTCCATTTTCAACATCAGACGCCATAACAAACTGAGAACTGACAAAGTCACACGCCACAACTAACCTATTACTGCCAAAGTCAAACGCCGCAACTAAGTTAGTACTGCCAAAGTCACACGCCACAACTAACCTAGTACATGTACTACCAAAGTCACACGCCACAACTAGCCTAGTACTGCCAAAGTCACACGCCATAGCTAACCTAGTACTACCAAAGTCACACGCCACAACTAAACTAGTACTGCCAAAGTCATACGCCACAACTAACCTTGTACTGCCAAAGTCACACGCCACAACTAACCTAGTACTACCAAAGACACACGCCACAACCAACCTAATACTGCCAAAGTTACACGCCATGACTAACCTAGAACTGCCAACATCACACGCCACAACTGACCTAGTACTACCAAAGTAACACGCCACAACCAACCTAGTACTACCAAAGTCACACGCCATGACTAACCCAGTACTGCCAAAGTCACACGCCACAACTAACCTAATACTGCCAAAGTCACACGCCACAACTAACCTAGTACTACCAAGGTCACACACAACAACTAACCTAGTACTGCCAAAGTCACACGCCACAACCAACCTAGTACTGTCAGTCACACGCTACAACTAGCTCACAACTGTGTTTTCGTATCATGAAAGGTCATTGGAATCAGAGATAGATAACAACGAAACACATCAAAGTTAAACGTCCATATTTCCCGAGTGTCCGGTTTAGAGGGGTTACACTGCAGTTATAGAAAACAATTTCATTGGGATTCACACACCACAACTAGCCTAGTACTGCCAAGGTCACACGACATAACTAACCTAGTACTGACAACGTCACACGTCACAAATTAACCTGGTAATGCCAAGTCACACGCCACAACTAACCTAGTATGCAAGGTCACACGACACAACTAACATAGTATGACAACGTCACACGTCACAATTAACCTGGTACTGCCAAAGTCACACGCCACAACTAACCTAGTACTGCCAAAGTCACACGCAACAAAGGACTTAGTACTGACAAAGTCACACACAACAACTAACATAGTACTGCCAAAGTCACACGCCACAACTAACCTAGTACTGACAACGTCTGACACCACAACTGACCTAGTACTGCCAAAGTCACACACCACAACTAACCTAGTAGTGCCAACGTCACACGTCACAACTAACAAAGTACTGTCAAAGTCATACACAACAACTAACCTAGTACTGCCAAAGTCACACACCACAACTAACCTGTGCTGCCAACGTCACACGCCACAACTAACCTGCTACTACCAAAGTCACACGCCACAACTAACCTAATACTGCCAAACTTCACACGCCACAACTAACCTAGTACTGCCAAAGTGACACGCCACAACTAACTTAGTACTGCCAAAGTCGCACGCCACAACTAAAGTAGTACTGCCAAGGTTACACGCTACAATTAACCTATTACTGCCGAAGTAACACGCCATAACTAGCCAAGTACTGCCATAGTCACACGCCAGAAGTAACCTAGCACTGCAAAAGTCACACGCCACAACTAACCTATGACTGCCAAAGTCACACGCCACAACTAACCTAGTACTGCCAAGGTTACAAGCCACAATTAAAATATTACTGCCAAAGTCACACGCCACAACTAGCCAAGTACTGCCATAGTCACACGCTACAAGTAACCTAGTACTGCCAAAGTCACACGCCACAACTAACCTTTGCTGCCAATGTCACACACCACAACTAACCTAGTACTGCAAAGTCACACGCCACAACTAACCTAGTACAGTCAAAGGCACACGCCTCAACTAACCTAATACTGCCTAAGTCACACGCCGCAACTAACGCAGTACTGCCAAGGTCACACGCCACAACTAACCTAGTACTTTCAAAGTCACACGCCACAACTAACCTAGTACTGCCAAGGTCACATGCCACAACTAACCTATTACTTCCAAAGTCACACTCCACAACTAACCTAGTACTGCCAACGTTACACGCCACAACTAACATAGTACTGTCAACGTCACACGCCACACCTAACTTAGTACTGACAACTTCACACGCCACAACTAACCTAGTACTGGCAACGTCACACACCACAACTAACATAGTACTGCCAACGTCACACGCCACATCTAACCTGGTACTGCCAAATTCACACGACACAACTAACCTAGTACTACCAAGGTCACACACAACAACTAACCTAGTACTGCCAAAGTCACACGCCACAACCAACCTAGTACTGTCAGTCACACGCTACAACTAGCTCACAACTGTGTTTTCGTATCATGAAAGGTCATTGGAATCAGAGATAGATAACAACGAAACACATCAAAGTTAAACGTCCATATTTCCCGAGTGTCCGGTTTAGAGGGGTTACACTGCAGTTATAGAAAACAATTTCATTGGGATTCACACACCACAACTAGCCTAGTACTGCCAAGGTCACACGACATAACTAACCTAGTACTGACAACGTCACACGTCACAATTAACCTGGTAATGCCAAGGTCACACGCCACAACTAACCTAGTACTGTCAAGGTCACACGACACAACTAACATAGTACTGACAACGTCACACGTCACAATTAACCTGGTACTGCCAAAGTCACACGCCACAACTAACCTAGTACTGCCAAAGTCACACGCAACAACTGACTTAGTACTGACAAAGTCACACACAACAACTAACATAGTACTGCCAAAGTCACACGCCACAACTAACCTAGTACTGACAACGTCTGACACCACAACTGACCTAGTACTGCCAAAGTCACACACCACAACTAACCTAGTAGTGCCAACGTCACACGTCACAACTAACAAAGTACTGTCAAAGTCATACACAACAACTAACCTAGTACTGCCAAAGTCACACACCACAACTAACCTATGCTGCCAACGTCACACGCCACAACTAACCTGCTACTACCAAAGTCACACGCCACAACTAACCTAATACTGCCAAAGTTCACACGCCACAACTAACCTAGTACTGCCAAAGTGACACGCCACAACTAACTTAGTACTGCCAAAGTCGCACGCCACAACTAAAGTAGTACTGCCAAGGTTACACGCTACAATTAACCTATTACTGCCGAAGTAACACGCCATAACTAGCCAAGTACTGCCATAGTCACACGCCAGAAGTAACCTAGCACTGCAAAAGTCACACGCCACAACTAACCTATGACTGCCAAAGTCACACGCCACAACTAACCTAGTACTGCCAAGGTTACAAGCCACAATTAAAATATTACTGCCAAGTCACACGCCACAACTAGCCAAGTACTGCCATAGTCACACGCTACAAGTAACCTAGTACTGCCAAAGTCACACGCCACAACTAACCTTTGCTGCCAATGTCACACACCACAACTAACCTAGTACTGCAAAGTCACACGCCACAACTAACCTAGTACAGTCAAAGGCACACGCCTCAACTAACCTAATACTGCCTAAGTCACACGCCGCAACTAACGCAGTACTGCCAAGGTCACACGCCACAACTAACCTAGTACTTTCAAAGTCACACGCCACAACTAACCTAGTACTGCCAAGGTCACATGCCACAACTAACCTATTACTTCGAAAGTCACACTCCACAACTAACCTAGTACTGCCAACGTTACACGCCACAACTAACATAGTACTGTCAACGTCACACGCCACACCTAACTTAGTACTGACAACTTCACACGCCACAACTAACCTAGTACTGGCAACGTCACACACCACAACTAACATAGTACTGCCAACGTCACACGCCACAACTAACCTGGTACTGCCAAATTCACACGACACAACTAACCTAGTACTGCAAACGTCACAAGCCACAACTAACGTAGTACTGCCAAAGTCACACGCCACAACTAAGATAGTACTGCCAAAGACACACGCCACAGCTAACCTAGTACTACCAAAGAAGACACACGCCACAACCAACATAATACTGCCAAAGTTACACGCCATGACTAACCTAGTACTACCAACATCACACGCCACAACTGACCTAGTACTACCAAAGTAACACGCCACAACCAACCTAGTACTGCCAAAGTCACACGCCATGACTAACCCAGTACTGCCAAAGTCACACGCCACAACTAACCTACTACTGCCAAAGTCACACGCCACAACTAACCTAGTACTACCAAGGTCACACACAACAACTAACCTAGTACTGCCAAAGTCACACGCCACAACCAACCTAATACTGGCAGTCACACGCCACAACTAGGTCACAACTGTGTTTTCGTATCATGAAAGGTCATTGGAATCAGAGATAGATAACAACGAAACACATCTAAGTTAAACGTCTATATTTCCCGAGTGTCCGGTTTAGAGGGGTTACACTGCAATAATGGAAAACAATTTCATTGGGATTCACACACCACAACTAACCTAGTACTGCCAAGGTCACACGACATAACTAACATAGTACTGACAACGTCACACGTCACAACTAACCTGGTAATGCCAAGGTCACACGCCACAACTAACATAGTACTGACAACGTCACACGTCACAACTAACCTGGTACTGCCAAAGTCACACGTCACAACTAACCTAGTACTGCCAAAGTCACACGCAACAACTGACTTAGTACTGACAAAGTCACACACAACAACTAACATAGTACTGCCAAAGTCACACGCCACAACTAACCTAGTACTGACAACGTCTGACACCACAACTGACCTAGTACTGCCAAAGTCACACACCACAACTAACCTAGTATTGCCAACGTCACACGTCACAGCTAACCTAATACTGCCAAAGTCATACACAACAACTAACCTAGTACTGCCAAAGTCACACACCACAACTAACCTATGCTGCTAACGTCACACGCCACAACTAACCTGCTACTGTGAAAGTCACACGCCACAACTAACCTAATACTGCCAAAGTTCACACGCCACAACTAACCTAGTACTGCCAAAGTGACACGCCATAACTAACTTAGTACTGCCAAAGTCGCACGCCACAACTAACCTAGTACTGCCAAGGTCACACGCCACAACTAACCTAGTACTTTCAAAGTCACACGCCACAACTAACCTAGTACTGCCAAGGTCACACGCCACAACTAACCTATTACTTCCAAAGTCACACTCCACAACTAACCTAGCACTGCCAACGTTACACGCCACAACTAAGATAGTACTGTCAACGTCACACGCCACACCTAACTTAGTTGCTGGCAACTTCACACGCCACAACTAACCTAGTACTGGCAACGTCCCACACCACAACTAACATAGTACTGCCAACGTCACACGCCACAACTAACGTGGTACTGCCAAATTCACACGACACAACTAACCTAGTACTGTAAACGTCACACGCCACAGCTAACCTAGTACTGCCAAAGTCACACGCCACAACTAAGATAGTACTGCCAAAGTCACCCGCCACAGCTAACCTAGTACTGCCGAAGTCACACGCCACAAATAATCTAGTAACATTCAGGGCAACCTGCTCTGCGTTTGCTACATATATATTGAACCACACTGTAAATCTTTTCATACTACAAAATCATTAGACATGTATAGTCATATAGCCAAAGCTGACTTTTTGGCTTAACCCTGCATTGGCTGATAAAGTTTGTTTGTTTCTTTCTTGATTATACTTGCCGGCGGCCATTTCAATTTTATTAAATTAGCTGTTAACCCAATGGGGTAGAAACCTAAGGAAGACATCGAATTTGACTAATTTGAGGACGAAGCATCCATTTTTGAAGTTAATTGCGTGATTAGCCGTCTCCTTCACGGTAAAATTCAAGATGGTCGCCATTGGCAGCAATTTGTTCTATCAAATTAATTGTAAATAATGCCTACAATATTGTATGTGCAATAACAAGGTACTATTAACCATCAAACATGCTACTGAGACATCTAATCATATTATAATGACGATCAAATATGCAAATACAGGATAACTTTGAACAATCTGAGATGTCCACAAAGATGGCTGCCGGTGCTCAATGAAAATTGTTCCAGCAATCGTCCTGGCCTCTGCAATGGCAGAAAGCAGTACAGCTTAATCGAATTGATTTGCAGCCACACCTCTTCGTCACGACTTGTCACTACTACAACCACATTTTATGACTATTAGTAGGTCACTGAGAACCAGATGTGTGCCTGGAGGTATTATAGTAGGAAGGAAAATGGTGTGCTGCCCTCAGGATGGTACCACCCATGCTCCATTGGGGCAAAGGACAGGAGAGTCTGTCTTGGGGTAATCCCGTCATGTGACCACTGCCAGATGGCCACGTAGGGCGTTCGCTCTGAA
>CM055271.1:89641033-89819450 GCA_029237695.1 Conchocele bisecta | reverse complement strand
TATACAATATACAGCACACAAACCTAAATTAGCTTCCAAAAAGTGCAGATTCTGATGAGACGGCTCGTTGCGAGCCGGCTCATCTGGATCTGCACTGTTTACATAAACAGCTATAGCGGGCTTTCGGGTTCAACGGGTTAACTCACATCTCGAGTGTACGCCGTACATCAAAATTGCAAAGTATACTTATCTAGCAAAGTATACTATGAGGGAGAAATCATTTATTTTTCCCAAAATGCATTATTTCATATAGAACTAACCACTGCATATATTTGATGATTAAAAGTATGCAGAATTATTATACTGAATTTATTACATTATCACAGCCGTTATCACAGCCGGTGATAATGTAATAAATTCAGTATATTAAATAAAAATTAATAAATTTATCCTTAAATTCAAAATTTCTCCCTCAAAGTATACTTTGCTAGATAAGTATATTAGGCCTCGTCCAGTATTCCCGCGACTTTTCCAAGTTTATATCCCCGATAAATTCCACAAAAAGGCCATTCATTCCTTATAATTCCAGCATTTGAAATAAATTCATCAAGAAAATGTGTTTATTTTCCGTTTTCTTAAGAATTATTTTAACTGCGCCTCACGGTTACGGAAAGTAGTTCGGTGTGGGAGTTTACTGGGATATAAATGTTGGACAGAGACTTGCTACAGGCCAAACAAATGTTAGGGAATTGTGTAAATATTTTTGAACTCGAATTATTACACTTTGTACGATTAAAATGTTCATAAGTGCAAACGTATGATATGTAAATTTCACATTAATAATGTTTTCTTGTCAACAACAATGTTCAATAAATGTAAACCCATCAATTGAAATTTCCAGACTATCCTAAATTTGCACTTACAAACATTTTAGTTGTATGAAGTTTAGTGAAATTGCCCCCTGATTAACCCTTACACTGCTATCTTAATTTTTTGTCGTCTGCTGTTTATTTTATATTTTCCATGTTTATCATCAAAAACATGCTTTGACAGCACTTTAGAATAATTTACATGCTTTGACAGCACTTCAGAATCATTTCCAATGGAAATGATTCTGAAGTGTTGTCAAACCATGTTTTTATTGAGAAATAAGGCAAGATATACAAGCAACAGCAGACAACAATTGTTGTCAGTAGCGGTCTAAGGGTTAACAGTGTGGCCAGTGGAGTCTGATGGCACCCACTTGCAACAACTGGGGCTTAGATGTTACAGGCACTGGGTCTCGGATATGCATAGAAAGTGATGAAGCAGGTCAGGAAAAATAGTAACCCTTTCAACACCACAGGCCTGTATAGTGAGTGGTATTGGCAAAATGTGTAGATCCAGATGAGCCGGCTCATGACGAGCCGTCTTAACAGGATCTGCACTTTTTGCAAGTAATTTTCATATTTTTGAGAACAAACCCCCCCTTATAATAAATGTGTGGCTTGGATTGGCTGCAAAACTAAGATATCAAAATCCATTCCAGTTACTTAAGGGTGAGAGGGTTAAATACAATGTATAATTGTATGTTGGGGTTTAACGGCCTATCAACAGTTAAGGTCATTTAAGGCCGGATTAATGGGTTTAGTACTAAATCCCATATATTACCTGTACAAGTACATGTACATGTTCAAGTACATGTACAAATGGGAGGAAATCCCCAAATCAGAACCAAATTTTTACAATAACGATATATTCAGCCCTGAAAGCAGAATAATCTTCATCTGATACCAGGTCCTCGCCACACCAGAATCACTGCACCCCCTCCCAAAAGCAGTAGGATCAGTAACAATCTTACTGCTTTTATAATGGGCAATAACCCAATTCAACTGCCAGGTAACAAAAGAGCCAAGATAAAAACGTACCTAGGGCCAAACCAGGCAAATTGTGATAAGGAGGAATCCATACCGTTAATTTACGCCGTCGCATTCACCCGACCAACCACCCACTAAATAGATTTGTATCGTATTTCTGAACCTAATTGTACCTATAAGTCACCTGGGAAGAAATATTTATAAAATATGTGTACATGTACAATAAACATGTTTTTTGCAATGGATGGTTACTAATTTATTTTATTTAAGTTAAGTTCACTAGTGTAGTAGTATAAACAAGGCTGGGTGTGGACCACTTCACCTTCTGGGCCCCAGGAGGTGAAGTGGTCCAGACCCAGCCCTGTTTATACTACTAGTGTCTATAATGGATCCTTCTTTCACAAACAAACAAATAAAGATATTTCACACTGTTTACTTTAAAGGTACATGCCCGCTCGGTAGGCACAAACTGCTCTTTATATCAGAGACATCATCTGAGACATTTTCTGGCAAAAGAAACATTCATTCACCGTTACCCCACATATTTATTGGCATTATTATACATTTTATATCAAACGTAAATTTCCACGCTGATATCAGGGGCGCTAACCGTGTTTCCTTAAAATGTTAACAGACAGCACTATTTATTCTCTGTATTTACTTTTTTGATGTGCAATGATCATACTTTATAATCTGTCGAAAATATTATTTTTCCGGTGATGCATTAAAAAACGACACATTGTATATCTGTAGCCTATTTCACCAATATTGTAAAGTATACTTATCTAGCAAAGTATACTTTGAGGGAGAAATTTTCAATTTAAGGATACATTTATTAATTTTTATTATACTGAATGTATTACATTATCACAGCCATTTTGGCTGTGATAATGTAATAAATTCATTATAATAATTCTGCATACTTTTAATCATCAAATATATGCAGTCGTTAGTTCTATATAAATAATGCATTTTGGGAAAACTAAATGATTACTCCCTCAAAGTATACTTTGCTAGATAAGTATACTTTGCAAATTTGATGAAATCGGCTACTGAGATATCATCTGAGACACAGTGCCTTTAAGTGGGAAGATTGTGAGTCGATACACAGATAAATGCGCCAGAGAATGGAGAGAATGGAGAAATGCTGCTTATGACATTTATTGTTACTTTATCTTCTGAGCTGTAGCCAGAAAACGATCAAACTGGTTAACAGGATAACACGTAATTCACTGAGCAATGACAAACATTGCAGATCCTGACCAGACTGTGTGAATACAGTCTGGTCTGGAACTACACTGGTTGCAAAAGCACCATTTCTCCAGTCAGTCACTTACACATCAAGGTAATGGACTATATACTGTATACCATTTAACCCTTACACCGCTATCTGAATTTTTGTCATCTGCTGTTTTCTATTTTCCATTTTTATCATCAAAAACATGCTTTGACAGCACTTTAGAATAATTTACAACATCGTTTGCTGTCAAACCATGTTTTTATTGAGAAATAAGGAAAGTTTGTTTGTTTGTTTGTTGTGATTTAACGGCATATCAACAGCTAAGGTCATTTAAGGCTGGGTCAATGGGTTTAGTACTAAATCCCATTTACCTGTACAAGTACATGTACAAATGGGGGGGGGGACAATCCCAAAATCAGAACTGAATATTTACAATAAAAATATATATTCAACCCGGATATCAGAATAATCCTGATCTGATGCCAGGTCCTCGCCACACCAGAATCACTTAGCCCCTACCAAAAGCAGTAGGATCAGTAATTATTTTACTACTGTTATAATGGGCAATAACCCAATTTAACAAAATAGCTAAAGATAAAAACGTACCTGAGGGCCAAACCGGGCAAATCGAGATTCCTATAAGTAGGAATCCCTACCGTTAATTTATGCCATCGCATTCGCCCGACCAACCACCCACAGAAATAAGGAAAGATATAAAAGAAACAGCAGACGACAATTGAGGGTTTAACATGACCTGGATTATTACAATATCCTATAAATTGTCTACAGGTGTCTCATGTATGTAGCTGGGACTGGAGAAATGTGGATTATGGCATTTGTGGCCAGTAGCCTATTTCACCAATATTGCAAAATATACTTTTCTAGCAAAGTATACTTTGAGGGAGAAATTTTCAATTTTAGGATAAATTTATTAACTTTTATTATACTGAATTTATTACATTATCACAGCCACTTTGGCTGTGATAATGTAATAAATTCAGTATAATAATTCTGCATACTTTTAATCATCAAATATATGCAGTCGTTAGTTATATATGAAATAATGCATTTCAGGAAAAATAAATGATTACTCCCTCAAAGTATACTTTGCTAGAAAAGTATACTCTGCAATATTGGTGAAATTGGCTACAGTTAAGTTCCTAAGTTGTTGCTCACTCCTAGAGCCTGATAAAGATATATATTGTTTGTTAGAGGAATAATTAGACGAAATGATAATCATGAAATCCCAATCATGACAGAATGCTGAACACAGAAGACCCTGATCAGACTGCTCTGTGCAGGCTGATCTGGGTTTACACCGACAGGTCACAATATGCCATATTCAGCCCTGAAATTAGAATAACCAGACCTGGTGCCAGGTTCATACTATACCAAAGCCACATAGCCCCTTTCCCCTATAAGAGGATTACGAATAATCTTAATACTCATATATGGGGAATAACCAGATTCAACTGTCACATACAAAATGCCAAAGACGTATGTGAGGGCCAAACCAGGTCTCCAGTCGGAATTCCGGTAAGGATGAACCCCGATCATGTTTACCCATCACATGCTCCACCTGCCAACAAAAACCACAGCTTGATAATGAACTACATTGCTTGTTATAAACAGGACAGGTGTTCCATTGATCAAATAGCAAATAGTGCAGATCCTGATCAGACTGTGCGGATACACAGGCTGATCTGGATCTACACTGGTTGTAAAACCATAAGCCCCATCTCTCCAGTCACAGCCACATATATACAAGAGTTACATTGAATGATTGTGTATATACATTATCACAGGCTAACCATTACAACGTTCAAATGCATAACAAGAAAATCTGGCCTGTCGGCACACAAATGCCCCCGTTGGCAGACTTTAATTTATTTCATTTAATGTTGTTTAACGGCCTGTTAACATGGTTGAATCCCATATATTACCTGTTGTGATGGGGTGGGGGGGGGGGGGGGGGGGGGGGCGTGGGGGTAACCTGACCTGACCACACCAGTCACTTAGCCGAACACCCTAAATGTAATATGACTAGTACAAATCTTACTACTTTTGTACTGGGTATAACTGGATTCAACTGTCAAGTAACAAGGAAGCCGAAAATGTACCTGAGGGCCAAACTAGGGATATCGGATTCATGTAAGGATGAATGCCAATTTTAAATTACCGTTCACATGCTCCCACCTGACCTGACCAGACTGGATTTGATTTATTGGTGTTTAACGGCCTATCAACAGCTATAAAGGTCATTTAAGGCCAGGTCAACAGGTTCGATCCCGTTTATAAGCTGCTGCATTGGGGGGAAAATCCCAAAATCGGAACGGAATATTTACATTAATTTTTTTTATTCAGGCCTGAAATTAGAATAACCTGACCTAGTGCCAGGTCCATACCACACCAGTCACTCCAAAATAGGATTACAAATAATCGTAATACTTACATAAGGGGTGGCAGACTGGAGAAAATATTTAACCACACAGACACACAGACACACACGAACACACAGACACACGAACACACAGTCCAAACATTAAATGCCTCCAAGCTTTACTAAGACCAGGAGCATAAAAATAATCATTAATACAATCGTACAAGTCGTACAATACACCGAAAACACGTGTGTGATTATAAGGTTTTAATAGAATATTCACATATTAAATCAAGCAGTGTGATCAGCCAAGGTTAAGCCGAGCTCAAACTCAACCAATCAAAATGTACAATTTCAGAAAGATGTAGTCAGGAAATTTTATAAGCAACAAGGAGAGTACTACCCCTGTTTCGTGCCCATTTCACAACAAGATATCCAATATTCCAATACAGTCAACCTGTGCTAAACACCACCTCTGAATAGCAGAGGCGTGAAAAGTCGTTTCTATCAGGGAAAGGGTTAAGGTCGTGTATTCACTGACTACATGGCGAGCAGTGTTGATCCTGATCAGACTGTGCGGATGCACAGGCTGATCTGGATCTACACTGATCACAAATGCCATAAGCCCAATTTCTTCAGTCCCAACAAGATATCCAATATTTTAAACCGGTAAATACTATAGGAATGAATGGCCTTTTTGTGAAATTTATCGGGGTATAAACTTGGAAAAGTCTCGGGAATACTGGACGAAGTATTCCCGCGACTTTTCCAAGTTTATATCCCCGATAAATTCCACAAAAAGGCCATTCATTCCTTATAATTCCAGCATTTGAAATAAATTCATCAAGAAAATGTGTTTATTTTCCGTTTTCTTAAGAATTATTTTAACTGCGCCTCACGGTTACGGAAAGTAGTCCGGCATGGAGTTTACTGGGAAATAAATTCTGGACAGAGACTTGCTACGGACCAATCAAATGTTAGGGAATTGTGTAAATATTTTTGTGCTGGAATTATAGGGTCGTGACGAATATACACAATATTAATACTAGACTTGTTTATTGACTAATTCCATCCGATATTCACATTTATTGTGCTATACAAAACGTTTGGTCTCTTTTTACCCTTTGAACCAGAAAGCCCGCTATAGTGGTTTATGCAAACAGTGCAAACAGGAGCCGTCTCATCAGGATCTGCACTTTTTTAAAGTAATTATCATATGTTTGAGAACAAAAAAATACCCCATTTTCATTAAATGAACTAGTCTGAAAATCATTTTGTGACGGTTGGATTGGTTGCAAAATTAACATATCGAAATCAATCCAGTTACTTAGGGGTGAAAGGGTTAAGTGTGTGAAGTGCTAACTTTCAGCAGAAAAAAAATTACATTACTTATATCTGGTTGTGACTGAAGAAATTGGGCTTATGGCATTTGTGATCAGTGTAGATCCAGATCAGCCTGTGCATCCGCACAGTCTGATCAGGATCAACACTGCTCGCCATGTAGTCAGTGAATACACGACCTTAACCCTTTCCCTGATAGAAACAACTTTTCAGGCCTCTGCAGAAGATGTGGGAAAAGGAGAAATTGCTTGTAATAAGCAATTTCTCCTTTTCCCACAATGTTTTCTACTCTATCAGATAATTTAACCATCATTTGACCCAGCATTTGATTCTTTTATTCAGATGGTTTCGATTTGGAAGAGTCGAAATATCGCAAAACAGGGAAAGGGTTAAAGTACATAGAACTCTGCTAGAAGATCATGAGCTAGACTGGTCATAATTTCCATTTCTCCAGTCACAGCCACATATTTACATCGTACACTTTAAAACCGCAATAACACTGTGTTTGTTTTAACTATTTCTTGGGATATTACACTACCAAGTTGTGGCTTCCTGTTCTACACAGTTCACGATACACAATGGATTCAGATTGATCATAATCAATGTTTATTACATAAAATGGGCTTTCACAGTTTAATAACACAGTGTAATACTAGAAAATGTGTTCATAGAACACGGATGCCCCACATATCGCTTTGATAATAAACGAGGCAAAATTCCAAGTCAAAAAGGGGAGACAATCCATGGGTGTCAAATCAACAATCAAAATAAACTTTGCACATGAACTCATCTTAAGGAAGCTACATACCAAGTTTCAGGTCTATAGTAGCTATTATGGTTTAAAAGTTTCACGAGTTAAAAGGCAAAATTGCTAAATTCTAATAAAAAAGGGGGAGATAATCCATGACCCAGGTGTCGATTCAAAAATATAAATAAAGATTGCGCATCTACTCATGATAACGAAGCTACATAGCAAGTTTCAGATGTGTAGCTATTAGGGTTTTAAAGTTTTACGACTTACACACCAAAATTGGAAAATTCTAAGTCGAAAAGGTGGAGATAATCCATGACCTCAGGGCCGAATAAAATATCAAAATAAACTTTGCGCATCTACTCATCATAAGGAAGCTACAAACAAGTTTTAGGTCCATAGCTACTACGGTTTAAAAGTTTTACAAGTCACAAGGTTGGTGACGGATGGAAGGACGGACGGGACAGACAGACAAGGGTAACACTAAATGCCACCTCCACTATCGTGGTGGGGCATAAAAAACAAGAACTGGCATCGTTAAACTAAGCTAATCCACTCGCTGACAGGCTTGATAATAATAAAACAAAAACACATGACCTCAGTGACCTTGATCATGGGTAAATTGAATAAAAAAACAAGACGTTAACGCATTTGCCTTACAAAGTGAACACAAGTCCTCAGTGACCTTGACCTTGTGCGGTAGGACATGGGTCATATGCAAAACAAAGCACCATCCATAGACACACATTGTGGCCAAATATTATAAAAATCGGTGAAGCAGCTCATAAGTTATTGAACTGGATGGCAGCGGCCCGCATGTCGCGCCCGCCTAGGATTTGATAGTATACCGAAAAAAAATAACCCGGACGTTCGGACAGATGGACATACGTAGTCGTACGGACAGATGGACATATGTAGTCGTACGGACAGATGGACATACGTAGTCGTACGTCCGTCCATCCGTCCAAATATCCACAAGGTGCTGACTATATCGCGCTGTCCGCAAGTTGGCGTGACAAAAATGAAAGGTGTTACTAACGCACACACATGGGCTAACACTACATCCCCTCTTGACTATCGGCAAGGGGATAATGATATTACACTATAGTCTGTTTCACAAAAGCTGCCCAAATTTTACGGCTATATAAACAAATAAAAAACAAGATTTCTTTTGATAATATTAAATTAAAGGAAAAATTAAGAATGAGCCTTCTTTTTATTTCGTGAAATTTGGTCAAATATTGATTTTATTGCGAAAAAACAATTTCAGTAATCCTGGACCGATTTTCAAAATTTAACTTCTGTTTTCTTAGTGGAAATTTTTTAGAATTTCAGTAATCCTGGACCAGATTTTCAAAATTTAACTTCTGTTTTCTTAGTTGGATCATTTCCAAGCTATCTAGCTAGGTTTCGGAGTCCATTTCCAAAATTTTCGTTTTTTGACTCCTCCCACACTCCTTTGCCTCTTTTTCCCCTATGTTAAATTCCCATAGAGAAATCAATTTTTCGTAATACAACCAATATTTGACCAAATTTCACAAAATAAAAAGAAGGCTCATTCTTAAATTTTCCTTTAATTTAATACTATCGAAAAAAATATTGTTTTTGAATTGTCTATATAGCCGTAAAATTTGGGCATCTTTCGTGAAACAGACAGTAGTGTAATAAATATGCAAATGAGCCCGCTACAGAAAACATGTTAGGTAATCGATACAGTTTCAAATTATGATGATGTGCTTATGCAATAAATATAATCCAACATTTGTGTTGTTATAATATATTTATTAAACTCCAACTGATTTCATATGAAACTCGGCATAACCTCATTTTCCTATGACATCATTAAACTTGTTTAATAAATATCATATTAAACTAGAAATGTGGCCTGTCGGCACAGGAATGCCCCCGCTGGCAGCCAAAGAAAATGAGGCATATTTGATTATAAGCCATTTACCCGAGCGTTAAGGTTTCGAACGCACCAAGTCTGTGACCTTGACCCTGGGCTTAGCGGGGGCGGGACGAATGTGGATTTGTCACAGGGTGGCAGAGGACCATTGGAGCAATGCGTGTGTGAAATGTGAAGCAGATCCGAGCAAGGAAACAGAAATTATAAGCCATTTACCCGAGTGTTAAGGTTTCGGGACGTACGGACGCCGGTATATGCCCTATTATATGCCCCCCTCACCATTCGGTGGCGGGGGCATAATCATCACTCATGTAAGATCCTCTATTTATTTTAGGAATAAACAGTACTAAGAATTTGTCAGGGAATAAACTTTTAAAAATCCAACTAGTTGAAGGTCGGAAGGTCATCAGGCAGTATTGTTCAACTTTTAAATTTTATTTCCCCATGTTGTTTATCCCTTGTAATTGTAATCAAATTATATTTCAAAGTGATTAACCCTTAGACTGCTGTCTTATTTTTTTTGTCGTCTGCTGTTTATTTATATTTTCCATTTTTATCATCAAAAACATGCTTTGACAGCACTTTAGAATAATTTACAACATGCTTTGACAGCACTTCAGAATCATTTCCATTGGAAATGATTCTGAAGTGCTGTCAAAGCATGTTTTTATTGTCAGAGAAATAAGGCAAGATATAAAAGCAACAGCAGACGACAATTGTTGTGAGTGGCGGTCTAAGGGTTACCATGATTTTAAATCCCATTGTTCATAGTTTGTCCCCACATGTGCTCACATGCATACAGTTTAAGACATTTTGCATGAACATCTGTGACATGACAATATAGGAATGAATGGCCTTTTTGTGGAATTTATCGGGGTATAAACTTGGAAAAGTCGCGGGAATACTGGACGAAGCGATAAAAAATTACAATTTTCGAAAAATTGTAATTTTTTAAGGCCTCGTCCAGTATTTCCGCGACTTTTCCAAGTTTATATCCCCGATAAATTCCACAAAAAGGCCATTCATTCCTTATAATTGCAGCATTTGAAATAAATTCATCAAGAAAATGTGTTTATTTTCCGTTTTCTTAAGAATTATTTTAACTGCGCCTCACGGTTACGGAAAGTAGTTCGGCGTGGGAGTTTACTGGGATATAAATTTTGAACAGAGACTTGCTATGGGCCAATCAAATGTTAGGGAATTGTGTAAATATTTTTGTGCTGGAATTATCAAATAATAACAATATGGTGAAAATCAATCAAATTAATTGGAAGTAAATACTGTGTTCTTCACATTTAAAACTAGATTGGCCAGTAAGCGAGGCTTACGGAATACCCCCCTCAGCCCCACCCCCGCGTGGGCCCAGGTACCCCTAAACATGTAAAAATAATGTGTGGGCTTGTGACCTTGACTCTGGGCTTAGCAGGGGCGGCACAAACGTGAATTTCTCACAGGGTGTAGAGGTCCATTGGAGCAATGTGTGTGTAAAATGTGAAGCAGATCCGAGCAAGGAAATAGAAGTTACAACAGATTTATCTCATGTTAAGTTTTGTAAAGAGACTAAGTATGTGACCTTGACGTCGATTTTGTCACAGCATGATAGTAGAGCCTTGGAATGCATGCACGAAATATTAAGGATTTTCAATGAAAGAAATAGAAGTTATAACATATTTCTCTGATGTTAAGTTTTGTAAAGAGACTAAGTATGTCACCTTGACCTTGGGATCAGCGGGGGTTGGACGGTCGTAGATGTGTCACAGCATGATAGTACAACCTGAGAGGAATGCAGGAGTGAAATATTAAGAATTTTCAATGAAGGAAATAGAAGTTATAACTTATTTCTCTGATGTTAAGTTTTGTAAAAGAGATCAAGTATTTGACCTTGACCTTAGGATCAGTGGGGGTTGGACATCGTGGATTTGGCACAGCATGGTAGTAGAGCCTTACTGGAATGCATGTGTGAAATATTAAGCATTTTAGATGAAGGAAATAGAAGTTACAACATATTTCTCTCATGTTAAGTTTTGTAAAGAGACTTAGTATGTGACCTTGACATTGGGATCAGCAGGGGTTGGACGGTCATGGATTTGGCACAGCATGGTAGTAGAGCCTTAGGAATGCATGGACGGAGGGACGGATGCACGGACGGACAACAATTATTTGATTTACATTTATTGAGCATAGGCTGCATGCATAATCAGCCTTTGCTCAACAAATGTAAATAAAGTTTAATAATTTTGTCGCAATTCATGGAACCGTGACCATCTTCTACTCCAACTGAATTTCAAGGTGACCCGCAACAACCCATTATAGTGTCAGACACCATTTGTTCTGGGAAACACACATAACGTATGGCTCCCACAATAAAGTGTCCCAATATTTAGGGTAGGTATGGTTGTACTGGTTTATCACAATAACCGTCTATTTGGACACAATTTGATTCCGAAAACCCGTGTTTGCATGGGTTTTACTATAAAACAAATGGTGTAATTTAATTTGAAGTATATTACTGGTATACTTGTTTCCCAATTTAATTCTACTTACTAAGAACCAACGAAACAAAACATTGTTGCACCATAATAACCAGTTTTGTCATACCGCAGATAATTTTCTCGTGTTATATTTTAAAAATCGGTCCAGAAATTGCCAAGTTATTTACATAATTTCTAATCCTTTATGTCTATATGGCGTCAGGTAATATTATAAGGTTTGATCATGTCCAGCCGTGTGCAAACGTTTGCTGTGGCCCGAGGGAACTGTTTGAACCCCAAGGCCGCATTTCCAACAAAAAACTGATGTAATTTGAGCATTATATTCAGTATTTTCAGTACTTTTAAAAAATCGTCCCATTCACGTAGATACTTTTTGGTATGCATATTCCGGGGCCGCATCATGAACGTCATGAACGTCATAAAGTAGTGACGTCATGAAGGCATTTCCGCGTAGTGACGTCATGAAGGCACTTCCATTACGCGCGGCCCCGGAATGAGCATTGCCTAAAGCCATGTGCAAACAGCACGCGCTATTTGTTTGCACATATGTGCAAACAACGGAAAGCATGTAACAATTGTAATGTGACGACGTTGTGCCGTTTGGCGCCATATTTCTATAACGTTAAACAAGCAGCAATACACTTATACAACTAAATATTGGAGACATATAAACAATATACGGTATGACAAATACGTTATTGTGATTCTACAAAGTCAATATGGTGTCATATTGCCAGCCTGAAACTATATTGTCCCTGGTCTGCGCCTCGGGTGAATATATGGTCAGACAGACAATATGACACCATAGTGACTGTGTAGAATCGCACTAACTTATAATACAAATAAAATACGGGTACACTAAAACAACAACAATATGTAAGATATGTAGGTCGTCACAAGAAACGAGGCTATTTTATAACTGTAAACAGAACTCTGCTTATAGCATGCCATTTTGCCATTTCACATTTTCATGCACCAAAACTGGATGGCCTGAATGATTTACAGTTTAAAAGCAACTTTTAGTAGCAAAAGAAGATCGGATAGACAGTAGTCGAGTTATTACAGGGAAACAAAATAAATAAGAAATAAACAATCTATTTTATTACAGGGAAACAAAATAAATAAGCAATAAACAATCTATTTTCGCACCTGTGACCTTGACGAGACGAAACCAACATTCAATATAATTCTTTCCATGGTATATGAATGTACAGGTGAAGAATCATGAAGATCAGACAGACAGAAGTTGAATATTGCACAGAAACGAAAACTGTCTACTGACGTGTGAACACTATATGCCCAGACAACTATCGTTATGTTGGCATAATAACGGTCTACATCCTCCTGAATGTTCAGGTCAAAGTTCAAGTGGACATGTTACTTTGCCTGGCCAACAAGAAGTCCAAAAAAAATATGTTTCCAAGTGATATATCACATACCCACAAGCCGAGTAATGGGAGCCTATGACAATTGCGCCCAGTGCAGACCCTGATCAGACTGCGTATCCACGCAAGACTGAGCATCCGCACAGTCTGTTCAGGGTCTTTGCTGGTCACCACTGGGGAATTTGCCCATGTGTAACAACATGGATAAAATCTCTGGCTCTGATGATCGGGATCAACACAGGTCACAAATGGTCCAAGGTCTTGTTTCTCAGCTGGTTCCAATACAATTGTAGCTCCAGCTGGAGAAATGGTTTATGACATTGTATACCACCACAGCACACGCATGCAGCTTGATGACGATATTTACAGTCAGTTAAAAGTACAGATGTTTCAGTGAACGAATGGCGACCAGTCTAGAAACCAATCAGACTGCGCAGGCTGATCTAGGTTTACACTGCTAACAAATTCCATAAGTCCCATTTCTCCATATAGTCGGCCTGGCTTGTAGAATAGTTCCTCAACAACAACTAATGCCCAGTTACGGCCCCTGGCATCATACGTCAGTCGTATTCGTGGCTGGTCAGTCGTATTCGTGGCTGCTCTCGCGAACCTTCAGTACGGTCGGTTCATCACCTGTCTGGTTAACCCGCTTCACTGAGTCTAGGGCTCCTGACTTAGTCACCCTGTATAGTGGGAAAATAGTCTTTTGATATCACATTTATCAGACAAGACAGGAAATGTGGAGGAAAGACCATCAAAATTCCTATACTTTCTTAGCTTAACCTGAATGATATTCCACCCGAGTGTATCGTTGAAAGGGTTAAGATGTGAATACTTAAGGCTGTAGTGTTGAAAGGGTTAAGATATGGATCCTTAAAGCTGTAGCGTTGAACAGGTTAAGATATGAATCATTAAGGCTGTAGCATTGAAAGGGTTAAGATAGAATCATATGAATCATTAAGGCTGTAGCGTTGAAAGGGTTAAGATATGAATCATTAAGGCTGTAGTGTTGAAAGGGTTAAGATATATGAATCATTAAGGCTGTAGCGTTGAAAGGGTTAAGATATATGAATCATTAAGGCTGTAGCGTTGAAAGGGTTAAGATATATGAATCATTAAGGCTGTAGCGTTGAAAGGGTTAAGATATGAATCATTAAGACTGTAGTGTTGAAAGGGTTAAGATATATGAATCATTAAGGCTGTAGCGTTGAAAGGGTTAAGATATATGAATCATTAAGGCGTACTTGATAAGTGTTGAAAGGGTTAAGATATATGAATCTTAAGGCAGTAGGCTTGTAGTAAGATGACTTGAAATTAAGATATATGAATCAATAAGCTGTTAAGTAGTTAAGTATGAAGGGTTAAGATATATGAATCATTAAGGCTGTAGCATTGAAAGATGTGATTTTGTTTGTTTGTTTGTTTGTTGGGGTTTAACGGCCTATCAACAGCTAAGGTCATTTAACCCTTCCTACGCTGTTGACGGAAATTGCCGTCTGCTGTTTTTTATTTTTGCTTTAATTCTTAACAAAAACCTGGTTTTGACAGCACATGAGAATCGTCTCCACTGGAGACGATTCTCATGTGCTGTCAAAACCAGGTTTTTGTCGACAAATATTGAAAATAAAACATTTCCAGCCGACGACAACATTTAAATCAGTAGTAAGGGTTAAAGCCGGGTCAATGGGTTTAGTACTAAATCACATATATTACCTGTTCAAGTACATGTACAAATGGGGAGAAAATCCCAAAACCAGAACTGAATATTTACAATAATAAAACTATATATTCAGCCCTGAAATCAGAATAATCCTGATCTGATGCTAGGTCCTGGTCACACCAGAATCACTTGGCACCACCCAAAAGCAGTAGGATCAGTAATAATTTTACTACTTTTATAATGGGCAATAACCCAATTCAACTCCCAGGTAACAAAAGAGCCAAAGATAAAAACGTACCTGAGGGCCAAACCAGGAAAATCGTGATTCCTATAAGGAGGAACCCCTACCGTTAATTTACACCGTCACATTCACCCGACCACCACCCACACCCGAGTGTCAGAATATGTTGTCAGAAACGAGGCTTAGCGGAGTTTCTGACGACTTATTCTGATCATGAGGGTGGAATATCCGCTATGACGAAATAATAAACACGAACCATTGAAAACAATAGACATCAACCATTACTCATTATTTGATGGGGTAATTGTAATAAGACTCATTAGCCGTAATGTTGCCCTGTTAAGAAATGTGTCGTTGCTACATATGAGACACGCACGTGTAGGGTGAGACGAGGAAATCTCACATGGGCACGACTTTACGGAGTTATCCCGTTAACACAGTGCGGTGAAACTTTTTTGATATCCTGTCAATACGACCTCACTGCGTATGAATATGTGCAGTTGCTGGGGTTATATTTTTGCATTTTAAAGCCATTAGTAGGTGTTGACGGGATAAATAGAATAGTAGGTTAGTGTCGTGAATGGGAAAAAATATCTAGCGCGGCTCGGAAACGGGATGTGCTCGGCTTCTCTATATCCTTGTCTCAGAGTGAGAAAGTAGTGTACATTGTATGTCACACTTCATCCATCTCTAAATCCTCATCAATATTGCAAAGTGTGCTTATCTGGCAAAGTATACTTTGAGGGAGAAATTTTCAATTTTAAGATAAATTTATTAATTTTTATTATACTGAATTTATTACATTATCACAGCCATTTTGGCTGTGATAATGTAATAAATTCAGTATAATAATTCTGCATACTTTTAATCATCAAATATATGCAGTTGTTAGTTCTATATGAAATAATGCGTTTCAGGAAAAATAATTGATTGCTCCCTCAAAGTATACTTTGCTTGAAAAGCATACTTTGCAATGTTGGTGAAATCAGCTACAGATCTGAAATTGATCAGACTCAGCTCGGAAACAGTAGCAATTCATTGGCACGTCTCGTAATCTTACACATTTCTTAGTCCAGCTGATGAAGACACGACCCTGATTTGAGACACGCCATGTGATTTTGTATCCAAGAACATGTGTGATTTTTCATGAAATATATTTACAGAAACTGTGATTTTTTTCTGTATATGACAACGAAAGTTGAAAAAATATCATAGGAAATGTGGAATGTAAACGATATCTAAAGTTGAAGAAATATTCCGCATTTGCTATGAAACTTTCGTCAACTTTTGACGTCATTTACAGAAAATATCGTAAATTTGGTTTTACTCACAATTATTTTCACTCTCTTTCCAGGTACGGATATGCAATACACTACTATGTCAATATTTGAATATTTGAAAACAGAGTGAAACAGTGAGCGCTCCAGATAAGGAGCGTATTGGCGTATTTCACGCAAAATACTCACGGCAATGTGAAAATACGCATTGATTTCAAATTGAGTAGTGAAAATACTGTAATAAAGTTGAAAATGTACTTAGTTGAGCTGCAAAAAAACAAACAGTGTTTGCTTTTTGCAGCTCAAATAAGTGAATTTTTAAATTTGTTTGATTTTTTTTTTATCATTTGTTCCCTATTTAATAAGCAAGATAACAAATAATACATTTGTACAAGTAAAATAAGCATTGAATTTGAAATCTGCGCGTATAATACCCTTTTGATAAAAAACTTATCTGTAGCCTATTTCATCAACATTGCAAAGTATACTTTAGTAGCAAAGTATACTTTGAGGGAGAAATTTTCAATTTTATGATAAATTTATTAATTTTTATTAGACTGAATTTATTACATTATCACAGCCAATTTGGCTGTGATAATGTAATAAATTCAGTATAATAATTCTGCATACTTTTAATCATGAAATATATGCATTTGTTAGTTCTATATGAAATAATGCATTTCAGGAAAAATAAATGATTACTCCCTCAAAGTATACTTTGCTAGTAGAGTATACTTTGCAATGTTGATGAAATCGGCTACTGGACCTCTCAGTGAGATGGTGGTATTTACTCACACTTCATCCATCTCTATGTCCTCCTCATCATCGCTATCTAGCGGCACTTGGAGGTAGGGATTGTCGCTGGCCGGGCGGAACTTGTATCCCGTCACGATGAAAAACATCATGGTGGCCATCTCGCGGAACAACTCGTTCAGCCACTCATACCGGAATGGTAGTGTCATCTGGAATGTGGGTGATACATTCATTCATGAAGATCTGTAATCTATTTCATCAAATTTGCAAAGTTTACTTGCTAAGTACAACTTGAAGGAGAAATTTTCAATTATTTAAATTTATTAATTTTTTATTATACTGAATTTATTACATTATCACAGCCATTTTGGCTGTGATAATGTAATAAATTTAGCATAATACTTCTGCATACTTTTAATCATCAAATATATGCAGTCGTTACACTCACTGATGGATATCTGGGGGCCGTTTCACTAAACTTTGTAAGAATAAAATGTTCGTAAGGACAAATTTAGGATAGCCTGGAATTTATGGAATTACATTTATTGCACATAGGCTGCATATCTGCATATGCAGCCTATGCGCAATAAATGTAAATCCAACAATTGTTTCAGAAAATTTTGTTAATGTGAAATTTATCATATTTTTGCGCTTATGAACATTTTAGTTGTACGAGGTCTAGTGAAACCGCCCCCTGATTGATTGGTTGATTGATTGATGTATTAGGGCTTAATGCGAGTTGAAATACAGTAGTTAGTGTTTAACCCAGCTTATTTACAAAGTGCCATGCCATGACTGAATTTGGTGGAACCATGCTGCCTCCCAAAAAAATAAAAAATTACTTTTTTTTTGTACTATTATTTTAATTATTATACCGGTGTAGCGGTCAGAAATCCCCCCGCCCGAAATTCCCCCGGGGGGGAAACTAGGCTAGCCCAAACTCCCCCCCGGGGGGATCTGAGCCGGCCCGAAATCCCCCCCGGGGGGATTTCCAACTAGTCAACTTTCCCCCCCACCAGTCAGAAATCCCCCCTCCCCCCCATTTTTTTTCAAACAATGACAGGTTAAATGCTAAATTAGCAACTACCATGAGATTGAAGTATTTGAAGAATGTATCGCGGCTATATGTAGATAAAATATCAGTGAGGGTGGGGGGGAGTTTGGGCCGGCCGAAATCCCCCCCCCCCTCATATTTTTTTTTCAACAATGACAGGTTGAATGCTGGAATAGCAGTTAATTAGCAACATGCTACAGTTTTTGAAGTTATGTTGATGGCTGTATAAATAATTTCGTGATGGGGGGGGGGGGGGGGGGGGGCATGGGCCGGCGAAATCCCCCCCACCTTTTTTTTGTTCAACAATGACAAGGTTATGCTGATTACAGGGATTAAAATTAACATGATACTGAAGTATTTGAATTAAGTTTCATGTTTGATATATATATAAAATATCAGTGAGGGGGGGGGGGGGGGGGGGAGTTTGGGCCGGCCGAAATCCCCCCCCCCCCCATATTTTTTTTCAACGATGACGGGTTGAGCCCCTGATTAGCTTTTTTTTGGTTAAATTAGCAACAACAATGTACCGAAGTTTTTTGAAGATGTTCGAAATGGCTGTATATAGATAAAATGTGAGGGGTTATTTGCGGAGATCCCCCCCACCCCATTAACAATGACGGTAAATCTAATGCAGATTAAAATTAAGTATGATACTGAAGTGATTAAGTATTGATGATATATATATATAAAATATCAGTTTGAGGGGGGGGGGGTGGGGGGGGGGAGTTTGGGCCGGCCCGAAATCCCCCCCGGCCCATATTTTTTTTCAACGATGACAGGTTAATGCTGAATGAGCGGTTAAAATTAGAACTTAACATGCTACCGAAGTTTTGAAGTTATGTTCGAATGGCTGTAACATGTAAAATTTCGTTTGACCGAAGTTTTTGGGCCGGCACGAAATCCCCCCCCCCCCCATATTTTTTTTTAACGATGACTGGTCGATGGCTGAATTAGCAGATTAAAAATTAGCATAACAAAATGCTTTACCGAAGTTTTTGAAGTGTTTGATGGCTTTGTTATATAGATAAAATTTCAGTTTGATGGGGGGGGTTTGACCGGCCCGAAATCCCCCCCACCCATTTTTTTTTTTTCAACAATGACAGGTTAAATGCTGAATTAGCAGATTAAAATTATATACTGAATTTGAATTAAGTAGATTGATATATATATATATACAGTTTTGAGTGGGGGGGGGGTGGGGGGAGTTTGGGCCGGCCGAAATCCCCCCCCGCCCATATTTTTTTTCAACGATACAGGTTGAATGCTGAATTAGCAAGGTTAAATAGCAACTAACAGCTACCGAAGTTTTTGAAGTATGATTCATGGCTGTATAGAAAATAAAATTTCAGTTTGATGGGGGGGGGGGGGGGGGTGGGGGGGGAGGTTTTGGGCCGGCGAAATCCCCCCCCCCCCATTTTTTTTTCAACGATGACAGGTTGAATGCTGAATTAGCAGATTAAAATTATTAAAACAACAAACATGCTCCGAAGTTTTTGAAGTATTTTGTGGCTGTAATATAGATAAAATTTCAGTTGATGGGGGGGGGTGAGTTTGGGCCGCCCGAAATCCCCCCCCCCCCCCATTTTTTTTTTCAACAATGACATTAAATGTAATTAGATTAAAAATTAACTGATACTGAAGTATTTGAATTAAGTGATTGATATATATATATAAAATATCAGTGAGGGTGGGGGGGGGGAGTTTGGGCCGGCCCGAAATCCCCCCCCCCATATTTTTTTTTCAACGATGTGACAGGTTGAATTGCTGAATTTAGCAGGTTAAATTAGCAAAACTAACCATGCTACCGAAGGTTTTTTTTGGAAGTATGCTTCGATGGCTGTATATAGATTAAAATTTCAGTTTGAAGGGGGGCGGGGGGGTGGGGGGGGGGGGATTTGGGGGGGGGGGGGGAGCCTTCTTTCGGGAAATATTAATAAAGGAAATCCCAATTGGAATCCCCCCCCCCCCATAAAAAAAATTTTTTTTTTCCCACCCCCCCCCCAAATTTTTTTTTTCACATGACACAGGGTTTGAATGCTTGAAAATTAGCAGACCAATTAAAATTAGCAAACTAAACAGGCTACCGAAGTATTTGAAGTTTATGTTTGATTGGCTGTTTAAATAGAATAAAATTATTCAGTTTGGAGGGGGGGCCAGTTTGGGCCCGGCCCGAAATCCCCCCCCCCACCTATTTTGTTTTCAACGGATGAACAAGGTTGAAATTGCTGGAATTTAGCAGGTTAAATTAGCAACTAACATGCTACCAAAGTTTTTGAAGTATGTTCGATTGGCTTATATAAAGATAAAAATTTCAAGTTTGATGGGGGTGGGGGGTGGGGGGGAATTTTTGGGCCGGCCTCCCGAAATCCGCCCCCCCCCCAAATCCCCCCCCCCCATATTTTTTTTTTTTTCAATGATGGACAGGTTGAATGCTGAATTAGCAGTTAAAATTAGCAATAACATGCACCGAAGTATTTAAGTTTTTGATATTTTGATGGCTGTATATTAGATTTTCTTGTATTTGGGCGGCCCAAAATCCCCCCCCCCCCATATTTTTTTTCCAACAAGAGGTTAAATGTGAATTGAGGTTGAAATTGCAAATATGCTCGAAGTATTTAAGTAGTTTGATGGCTGATATAGATAAAATTTCAGTTGATGGGGGGGGGGGGGGATTTTGCCCGCACCCCCCCCCCCCCCCCCATATTTTTGTTTCAATATGAGGTTGAACTGAATTAGCAGGTTGAAATTAGCAACTAACATGCTATCGAAGTATTTGAAGTATGTTTGCTGGCTGTATATAGATAAAATTTCAGCATTTAACCTGTCAATGTTGAAACAAAAATATGGGGTGGGGGGGGGGGGGGGGGGGGGGGGGGATTTCGGGGGCCGGCCCAAAGTCGCCCCCCCCCCACGAAATTTATATATATATCCGTCATACATTTAGCAATTAACCTGCTAATTCAGCATTATTATATATAAACCCGTCAGCGTTGAAAAAAAATATGAGGGGGGGGGGGGGGGGATTTCGGGCGGGCCGGCCCAAACTCCCCCCCCCCCAACTGATATTTTGTCTATATATAGCCGCCATACTTACTTCAAATACTTCAATCTCATATTAGTTGCTAATTTAGCATTTAACCTGCTAATTCAGCATTATTTAACTTGTGAGCGTTGAAAGAAAAATATGGGGGGGGGGGATTTCGGGCCGGCCTAAAGTCCCCCCCCCTCACAAAATTTATATATATATATCAATCATACTTCAGTATCCTGTTAGTTGCTAATTTCAACCTGCAAATTCAGCATTTAACCTGTCAATGTTGAAACAAAAATATGGGGGGGGGGGGATTTCGGGCCGGCCCAAAGTCCACACATGAAACTCATATTTATATATATATATCTGTCATACATACATCAAATACTTCAATCACATGTTAGTTGCTGATGTAGCGATTAACCTGCTTAATTCAGCATTATTTAACCAGTCATTGTTGAAAAAAAAATATGAGATGGGGGGGGGGGGGGATTTCGGGCCGGCCTAAACTCCCCCCCCCCTCAAACTGATATTTATCTATATATTAAATCCATCATACCTACATTCAAATAATTCAATATCATGTTAGTTGCTAATTTCAACCTGCTTAATTCAGCATATTTAACTGGTCCGCGATGAAAAAAAAATAATGGTGATTTCGGGCCGGCCCAAAGTCCCCCCCCCCCCCCCACATGAAACTCATATTTATATATATATCTGTCATACATACATCAAATACTTCAATCACATGTTAGTTGCTAATGTATCGATTAACCTGCTAATTCAGCATTATTTAACCAGTCAGCGTTGAAAAAAAATATGGAGGGGGGGGATTTCGGGCCGGCCCAAACTCCCCCCCCCCCCCCCCGGCCCCCCCCCCCCCCCCCCCCCTCCCGAAAACTGATATTTTTTCTATATCTAGCCGCCATTCTTACTTCAAATACTTCAATCTCATATTAGTTGCTAATTTAGCATTTAACCTACCATTGTTTGAAAAAATATGGGGGGGGGGGGATTTCTGACTGGCGGGGGGGAAAGTTGACTAGTTGGAAATCCCCCCGGGGGGGATTTCGGGCCGGCCAGAATCCCCCCCGGGGGGATTTCTGACTGGGGGGGAAAGTGGCCTGCTACACCGGTATTATTACAAATTTCTCATACACCATTACAGGTACATGTATTATCATTATTCAACCAAAATTTTAAACTAAATTTTTGTTTCTACTGGCATTCAACTGTTTTATGATGATGTAATGTTCAACATATCGATGGTCTAGTAACATAAGGTCGTAAGTGCTATGCTTTAGCATAGCAGTTACGACCTTATGTTACTAGACCATCGATATATTAACCCTTTTACCCCTAAGTAACTGGAATGTATTTTTGTATGTTAATTTTCGGACCAATCCAATCGTCACAAAATGATTTTCAGACCAGTCCATGAATGAAAAAGGGGTGTTTTTCTTCTCAAAAATTACTTGCAAAAAGTGTAGATCCTGGTGAGACGGCTCGTCACGAGCCGGCTCATCTGGATCTACACTATTTGCCAATACCACTATACATGATTGTGGCATTGAAAGAGTTTAACATGTTTTTTATGCATGGAATGTGCCCCACGTTGTACACGTTGTACACACTAAGTGTGCCCTATTTTCTGATCCCCTTGTTAATCCTGGGGGAACACTACACTAGTAGTAAAGCCAGTTGATACAATGAACCAGTATTTCAATTTGCCATTTATATCAGAATCCGACTAAACAGAGCTCCCGATAAGCTGCGTATTTGCTTAAATACCCAATTAAAATTGCCAAAAACCCAATTGAAATCAGAAGTAGTGAGTATCAAAAAGTAATTACAATTTTGTGGTACATTTCTCATGGGGCAATAAACAGATCACAAATATAGCATATTTGTCTTATTTTCCATGAAAACACATCTTGGTATTTCATTAGAATTGTCTCCAAGGAGACAATTCTAATGAAATGCCAAGACATGTTTTCATTTCGAAGCAAAGTATTCAATAATTGCTGTCTGTTGATGTGTAAACAGTAGTGTGATTTTATTTTACCCAATTACAATTTTGAAATATCCAATTGCTTCAGAAGTGATGGAGTGAAAATACTCAATTACTAATTCCTTATCTGGAGCCCTGACTAAATATGATGCAAAATCAACCCTTTCACCCCTGGCTCAACATGGTCTACACTGTTTGAAAATATTACGAAAGTGGTCTCGAGTGTTTGTTTGTTTATTGGTGTTTAACGGCCTATCAACAGCTATGGTCATTTAAGGCCGGGCCAACGTGTTTGATCCTGCTGCATTGGGGGAAAAAATCCCAAAATCAGAACAGAATATTTACATCAGAAAAAATATATATTCAGCCCTGAAATTAGATAACTGACCTGGTGCCAGGTTCATACCACACCAAAGTCACTTGGCCCTTTACCCTAAAAGTTATCGGATTACGAATAAAGGGGTATAACCAGATTCAACTGTCACATACAGAATGCCAAAGACGTCTGTGAGGGCCAAACCAGTAGCCCATTTCATCAACATTGCAAAGTATACTTTAGTGGCAAAGTATACTTTGAGGGAGAAATTTTCAATCTTATGATAAATTTATTAATTTTTATTATACTGAATTTATTACATTATCACAGCCATTTAATGGCTGTGATAATGTAATAAATTCAGTATAATAATTCTGCATACTTTTAATCATGAAATATATGCATTTGTTAGTTCTATATGAAATAATGCATTTCAGGAAAAATAAATGATTACTCCCTCAAAGTATACTTTGCTAGTAAAGTATACTTTGCAATGTTGATGAAATAGGCTACTGGTCTCCAGTCGGGATTCCGGTAAGGATGAACCCCATTCATTAAATTACCCAAGGCATGCTCCCACCTTCCACCCACACGGGTAAATCTACATGACATGATATGACAGTAACATAGTGGGAAGTGATTTGAATAGAGTGAACTACTGTCTGTTCCACGTTTTGCTGCCGACGAACATTTGGCCATTAAACACATTAAATCTAAAAAATATTGATTTAATTGCGAAAAAACGATTTTCCTATGGGAATTTAACATGGGGAGTCAATTTCTAAAACTTTTAGCCCCCATGTTAAATTGCCATAGGAAAATCGTTTTTTCGCAATAAAATCAATATTTTATGGAATTTCATCGAATAAATTTTTTAGGGGAGGGTGACATTTTTGTTATTGATAAAAAAGTACTTACTTTTAAATATTTTTTAGATTTAATGTGTTTAATAGCCAAAAGTTCGTCGGCAGCAAAACGTGGAACAGACAGCAGTAATTCCAACTGCCATTTCCTCAAACCACATGTTCGACCATATTGGAATGGTAGTGCAGAGCCCCAGATAAGGTGTGTATTGGCGCATTGATTTTCAAATCAGGTAGTGAAAATACTGTAATAAAGTTGAAAATTTACTTAGTTGAGCTGCAAAAAAAACAACAGTGTTTGCTTTTTGCAGCTCCAATAAGTGAATTTTTAAATTTGTTTTATTTTTTATCATTTGTTTTCCCTATTTAATACATTTGTAAAAATAAAATATGCACGTAATTTGAAATATGTGGGTATAAAACTCTTTAGATACAAAAGTTATCTGGAGCTCTGTAGCCTATTTCACCAACATTGCAAAGTATACTTTTCTAGCAAAGTATACTTTGAGGGAGAAATTTTCAATTTTAGGATAAATTTATTAATTTTTAATATACTGAATTTATTACATTATCACAGCCATTTTGGCTGTGATAATGTAATAAATTCAGTATAATAATTCTGCATACTTTTAATCATCAAATATATGCAGTCGTTATAGTTCTATATGAAATGAATTTCAGGAAAAATAAATGATTACTCCCTCAAAATATACTTTGCTCGAAAAGTATACTTTGCAATGTTGGTGAAATGGGCTACTGGTATTGTCATCTAGAACCTGAGTGTTACATGGAATGATTTATTGAGTAATCATGGTGAACCCGTAACTCAAAACAAATTTTCCTCATGTTAAAAAAATATGGAAATTTTCAAACATAAATTCCCATAGTGGGGAATTATATTTTGTTTGTAATTCATTTCTAATAACACACTTACCTCTAGTAAATACACAATTATTCTTGTAAAGTAGATATAACAAACGACCTGAAACAAGATGCAACAGAAAATGTCATTTTGGATTGATTAATTAATTAATTAATTAATTGGTTGGTTGGTTGGTTGGTTGGTTGGTTGGTTGGTTGGTTGGTTGGTTTTGGTTGGTTGGTTGCTTTGCGTAATTACTCATTATAAGAAAGCTACATACCAAGTTTCAGGTCACTAGCTATTACGGTTTAAAGGTTTTACGAGTTACAAGGCAAAATTGGGAAATTGTAAGTAAAACAAGAGGGCCATGATGGCCCTAATTTGCTCACCTGACTCCATGAACACCAGAGGAGAATGTGACATTGAGTTTATATGTGTTTTAAAAAGATTGTGTTATTTTTAGATGGCGGTCATCTTGGATTAAGCGATGGCTCTCATTTTACCAAATCTGAAAATGCTTCACCCAAGGATCTCAACTTACTACGAAGTTTGGCCAGCATCGGCCATGTGGTTCCTGAGAAAAAGACGTTCAAAATCTTGAATAAATGGACCTTTTGGCGGCCATCATGGATGACATAATCATCCAATTCCGACAAATATTGCACCAGAGCAATCGCCTCATCGATACATTCAATTTGATATATGACATGACCATATTCGGTCAAAAATAAAATTTGACCCCAATTTGAACCCACGGGCCACACCCATTTTTGATCCCGGGGTCACCATTTTCACAACTTTGAAAGAGCATTGTACCTCGATCATTCCTACCAAGTTTCGTCAAAATCTGGCAGGCGGTTCATGAGAAGATTTTTTAAGAATTTATGCTTTTTTTAGATGGCGGCCATCTTGGATTAGCGATGACCTCCATTTTAACAAATCTGAAAAGGCTTCACCCATGGACCATAACTTTTAAGTTTGGCTACCATGGGCCAAGCGGTTCATGTGAAGAAGAATTTTGAAATCTCTAGAATAAAAGAACAACCTTTTGACCTTTCGGCGGCCATCTTGGATGACATAACCATCCGATTTCGAGAAAAAATGCACCAGAGTGATCGCCTCATTGATACCTTCGATTTGATATATGACATGACCGTATTCGGTCAAAAATAAAACCCATTTTTGACCCCGGGGTCACCATTTTAACAACTTTGAAAGAGCATTGTACATCGATCATTCCTATCAAGTTTTGTCGAAATCCGGTTGGCGGTTCTTGAGAAGTTTTTGAAGAATTTGTGCTATTTTTAGATGGCGGCCATCTTGGATTACGTAATGACGTCATTTTAACAATTTTGTAATCCCCCTACCTAAGGACCATGACCATGAAGTTTGGTGACTATAGGCCCAATGGTTACCGAGAAGACGTTTGAAAATGTTCACGGAAGACGATGGATGACGACGACGGACGACGGACACATTGCGGTAACAATAGCTCACTCAGGTGAGCTGAAAAGGAGAGATAATCAATGACCCGGGGGTCGAATCAAGTCGAAATAAACATTGCGCATCTACTCATCATAAGGAAGCTACATACAAAGTTTCAGGTCAATAGCTATTACGTTTTAAAAGTTTTACGAGTGACAAGCAAAAATTAAAAAAATTCTAAGTCGAAAAGGCGGAGATAATCCATGACCCGGGGGTCAAATCAAAATAAACTTTGCGCATTAACTCATAAGGAAGGTACATACCAAATTTAAGGTCTGTAGCTAGTACGGTTTAAAAGTTTTACGAGTTACAAGGTTAGTGAAGGACGGACGGAAAGGCAGACAGGACGGACAGTCGGACAAGGGTAACACTAAATGCACCCAACACTAACGTGGTGGGGCATAAAAACTATAAATTGGCAGATGGACAGATTGCTGGACGTACGGACAGTCCAAACATGTACACGACTGTATCTTTGAAGTTTGGGACTGTAGTGGCATGAAAACTACATAGTCGGTTGTGAGTTACAAACTGTGTGTTGTGAGTTACAAACTGTGTAATTCTATTCTAGCCGGTAAGTTGTTTTAATAATAGCATTTCTACTTGTAACTATAATTGATAGTAGAATCATAGATTCATTTCAATCAATGTTCGACTATAACTTGTGATCTTAGTAACAATGTATATACGTACGATGATATAGAACTGTCGGAACAATTTGAGCTTATTTAGACTAATTGCAGCTTTCCCGTCGGCCTTGGACGCCTCGTGTAGATGCCGTATTGACCTGCAGTATAGAATATACAACACACAGTCTACATATGCCTCGTGTAGATGCCATATTGACCTGCAGTATAGAATATACAACACACAGTCTACATATGCCTCGTGTAGATGCCGTATTGACCTGCAGTATAGAATATACAACACACAGTCTACATATGCCTCGTGTAGATGCCATATTGACCTGCAATATACAACACACAGTCTACATATGCCTCATGTAGATGCCTATTTGAGAATTGTTGTACAACACAGTATACACATGACACACTTTGCAGATTCTTACAAAGGAAAATCACATAAACATGTCATGAAACTGCTAGAAAAGTTTAATCATCTAGTGTGATTTAAAAAATACACAATGCCACATTTTAATCTTCATGTATATGGTATAAATATTTTATTCATAGTCTGAGAAACACCGACTGATGCCCGACACAGTAGCTGATTTCACAATAATTGCTAAGCATCGTTATCTAAGTATCCTATCTAGTATATATATATATAGTTTAAAGAATGCTTTGAGGGAGTAATCATTTATCTGTCCCGAAATGCATTATTTAATATAGAACTAACGATTGCATATATTTGATGATTAAAAGTATACAGAATTATTATACTGAATTTATTACATTATCACAGCCAAAATGGCTGTGATAATGCAATACATTCAGTATAATACGAGGCAAAGCCACGAAGGCCAGGTTTTTTCCAAGCATAGACACTTGGATAACATAATTATACCCACTTTTTGTAGACTATATGGCCGTGGCCTGCATGTCGCGCCTTGGGGCGAGGCATGGACACTAAAAAAATAGATATACACTGCAGCTCCATTATAACGCGGTGGTCGGGGTCCAAGATTTCAAACCGCGATCGAATCCGACCGCGTTATAAAATTTCAGGACATGCACGGGTACTGGTACTGCACGGGTTACTGGTATCATCCACATTTCGGTTACCAACTATTGCGGGAATTCCATTTGCAACGGACCCATATAAAATCATGTCATTTGAACAGAAATTAAAGTAATTATTAATAATGCGTATGACATACAAAGTTGTATTAATGTATTAAACATATGAGTTATTTATAAAATCATGCTTAGGCTATTACGTTGTATAGTGCTCGCGATAGACAGACGGTTATTACAATTTATACTACTCGCGATCAACAGGCGCTTAAAAGGATTAATTGATAATAAATAATGCCTATGGTCACGTGTCCTGCCTATTCATGCGGACGATTAGCTGTCGATACGTGCATAATCTCAGGATGTGGGGTCACGTGATCTATTGTTTACGCTGCAACAGGCATATTGATGAATGAAATTTACGATTTAAGCGAGATTGCCGTGGGCTGCAGCGTAAACAATAGACCACATGATCCCATACCCAGATAATGCTGAAACACCAGTCTATTTATAGAACGCTAACTATTACACCTGGGAGTAAAGAAAAAGAAAGGCAACACGCAACCATTTATTACCGACAATTATGTGTTAACAGATACATTGACATTATTACTTGGTGACAAAAAGCGGTACATTTACGTGACTGGAGAAATGGTGCTCATGGGATTTGTGACCAGTGCAGCTTCTGATCAGGCGTTACATTGGTCGGCATGCTCCTTTGATACGACCATTACTTCGCGAATACATGTCAATTGGGATTAAGGTAATTGAATTGATTAATAAATATGCCTATTAACATGATTACCTGATTAAAGGTATTACATTTGCTAACATACTAATAATAATCCTTTCATGGATTTTGAACTTCGTTGTTTGAATAAACTTACAGAAATCACGAATCAACTAATTACACGATGACTACGACGTCCGACGATTATTTTTTATTTTTATTTTTTTTCTTGATTTTTAAAAAAAAATAGGATCCACGAGAGACCCGCATTATAATGGAGATTGCGCTATACGCGACCGCGTTATAATGGAGCTGCAGTGTAGTAGATGGAAAAACTTTAACCAAAAAACTTTAACCATACACACGGACGTACGGACGGAAGGACGGACGTATGCCAAAATGCCGACGATATCACGCTTTCCGCAAGCGGGTCGACAATGATGATAAACACCCATGTGAAGTATCAAGGTAATGGGTGAAGCAGTTGCAGAGATATAGTACACGAAAATACTTTAACAAAAAATTCAAAGTAATTTGACCTTGACATAAGGCACAGGGGCCGCACGGTTGTGGGGTAGAATGAAAATATGGATGATGATAAACACCCATGTGAAGTTTCAAGGTAATGGGCCAAGCAGTTGCAGAGATATAGTATAACGAAAAAACTTTTAACCAAAAAACTTTAACCAGACGTACGTTAAAAAGTTAACGTTGAAAATGGCCAAGTCAATTACATAGAAATAATAGGTGAAGGTAAACAAATGAAGCTGTGAAAGTTTGGTGGTCCTAGGTGGTACAGTACCAAAGAAATGGACTTAAACACGAACACTTAACATTGTAAACGCGAAAATTTAACATTGAAAATGGCTAAGTTGACTGCGCGGAAAAAATGGGTCAAGTTCAAAACAAGAAACGAGGCAAAGCCACGAAGGCCAGGTTTTTTCCAAGCATAGACACTTGGATAACATAATTATACCCACTTTTTGTAGACTACATGGCCGTGGCCTGCATGTCGCGCCTTGGGGCGAGGCATGGACACTAAAAAAATAGATATAGTAGATGGAAAAACTTTAACGAAAAAACTTTAACCGGACACAGACGTACGGACAGAAGGACGGATGTATGCCAAAATGCCAACGATATCGCGCTTTCCGCAAGCGGGTGCGACAATGATGATAAACACCCATGTGAAGTATCAAGGTAATGGGTGAAGCAGTTGCAGAGATATAGTACACTAAAAAACTTTAACCAAAAAATTCAAAGTAATTTGACCTTGACATTGGGCACAGGGGCCGCACGGTTGAGGGTTAGAATGAAAATATGGATGATGATAAACACCCATGTGAAGTTTCAAGGTAATGGGCGAAGCAGTTGCAGAGATATAGTATAACGAAAAAGATTTAACCAAAAGATTTAACCGGACGTACGTTAAAAAGTTAACGTTGAAAAAGTCAATTACGTAGAAATAATAGGTGAAGGTAAAAAAAATGGTCACATGTTGGATAGTTGTATGTGGTAGGCACCCCTTGGTTATGAAGCTGTGAAAGTTTGGTGGTCCTAGGTGGTACAGTACCAACAAAGAAATGGACTTAAACACGAAAACTTAACATTGTAAACACGAAAACTTAACATTGAAAATGGCTAAGTCGACTGCGCGGAAAAAAATGGGTGAAGTTAAAAAAAAAGTAACATGTTGGATAGTGATATGTGGTGGGCACCCCTTGATTATGAAGCTGTGAAAGTTTGGTGGTCCTAGGTGGTACAGTAACAAAGAAATGGACTCAAACACGAAAACTTAACATTGATTGTGGACGCCGCCCGCCCGCCCGGCTTTCGCCAATCCAATAGCCTGGATTTTTTTTCAAAAAAATTGGCTAAAAAGGTAACATGTTGGATAGTGATATGTGGTGGGCACCCCTTGATTATGAAGCTGTGAAAGTTTGGTGGTCCTAGGTGGTACAGTAACAAAGAAATGGACTCAAACACGAAAACTTAACATTGATTGTGGATGCCGCCCGCCGCCCGCCCGCCGCCCGCCCGCCCGCCGCCCGCCCGGCTTTCGCATTTCCAATAGCCTGGATTTTTTTTCCAAAAACCTGGCTAAAAATTTATAAATTTAAACTTGAAAATTTCTCCCTCAAAGTGTACATAGCAAGATAAGTATACTTTACAATTTTGGTGAAATAGGCTACAGAACAAGACATACCAGACGACTGGGAAGAGAATGGCGCCACAACAGACAAGGTCGATGAGGATGAAGATTTCCTTCCAGACGGCGTACTGGGACTGGCCCTCCTCACTCTCCTCCACAATGATCCACGCAATGTTGTCCAGGATCTATAATATACATAGGAATTAGGTGAGGTACAGTTAGGGGGTTTAGGTCATTTTTTTCTAGTTGAAATATACGTCCATGTAGGGCATTGCGGGAACTTTACAATGAGCTACAGATTTTGAAAATTGGATAAGCGGTTCAAAAGTTATTAAGGTTTGTAAATCATAATTTTGCAACAGTTTGTGCATATTTGCTGTATGTATTTGAATGGCAACGGACGGCACCAAACTGTACTACATTTCTGAACGAGGATGGCCGCGGTCCGCATGTCGAGCCCGCCGAGGCATTTGATGGTCTCAGAGTGTATTTATTTTAGTTTGATGCCCAATAAGCATACAAAGTTTCAAGCAAATCTGACTTACGGTTACAGAGATAGTAGGTATGTGAAAACTTTAACGCAAACTTCTAAGTCATTTGACCTTGACATAGGGGCACAGGGGCTGCATGAGTGGGAAACAGAATGAATATATGGATAATGACTAATAAGCATATGAAGTTTCAAGTCAATGTGACTTATGACTGCAGAGATATAAGGTATTTAAAAACTTTCACGCAGATTTCAGAACGCAAACTTCTAAGTCATTTGACCTTGACCATGGGCACAGGGGCCGCATGAGTGGGATACAGTATGAATATATGGATGATGACTAATAAGTATATGAAGTTTCAAGTCAATGTGATTGCTTTCTGCAAGCGGGCTCGACAAAAAACCAGGAACCCACTTTTCCAATGAAACGTCAGTTTTGAATTTGTTGTAACTTATTTTATTGTACTACAGTGAAAGCTCTCTAAGCCGGACACCCTGGGGACCCCATTGTGCTTAATTTAGATGGGTTTCAATGAAAATCACAAACAATGGTCATCGAGTGCTTTTAATTAACACTGTGCATAGGAATTAGGTAGTACAGTGAAACCTCTCTAAGTCGGACACCCTTGGAGGTCCCCAGGGTGTCCGGCTTAGAGACGTTTCACTGTAAATCAGGTATTTGATCATTCTGAGCCATAGTTGTGTGATATGCGATCACGAACAAACATTATCACCTATTATAAATGACCAAGAAACTCATCAAAAATAAGATTACAGGTGTTTTCTTGGTGTCCGATTTTCTAACAGTGAGAGAAAAGTAAATGTCAGTTGGGTTTCTTTTAACAGGATGGCAGAGATGCCAACATTGGACAAAGCCAAATAGTAATGATTGCGCGGCCGGCATCGACACACGGCCTAACAATGCGAGCCGTCGGTCGGATAGGGAGTTCCGAGGCATATCCCTTGCATCCACCCTCAATTCCAAACAAGAAAACTTTAAATTCAATAAATAAATTACTTACTTATTATATACTCTATAATTTTCAACAGCCTGCCATTATTTAAATTATGAATATAAAGCCTATAGCCAACTAAAAGATTTCAGTTTAAATACAAAGGCGTACGGCATACAGCATTAGGGTGTGCTGTTGTACTTTATGTGCATAGCAAACTGAATTTCTGCGCACACTACCCGACTCTGTGCACCCGAAACAGTGAAACGTCGGCCAGAAAAAAAATGCCACCCACGAAAACTCATTACATTTCAAAAAAGAATCTTTACCTTTAATGTTTCGCAACAAGTACATCTTCCACTGTGTGAGGAAAGATCTATGCTTCATTTCTATTTGCTTTTTATATCGTAATTTCACATTCAGACACTTTTATAGTTACAAATTTGTTTACTAAATCAAAATTTGGAAATTTGTTGTTGTTGTTGTTGTTGTTATTAAAATCACGTCCAGCCGCTTATTTTTCGATATCGCAAAAAATCGTAATTCTATATGGGACAGGCGTAATAGCGTAGTGGACATACTGAAATAGTAAACATTACGCCCAAATCGTAATGGTTGGCATCTCTGGGATGGTTTTTTAACCCTTACAATGCAGAATTAAATTTTGTTGTCTGCCATTTATTTTTTTACTTTAATTTTTATTAACAACAAGAGTGCCGTAAGTCACAAAATACGCTCGTCGAATATGGGCCAGACAGCGAAGATGTAGAAATGTGAAGCTGTCACCAAGGCAAGAAACATTAATGAGAATTTGAAACTGTATAGCATTATTTCTTCATCTCGAAGACGTGTGTATAGTTGATATTGTGTAAAGGTGATATTTTTGTTAAAAAAGATTTTTTCAGCATAACAACACCAAGGTGCACATCTTCAATATGTGTAGAAGACGTGTGTATAGTTTCAGATCGATCGACAGAACGGTTTCGGAGGAGTTGTGTGCAAAAACTCTGTGCCGTATATATAATTGTATTGAAAAATGTAGAAATAATGGCTAAGTTAAAAAGGCGATATTTTTGTTAAAAAATATTTTTCAGCATAAAAACACCAAGGTGCACATCTAAAACACCAAGGTGCACATCTTCAATATGTGTAGAAGACGTGTGTATAATTTCAGATCGATCGACTGAACAGTTTCAGAGGAGTTGTGTACACAAACTATGTACCGTATATATAATTGTACAGAAAAATGTAGAAAAAATGGCTAAGTTAAAAAGACGATATTTTTGTTAAAAAATATTTTTTCGGCATAAAAACACCAACGTGCACATCTTCAATATGTGTAGAAGACGTGTGTATAGTTTCAGATCGATCGACTGAACGGTTTCGGAGGAGTTGTGTACACAAACTATGCACTTTTTCTGTCAGCCGCCCTCCCGCCCCACGGTAAAACATAATACGTACCGCTTTTTAAAAACGGTCGTATAAAAACATAGTTTCACAACATTTTAGAATCATTTCCTCATTTGAGAATAAGGTAAACTATGAAACAACAGCAGACAGTAATTTTCGTTTCCCGCATTCAAAGGGTTAAAGACCATAAATTGTGATCCGCATGTTGAGCCTGCACATGATGAAACACAAGCACATAAAGTTTCAAGTCAATATGACTGATAGTTGCCGAGGTATAAAGTACTCAACCCTTTCACCCCTAAGTAACTGGAATGGATTTTGATATGTTAATTTTGCAACCAATCTAACCGTCAACAAGACTGCCGCAAGTCCCAAAATACGCCCGTCGAATATGGGCCAGACAGCGAAGATGCAGAAATGTGAAGCTGTCACCAATGCAAGAAACATTAATGAGAATTTGAAAGTCTATAGCATTATTTCTTCATCTCGTTGTGCTAAACATGTATACTAATTTAGGCAGAGATAAAAAAGTAGAGTTTAAAGTAGAAATGATAGGGAATTGGATACAATAATGTAGAAAAAATGGCTAAGTTAAAAAGGTGATATTTTTGTTAAAAAATATTTTTTCGGCATATAAAAACACCAAGGTGCACATCTTCAATATGTGTAGAAGACGTGTGTATAGTTTCAGAACGATCGACTAATCAGTTTCGGAGGAGTTGTGTTCACAAACTCTGTATTGTATATAGAATTGCATAGAAAAATGTAGAAAAAATGGCTAAGTTCAAAAGGCGATATTTTTGTTAAAAAATAATTTTTCGCCCTAAAAACACCAAGGTGCACATCATCAATATGTGTAGAAGACGTGTGTATAGTTTCAGAACGATCGACTGAACGGTTTCGGAGGAGTTGTGTACACAAACTCTGTACTGTATATAGAATTGTATAGAAAAATGTAGAAAAAATGCCTAAGTTAAAAAGGTGATATTTTTGTTAAAAAATATTTTTTCCGCATAAAAACACCAAGGTGCACATCTTCAATATGTGTAGAAGACGTGTGTATAGTTTCAGAACGATCGACTGAACGGTTTCGGAGGAGTTGTGTACACAAACTCTGTACCGTATATAGAATTGTATAGAAAAATGTAGAAAAAATGGCTAAGTAAAAAAGGTGATATTTTTGTTAAAAAATATTTTTTCGCCATAAAAACACCAAGGTGCACATCTTCAATATGTGTAGAAGACGTGTGCATAGTTTCAGATCTATCGACTGAAAGGTTTCGGAGGAGTTGTGTACACAAACTCTGTACCGTATATAGAAATGTATAGAAAAATGAAGAAAAAATGGCTATTAAAGTTAAAAAGGCGATATTTTTGTTAAAAAAAAAATTTCGGCATAAAAACACCAAGGTGCACATCTTCAATATGTGTAGAAGACGTGTGTATAGTTTCAGATCAATCGACTGAACGGTTTCGGAGGAGTTGTGTACACGAACTATGCGCTTTTTCTTCAGCCGCCCGCCCGCCGTGCGGTAAAACATAATACGTACCGTTTTTTAAAAACGGTCGTATAAAAAATGATTTAAGTTCAGAAAAATATGAAAATTAAATGCAAAAAGTCATTAGACCTTGACCTTTGGTATGTGGGCTGCATGGTGAGCCAAACAATGAAACTGTGGATGATGATAAACAAGAATATCAATTTGACTTATGATTACAGAGATGTTAATAATTTAAAAGCTTTAACACACATATGGACAGACATCATTGTGATCACTATGCATCATTTTCTGCCAGCGGGCTCAACAAAAATAACGATGAACAGACAGTAAACATTTACCTGGAGTGGAATAATAATGAGGAATAATTTCTTCTCGCGATCGGATAAGACATGTTTTATAAACGCCCAGCCAGAACCGATCAGAATGATGGTGATAAACAGTAACGCCCCTCGCATCCTGCAAAAAATAAACAACCATTAATAGTCATAAGTGGCTGTGACTGGAGAAATGGGGCTTATGTGTTTTGCAACCAGTGTAGTTCCAGATCAGCCTGTGCATCCGCACAGACTGATCAGGATCTGCACTGTTTGCCATTCTGCCAATGCTTCTAACAAGCAATATAGATGGTTATCAGGCCCCTCGCATCCTGCAAAAAAATAAACAACCATTAATAGTCATAGGTGGCTGTGACTGGAGAAATGGGGCTTATTTGTTTTGCGACCAGTGTAGATCCAGATCAGCCTGTGCATCCGCACAGACTGATCAGGATCTGCACTGTTTGTCATTCTGCCAATGCTTCTAACAAGCAATATAGATGGTTATCAGGCCCCTCGCATCCTGCAAAGAAATAAACAACCATTAATAGTCATATGTGGCTGTGACTGGAGAAATGGGGCTTATGTGTTTTGCAACCAGTGTAGATCCAGATCAGCCTGTGCATCCGCATATACTGATCAGAATCTGCACTGTTCGTCATTCCGTCAATGCTTCTAACAAGCAATATAGATCGTTATCAGGCTACACAAGTACTATTTGATCAGGAGTTACACTGGCCGTAAATCCCATAAGCCTCATTTCTCCAGTCACAGCCGTATATACAAGTTACATTTCACATGTTCTGCATGTAGTTGTCGGCTGATTTGTCAGCCCTTATCAATGATTGGTTGGTTGATTGATTATATTCTGATCTGGTGCCAGGAGCTTCAAACTAAATCACTAACATTTGTTCCACATTTTTCTGACGACCAACTCTTGGCTATTACACACATTAACTATATATTTCATGTACCTACTTTTTTATCAATGTCACCCTCATTTTTTTATTTTTTTTATGAAATTCCATCAAATATTGACGTTACTGCGAAAAACACAATTTTCTGACGGGAATTTAACATGGGGCAAAAAGAAGCTCTGTGCGAATCTTGATGGAATTTGCTACAGTGCTATATAAAGTATAGAGAATACGAGACTGGCTATGTGATTTTGTACCCAAGAACATGTGCGTTAGATATCACATGAAAAATATTTACAATATATTCCGTACACGACGTCGAACATTGATAAAAGTTTCATAGCAAATGCGGAATTCATGAAAATTTTGTTATCTTTCGACTTCATTTACAGAAAACATCACAGTTTCTGTGCATACCGTATTCATTCCAATAATAGCCCCCTCTCTACCCTCTCTAATAGTAGCCCCCTCTCTAATAGTAGCCCCCTCCCATATTTGCATTCTAAATATGTCATCTTCACATACAAAAGCCATTTAAAACATCGTCGTTTTAAATGGCTTTTGTATGTGAAAATAACATATTTTGATCCTACTTTTTGATCCCAACGGATCGCATAGCTGCAGGGGCGTTTACTGAATAAATATGGTATATTTCATGAGATATCACACATGTCCTTAGGTACAAAATCACATGGCGTGTCTCATACTTATTTGATGGAGCGAACACTTACAGGTATGCGATGTAGAAGAGAACGGCCCAGGCCTCCTCGTGTATTCCCTTCAGCTGGATAAAATGGTGGTTCATCTGAAAATAAAAGGTCATACCTAACAATACAATCCTGTATGCCGGGAATGAAACTTGCATCTGCTTTTGTTTCATATTTTGCCTTCTTTCTCAACAAAAACATGGTTTGACAGCACTTTCAAAGCATGTTTTTTGACGAGAAAAATGGAAATTAAACAGAAAACAAAATTTAATTCAGCAGTATAAGGGTTAGCTCTTAAAAAGGCGGAAAACATATCTTCGTCTGCTGTGTTTTTTTTTGTATTTTCAATATTTCGTAACAAAACATGCTTTTTCAGCACATGAGAATCATCTCCACACATGATGGTTCTAAATGTACTGAGAAAACATGCTTTTGTTACCAAATACCAGTGTCTCGTATGATTTTACAGATGTATGCAGAGTTTGGTGAGAGTTATGAGCCTCAGTTCGCTAACTTGACCAGTTTAAGGAGTGCCATGACATCTCCTCCAAGAAAGTATATGGGGCGGAAATTGTCAACATTAGTTGCAGCGATATGACAAATTGGAGAGCTACCATGAAGTCGCTGCTATAGAAATATGACCCACATCAAAGCTACAACACTTTATTGAGTTTAAGGGAGTTGCCTGTCACAACGGGAAACAGAGTAAAGACCGGCTGACAGTTATAGTGTGCGAATATGGCTGGAACTGAAAAGATTCCACTGTTGGTCATAGGAAAATCTGCGAAACCCAGGTGTTCAAAGAACACGAAGACACTTCCAATGGATTACAAGTCAAATATTAATGCAATTAATAATGCACATCCAAATCTCAAGGGGTTGAAGGTTATTGAGCTTGTGTCCATACCTCCCAACATCACCTGTCCTACTCAGCCAATGGGCCAAGGTAGCATTCAAAATATTTAAAAGACCAGTACAGGAACCAGGTCATCCACAGCTACCTCCGGGCAATTGCAGAGAAGACACTATTGAGTCACTGTGTTGGACAAGATCATTGATATCATTGCATGTTGGTGTTGACCAGCGTTATGAAGTTAGTTGGGGATGAACGATGTTGATGAAACCCATAGTCAAGCATGGCTCATCGACGAGACCAGGCATCGAAATGCATGCATCTTGATCGCTCCCGAGTCAGCAGGCACTGAAGGTGGCCGCAGAACAAGGTAACACATCATTCAAGGCATCGACTGGGTGGCTGGCGTCATGCATCAAGAGAAACAACATCGGATTTGGAACAATGTCAGGAAAACGCGGTGACATGAGCGAGACTATCGTTGAGGACTGGAAGATACGGCTACCCACTGTATGCAAAGGATATGATGATTCCCGCGACGTCTAAAACATGGAAGAAACGGCCCTATTTATAGAAAGACAATGTGGACGTCTTTTTATTTGTCACATGTTTCACCGAATAAATCACAAAGACAATAGTGCAAACTGTGTTAACTTTGTTAACTTATACTTGGTGGAATGAGACAATCAAAGGAGACAAACTTTTCTCAGAATAAGTTTGAAAAGAGACAAAAGTTTATACCCAATTTCAATCTCTTGCTAAAGTTGTCATCATGCACATCACCTTCACATAATCACATAGAAATTGAGGGTTGGAAAGATGCAAATTCAGAACATTCTAAGGCGGAAAAGTGAAGTGTTGGATGATTTTAAGAACAATTTATCCGGTGACGGGAAGTGGGTGAGGCACTGAACAGGGAATGAAGACACTAATGACCTTGAGAGTTGTTCACCGACGTCACCAGGTGTCGATTGCCTGTATCTGGATCACTCCCCAAGTCAGCAGGCACTGTAGGTGTGTGTGGGGGGGGGAGGGGGGGGGGGCAAACGGAGTAATTAACGACAAGGAAAGCGATTAAATTGTTGGAAGAACGGGATGTGAAAGAACTTGGATTTACAATTGGTCAATATAAGCTGATCATGGCCGCCATATGTGATCTCCAGAAGCCGGCAACCGTCGACAACGATCAGACGCCAGTCAGTGCCATCAGCCATGTTGACGATGACATTACGATCAAGGCACAAACGATCAGCCTAAAGGACGCAGGTAAGCGACTGGATGAGTTGCTGTCGGGGAATGTCCCACCCCCTGTTGTTAGTATGCCCGTACATGCGATTGAAAACCCTACATCTACAATCGATACACAAACAATATTGACTATGAAGTCACAATCTCGCAAAGCTGAGCACGTGACACAGTTCCTGACGGAAAAGGCAAAACGTTGACATCAGAGCAGGGCAGCAGGCGGAAGGAGTTTGTCATGAAAACCAGCGGCCCGGACAGTGAGCGTTTCCTCATCAAATGCAAGGATAATCACCCATATGCTGGGATTTATATCGAGAATTGTGGTGCAGCAAACCGCTGGGTACTCAACCACCTATTACAGACAGGACAGTTGCCACCGCCAGACATGGAGTACTACCTGGCGTACACAGCAAAAGTATTCAAATTTGCTGAGAAATACGAGTGGCATAGCGTGCTGGACTTCGATTTCCACTACCGGGAGATGCAAGCGGAACACCAGTTCAAATGGGGAACCTTCGCTCCACATATGGAGTTGCAACTTCTCACTCCCAAACGACGCCAGACGGTTCAGGGACAGGGGTCAGTCCCGGAAACAGCACCGGAGAGAAAAGAAGACTGCAAGATCTTCAAGGCAAAAGGTGCCTGCCCGTTTGGCATATCTTGTAAATTTTGACATTATCAATCATTACAGGACGCGGTAGATCTAATTACCCCAGGTGCTTACTGTGCTAAGGTGGACTTGGCGAGTGCTTACGTTAGTGTTAAAATTCACCCCTCTAATTATAAGGCAACAGGCCTAAAATGGCGATTTCACGCGGATAATATTGACACATACATGATTGACCAACGGCTTCCTTTCGGCGCCAGCCAAAGCCCGGAAACCTTTACCCGGATAACACAGGCAGTGAAAGCCATCATGGCTGCCAAGGGGATGCATTGTATCATCGCGCATTTAGACGATTTCCTCATTGTCTGTGACACCTATGGCAAATGCTTAAACATTCTGACCACATTGATGTCTCAACTCAGCATCAAAGTGGAAGGACCTGTGCAGCAAATATGTTTCCTTGGTGTGAATTTGGACACGGTTCAACGCACATTAAGTATCCCCCAAATCAACAAGAGCTGTAGGAGAACAGCATAGCTCGACTACGAGGGTTGTCGATGTACACATAGCTTGACAAAGAAGGTGGCTGCGGCCTACATAAAAACCTTAACCAAGGTTGACTAAAAACATTAACCAAGGGAAACTAGAAATGTGGCCTGTCGGCACACGAATACCCCCACTGGCAGCCAAAGAAAACGAGGCATTTTTGATTATAAGCCATTTAGCCGAGCATTTAGGTTTCAAACGCATCAAGTCTGTGACCTTGACCCTGGGCATAGTGTGATAATCCATGCATCGGTGTAGAAGATATAGAGCGGAAGGGAATTTCAATAGGTTTGACCTTTGACCTTCAACTATGACCTTGACCTTGGACGTAGGTGCATGGTTATTGATCGAGACACACCTTCTCATCCTGAGAAACATTTGTGCCAAGGCATTTGATAATCCATGCATCGGTGTAGAAGATATAGAGCGGAAGGGAATTTCAATAGGTTTGACCTTTGACCTTCAACAGTGACCTTGACCTTGGACGTAGGTGCGTGGTTTTCCAAGTATGGTTGCTGTAGGCCCAGGAGTATTCCATATACAAGCTTGAGTAAAAAACGTAACCAAGGGGAGATAACTAAGTAATCCAAGGATAAAAGTAGGTCAAGGTCAAATATAGGTTAGGGATTATTGATATACATCACTAGGAGATAAAGTTGTCTAAGTATGGTTGATGTAGGCCCAGAAGTATTCCATATACAAGCTTGACTATAAACAATAACCAAGTAATTGAAGGTTAAATGTAGGTGAAGGTAAAATAAAGGTCAGGGGTTATTGATGTACATCCCTATGAGAAAAAGTTATCCAAGTATGGTGTCTGTATGCACAATAGTATTCCATCTACAAGCTTGACTAAAAACCTTAACCAAGGTTGAGTAAAAACCTTAACCAAGGGGAATTAAGTAAGTAATTTAAGGTTAAATGTAGGTCAAGGTCAAATATAGGTCAGGGGTTGTTGATGTACATCACTAGGAGATGAAGTTGTCCAAGTATGGTTGGTGTAGGGCCATGAGTATTCCATCTACAAGCTTGACTAAAAGCCTTAACCAAAGAGAATTAAGTAAGTAATTCAAGAGGAAATGTAGGTCAAGGTCAAATATAGATCAGGGGTTATTGATGTACATCACTATGAGAAAAGGTTGTCCAATTATGGTGTCTGTATGCACAATAGTATTCCATGTACAAGCTTGAGTAAAAAGCTTAACCAAGGTCGAGTAAAAACCTTAACCAAGGGGAATTAAGTAAGGAATTCAAGGTTAAATGTAGGTCAAGGTCAAATATAGGTCAGGGGTTGTTGATGTACATCACAGGAGATGAAGTTGTCCAAGTATGGTTGGTGTAGGGCCAGGAGTATTCCATCTACAAGCTTGACTAAAAACGTTAACCAAGGGGAATTAAGTAATTCAAGAGGAAATGTAGGTCAAGGTCAAATATAGATCAGGGGTTGTTGATGTACATCACTAGGAGATGAAGTTGTGCAAGTATGGTGGGTTTAGGGCCAGTAGTATTCCATATAGAAGGTTGACTAAAAACCTTAACCAAAAGGAATTAAGTAAGTAATTGAAGAGGAAATGTAGGTCAAAGTCAAATATAGATAAGGGATTATTGATGTATATACCTATGAGAAAAGGTTGTCGAAGTATGGTGTCTGGATGCACAATAGTATTCAATGTACAAGCTTGAAAAAAAACCTTAATCAAGGTTGACTAAAAACCTTAACCAAGGGGAATTAAGTAAGTAATTCAAGAGGAAACGTAGGTCAAGGTCAAATATAGATCAGTGGTTATTGATGTGCATCACTAGGAGATGAAGTTGTCCAAGTATGGTGGGTGTAGGGCCAGTAGTATTGCATATACAAACTTGACTAAAAACCTTAACCAAGGTTGACTAAAAACCTTAACCAAGGGGAATTAACCAAGTAATTCAAGGGAAATGTAGGTCAAGGTCAAATATAGATCAGGGGTTATTGATGTACATCACTAGGAGATGAAGTTGTGCAAGTATGGTGGGTGTAGGGCCAGTAGTATTCCATATACAAGCTTGACTAAAAACCTCCAAGGCGTGACGTTGACGCCGACGCCGACGCCGGGGTGACAACATAAGCTCTACTTATTCTTCGAACAGTCGAGCTAAAAATGTGTGAAATTTGTACAACGTTGCGCTCGTACTTAGCGTATCATAAAGTTACAAAATGTCAACTCCAAAGCCTCAGTGGTAAACTTAATTGTATTACGCAATGCAGACATGGAGGTCGTTTATTTTTACATGAGGCGCCTAATTGACCGTGCCAATGCGTTGCGTTCACCATGGCATTGTACACGTGTGACGGCGAGATAAAAGCTGACATACTGTGGTGGATCCATTTCATGGATTTATTTATTGGAACTACTGGTATGCCTATGGTAGATTTGTCCTCTGGTGGGCAGAGACCTGGCGAAATAAGAACTTATTTGTCTACTCGGATAACCAGGTGGCATGTGCTATAATTAACAAAGGAAGTTGTAAACATCCAGGGGTTATGTCATCTCTAAGGCGTATATTTTGGTTGTCAGCAGTTTATAATTTCAGACTGAAAGTGGTATATTACCAGGGAACTGCCAACACACCAGCTATGCAGTTAGTCACCTACATGAACTCAATGGCATTAGTCGCCGGTACTCATATCTCAGAGTATAATCCAAAGTGTATTATTCTATGTTGTGTATTTTGTTTTTCACATTAACGTCACAGCGATTATATATCGTAATCTATGCATGCAATATATGTGTTGCAGAACCGTATTGTGTCAGTTATTTGAGCAACTGCCTTTATGGTTTCAGGGCGCAATTCACTGGAATCGGCATTGGATAATGAAGTGAGCGCATTCAGATACCAGACTTTTGCGCCGAGCACGAAGGACACATATAGGACTCATCGGGATACGTACTTGGCGTTTTGCACATACATGGGGTATTCGCTGGTCCCGGCTACTACTGATACTATTTGCCGTTATGTTGCAATATTAGCAGGTACTCTATAAAGTTTTCTTCTGTTAAACAATATTTAAACATTATCAGATTACTGCATCTCGAATGGAACCTGGACAATCCACTTGCAGAGATTTTCGGTTGACCAGCGTTCTCAAGGGTGACGATGACGGTGTCAGCAGACGGTTAGGGAATAAGGTTACGTGTAAATTACCCATTCTGCCCCAGCAACTAAAGGTAATACTGAGCCATCTTAATGTCCATGACCCGGTCGATGGGAGTATTTGGGCGGCATGTTTGATTATGTTTTATGGCTTATTACGTCGTTGTAATGTTCTAGTGACCGGTTAGAGAAATTCCTGAAGTGACAGGGGTGTCGAAATTTGGAAAATTCCACTCGCCCTGCAGGACTAGTAGAAGCAAGAAGCTACTAGCCCTTACCAATTTACCACTCACCCTGTACAATCCATGTAACTTGACTGTATGTTGGCACGCAAAACATTATTTTCCCACCTGTTGTACACTATTGTATCCTCAACTGTGTACATGTAATTAAACAATATTTATGTCAATATTTTAGACGAATAGCAATTTAATCTGTTTAAATTCACTTCAAATACTATTTATGAACTTGGATATGCATAGATTATGTATACTGGTATTTAGTTAATACCCAACTGAAATATCACAAAAATTGAGTTCCGGTTTCATCGATTGGAAAAAGTTGCAAAAGGACGAAACTACGTAGGTACGAAATCTACTTTAAGATAAATGGTCTAGAACTGATGGTTAGTATGGTCAGCAACTACTGAATAACATAACAGTAATTTTAAATTTATAAATGACTGGTGGTGTGTCTATTAACCTGTAACCGTTAGCTGAACAATTTTCCCCAGAAAACTTAATCACTTGACCAATAACTGAAGACCTGTAGCCGATTTCATCAACATTGCAAAGTTTACTTATCTAGCAAAGTATACTTTGAGGGAGACATTTTCAATGTAAGGATAAATTTATTAATTTTGGCTGTGATAATGTAATAAATTCAGTATAATAATTCTGCATACTTTTAATCATCAACTATATGCAGTCGTTAGTTCTATATGACATAATGCATTTCGGGAAAAATAAATGATTAATACTCCCTCAAAGTATACTTTGCTAGAAAAGTATACTTTGCAATGTTGGTGAAATCGGCTACAGAAAACTTTGCACATCACTTGACCAATAACCCATATACTGTACCGTACCACTTCTTGTAGATCAATATTAACGGTCTTCATAAATACTTTCAGATTGTACACAAGTTTTGATGAATTACCAGATGATGTGTGCAGAACGCTTAAACTGTATAACAAGCACCCATAATTGGCAAAGGCCGATAAATTGAATGAAGTTCAGCGTGCGTACGTGAAACACTATGTGAAATCTCGATTGAAAGAGCGGCGACCAAATAAGGAAACTGCTGAAGACCTGTAGCCGATTTCAAAAAGGCCATTCATTCCTTATAATTCCAGCATTTGAAATAAATTCATGAAGAAAATGTGTTTATTTTCCGTTTTCTTAAGAATTATTTTACCTGCGCCTCACGGTTATGGAAAGTAGTTCAGCGTGGGAGTTTACTGGGATATAAATTCTGGACAGAGACTTGCCTCGGGCCAATCAAATGTTAGGGAATTGTGTAAATATTTTTGTGCTGGAATTATTAAAGTGGTAAACAGCCGGCAGCAAATAACAGCAACAATGTTAGTGAGCATGATATCATTTGTACGCACCCCCAAGAAAGTGTCTACATCAGAAAGTGAACAAGAAATGCGTCTGTCGAACGCGGATGCCACCTGCAGCATATTTGAGAAACTGTGACAAAGTGGTTAACCGAAAAGTGTGACAGACGGACGGACAGACGGACGGACCAAACACTATATGCCACCCGTTTCTTCGAGTGAGTGAGTGAGTGAATAGGGTTTAACGTCCGCTTTTCTGACATAGAGGTACAAGCCTCAGGGAGTCTACACGCAGACATGCCGTTTCTTCGAAACCAAAAAAAGTCATGCAATCTGTTTCCAACACGATTGTATCGGATTATCTACCGCTTAGTTTTCTGGAAGGTAACGGCTTCCGCGATCTCATGGGAGTTGCAGCACGGGACAACAAGGTGCCCTGTCAGAATACAGTTCTTCACGTAATGTGAAGCGTTACGAGGACAAGGAAGATCTCATTTCCCAATTATCCTTCATGTCAGCAGCAGCAATCACTACAGACACGTGGACCTCCAATTCTACAGAGTTAGGGCCATGCCAGAACACCACACAGGGAACATCTCGAAAAAGATTAAGGATTGACGGCAAAATTGAAACATGTGTGCACAAAATTCTTGGAATATGGGAAGATAAGAATGCTTAGCAAATTTGGTGAAATCGGCTACAGGTATACGCCAGACTGCATATATTTGATAATTAAAAGTATGCAGAATTATCATATTGATTTGTTTCCATTATCACAGCCAGTGATGTAATAAATTTAGTATAAAAAAAATTAATAAATTTATCCTTAAATTGACAAATTTCTCCCTGAAAGGGTACTTAGCAAGATAACATAGCGCGGATGGACAAGCTGCCACTACTCGTCATTGGGGAAACCACGTTGCTTCAAGAACGTTAAGACTCTACCGATGGAGTACATGGCGAACCCACAGGCCCAGAATGCGGTCGGAGGAATTTGACAGAAGCTTGACAGAAAAGTTACACGCCAACACCGGAAAATCGACATGGTTATCAACAACTGTCCATCCCACCCACACGCCTTCAAAGGATTGAAGTTGGTTGAACTCGTATTCCTGCTGCCCAACACAACAAACCACACCCAACTGGTGGACCAAGGAATCATGAACACTTCGCTGTCAGTGCTAGTGCTGACTACCGTGGGCTCTACAGTTATTGTGTTATATCCACTGGAAGGGATGATGTTTGGTGTGAGGTGTAGAGTAAAAAAAAATGGCTAACAGGTGATATTTTTGTTAAAAATGTTTGTTCGGCATAAAATCATCAAGGATGCACATCTTCAATACGTGTAGAAGACGTGTGTATAGTTTCAGATCGATTGACTGAAAGGTTTTAGAGAAGTGTACACAAACTCGGCAGTGTTTCTGTCCGCCGCCCGCCCCGCGGTAAAACATAATACGTAAACAAAATTGAAACGGTCGTATCAAAATAAGCACAAATGTATCAGATTGAGGAGGAACTAATGCTACTCACCGCGTGGAACAAGCAGGCAAAACTTTTCACGATGACGACCGCGAACATCAGGTAGTGCATCTTGTAGACGGATTCCCTGTAACCATGGTTACATAATCATCACTGTGGCTGTGACTGAGAAATCGGTATTGTAATCGATGTAGATCATGACCAGTCTGTGCATCTGGGGCCTGTTTCACTAAACTTTGTACGACTAAAATATTCGTAAGTGCAAATTTAGGATCGTCTGGAAAATTCAACTGATGGATTTACATTTATTGAGCATAGGCTGCATGCAGCCTATGCTCAATAAATGTAAATCCAATAATTGTTTTACAAGAAAACACAGTTAATGTGAAATTTACAGACTATCATAATTTTGCACTTACAAACATTTTAGTCTTACAAAGTTTAGTGAAACGGGCCCCTGCAGTCTGATCAGCATCTGCACTGATTGCCTTTCCATCTACACTGTTTATATAAGGCTACAGGAGAGTGCTATTCGATCAGGAACTATATAACCATATTTTTTCATTCAGTCACAGCCATAATAGTGTTAAATCTGGGGCTACATGGGCCATATACTGGGCCATATTTGAACACCAATGGGGGATCGTCGCGAGTTATTTATAGAAATCAATTCCAAAGTGTATATTTTATGGCCTAATTGCTTGTAATAAAACCAAATATCGCACGATTTGTTGTGTAAAGAAGCCATTATAGTGTTTTTGACTAGTGTTAATCCAGATTATCCTACCTATCTGCGCAATCTGATCCGGAATTGCATTATTTGCCAGATTCATATTTTCACACTTGTTAATTGTATTACAATCAGTGTAGACCCAGATCAAACTGCACATATGTGCAGTCTGATCTGGGTCTACCCTGTTTGAAGTCTTTATTTTTGCAAGTTATTCAGTAAGAAATAAACGCTAAAATAAACCAAAGGACCGGATCTCTATAAATAGATTTGCAAAGGGAAATAACTAGCTACGATCCCCCGTGTGTTTGGCAGTCTCTTATTGCACATGATAATCAAAATTGGCACCGTGTTGACGAACGCCGTCTTAGTCTTTGTTACAATTGCTAATGTACTTTATTTTAAAATAGATATTAGACTATTTGAAAACAAGCATGTAAACAATAACAATTTGGATTGGATTGAAATGTAACGCTTGATATTGAAATTCTCCATCTTAGCTATAAACGTGGATCTGTAGCCTATTTCATCAACATTGCAAAGTATACTTTAGTATACTTTTTGAGGGAGAAATTTTCAATTTTATGATAAATTTATTAATTTTTATTATACTGAATTTATTACATTATCACAGCCAATTTGGCTGTGATAATGTAATAAATTCAGTATAATAATTCTGCATACTTTTAATCATGAAATATATGCATTTGTTAGTTTTATATGAAATAATGCATTTCAGGAAAAATAAATGATTACTCCCTCAAATACTTTGCTAGGAAAGTATACTTTGCAATGTTGATGAAATCGGCTACTGGACTCGAAAATCGAGCTCACTTTCATAGTCTCACTGGAATATTATAGTTTTCGGATGGAATTAACTATGCTTAATTGGCTGAATTGCGAACAGCGTAGACCTTGATTCAACTGAAACCTGTACTGTTCGCAAGACAGTCAGCGAAACAAAGGCTTGTAACGAGCAGTATACATCATTATCAGGCTGCAGGCAGGGATAAGAACTAAGAGCCTGATAATCCACATGTGGCTTTCACTGGAGAAATCGGGTTTATTGGTTTTGCGACCAGTGCTGATCCAGATCAGCCTGTGCATCCGCACATTTGTCTAGTCACAGCCACATATACCATAAGCCTTCTTTCGTCAGTCAGTCAATCAAATTACAAGATGGCGATACCAGAGCTACAGATAAGCTGCGTATTTGCTTATATACCCAATTAAAATTGCCAAAAACAGAATTGAAATCAGAAGTAGCGAGTATCAAAAAGCAATAAACAAGAATTCCGCCACGGAAGCGGTATCGCGCCTGCCGAGGCGGACGACGACGGAAAAAGCGCCGACTATAGTCGCGCCTCTGCTAAATCAGGCGCAACAAAAAACTGTGGTACTTTTATCATGCTGCAGACAACAATAAACAGACCACAAATATAGCATATCTTTCTTATTTGCCAAAATACATCTTCGTATTTCATTAGAATTGTCTCCCTTGGAGACAATTCTAATGAAATGCCAAGAAATATTTTGTTTCAAAAGAAACTATTCAATAATTGATGTCTGTTGATGTGTAATTAGTAGTGTGATTTTATTTGACCCAATTAAAATTTTGAAATACCCAATTGCTTCAGAAACTAGAAATGGACGCTTGTCGACAAGCGCATGTGTATCCCCCTCCCCAGATACACAAGTAGTTTGAAACAAGGGTGTTCGAGTGATTCTCCGGAGACAAAATCAGTGACGGAAAAACAAATGGAGATAACTAAAAAAAATAGTGATGCAAGAGTTGTCATTCTTGCGTGACACACCTTTAGGGTCGTGGTCTATGCATGTGTGAAGTTTCATGAAAATATTCCAAAGGGTCTTCGAGTTATGCTCCGGACACGAAATCAGTGCACGAAACAACAAAGGGAGATAACTAAGAAATTAATGACGCAAGAGTTGTCATTCTTACATGCGACACACCTTTGGGTCGTCTTCTATGCATGTGTGAAGTTTAATAAACTAGAAAATGTGTTCATAGAACACGGATGCCCCACATATCGCTTTGATAATAAATGAGGCCAAATTCCAAGTCAAAATTTTCTTTTACCTGAGCGTTAAAGTTTTTGAAGCACTAAGTATGTGATCTTAACCCTGGGCTTGGCGGGGGCAGGACGAATGTGGCACAGGGCGGTAGAGGACCATTAGAGCAATGTGTATATGAAATATGAAGGAGATCGGTCGAAGGATGAAGAAATTATGAGACATTTACCCGAGTGTTAAAGTTTTGTGACGGACGGACGGACGGACGGGACGACAGGAGGATGGGACGCACGTTCCTACGAATGAATACTTGTTGGGTTTTTACTCTATAAATATACCCAACAAGAGTACTCAACACTATCCTAACCCTACCCAATAAGATCCACGTACGCTTACAACAAGTACCCATTCGTGTGTGCGGACGGACGGACGGACGGACGGACAAGGGTAACACTAAATGCCCCCTCCACTATCGTGGTGGGGCATAAAAATATTCCAAAGGGTGTTCGAGTTATGCTCTGGATACAAAATCAGAGCACGAAACAACAAAGGGAGATAAGTAAACAAGAATTCCGGGGAATCAAATGCCTCGCCTTGTCCCGCCTCGACTTCGAGCCTGGGCCCGAAAGCAATTTTCACTGGCCCGAACATATTATACAATTATTGACTAGTGAGCCATAGAATATCAGATTATATTCTATGGCTCACTAGTCAATAATTGTTTTATTATATGATAATAGTCTGTATATAGCACTTACGACCTTATGCTACTAGACAAAAATTAAAAAAAAAATGGAATAAAAAAGTTTAAAAATTAAAAATAATAATGCTTGCTACTGGAGCCCAGAATTGAGCCCAGAATTGTTTTTTAATAGTCCTATATTTATCTACATATATCTGCACAGGTCCACATACTGCCACAATATTGTCAACACAGTTTACGGAAATGTAATAATGTACCTGTATAATTTACCTCTAATAAGTTAGTGGTCAGTTAAAAAATTATTGAACAAGAACGTAAAAAAAAAATGGAAAAAAAAATAAAATAAAAAAAAAAATAAAAAAAATAATGCTCCCTACTGGAGCGCAGAATGTTTTTTAATAGTCCTATATTTATCTACATATCATATATGCACAGGTCCACATATTGCCACAATATTTTCAACACAGTTTATGGAAATGTAATATAATCATTTACCTGTATAAATTACCTGTAAGTGGTCAGTGGTCAGTTGCACATGCTAGCATATGCACAGGTGAATAGTCTGTATATAGCACTTATGACCTTATGCTACTAGACAACAAGAAACGAGGCAAAGCCACGAAGGCCAGGTTTTTTCCAAGCATGGACACTAGGATAACATAATTATACCCACTTTTTGTAGACTAGATGGCCGTGGCCTGCATGTCGCGCCTTGGGGCGAGGCATGGACACTAAAAAAATAGATATAGTAGATGGAAAAATTTTAACGAAAAAACTTTAACCGGACACTCGGACGTATGGACGGACGGACGGACGGACGTATGCCAAAATGCCGACGATATCGCGCTTTCCTTAAGCGGGTGTGACAATGATGATAAACACCCATGTGAAGTATCAAGGTAATGGGTGAAGCAGTTGCAGAGATATAGTACACGAAAATACTTTAACAAATAAATTCAAAGTAATTTGACCTTGACATTGATCACAGGGGCCGCACGGTTGGGGTTTAGAATGAAAATTGGACGATGATAAACACCCATGTGAAGTTTAAAGGTAATGGGCAAAGCAGTTGCAGAGATATAGTATAACGAAAAAATTTAACCAGACGTACGTTAAAAAGTTAACGTTGAAAATGGCTAAGTCAATTACGTAGAAATAATAGGTGAAGGTAAAAAAATGTTGGATAGTTGTATGTGGTAGGGACCCCTTGGTTATGAAGCTGTGAAAGTTTGGTGGTCCTAGGTGGTACAGTAGCAAAGAAATGGACTTAAACACGAAAACTTAACATTGTAAAATATTCCAAAGGGTGTTCGAGTTATGCTCCGGACAAGAAGTGTCTGCGGCGGACGCAGGGATACAATGATGGAGTTACAATACTCAATAACTAATTCTTTATCTGGAGCGCTGGCGATACAGTGTTTGGAGTACGTACGTTGATTTCCTGAGGACCGTCATCCAGACACCGCCACACATCATATACACGACTGCCAGTAAGAAGTACAACACAGGCACAGGAATCTCCCCCGCCGATAGGAAGTTGCCATTATTGTCCTCTATAATGTCGATCTGTAATGGAATGGAATGGTGCTTAACGGCCCATCAACACAAAAGAGTATCATTTAGGGCCAAGCAATTTAAATGAAGAAGAAAATAATAATAGAATAGTATATTAGATGTGGTAGGCAATCAAATGACTAGGGTAAAAATACAAATATGATGAACAATATAATGGAGCAACATGTATACAATGATAAAATTTGTCCATCTGGAAACAGAGCTCCAGATAAGGTGCGTATTGGCGTAATTTATGCACTTATTTTAGCAGAATACGCATTGATTATCAAACGTGGAAGCACAAAATAATCACAGCAATCTTTTTTATCATTTTTTCCCTAGTTAATGAGGAAGAAAATCAATAATACATTTGTAAAAGTAAAATACGCATTGAATTTCATATATGGGGGTATATTACTCTTTAGATACAAAACTTATCTGGAGCTCTGTGGGAACACAGACAGAAATAATGAGGTTATCCGGTGAGGCTAGGAGATGTTTATGAATTGCAAGGCTCGCAAGAATTCCTTCTCACCCTTTAACAGCAGTTATTGAGTACAGTATTTATGGCATATACAGCTACCCATGACAGATATTGAGTAAAGTATTTATGGCATACAGCTACACCCCAACCCCCAATATCAGTAATTGAGTACAGTATTTACGACATACAGCTACCCATGGCAGATATTGAGTGTATTTTATACAGCTAACCACAGCAGTTATTGAGTACAGTATTTATGTTGTTGTCTGTTGTTGGTGTTGTTGGTGTTGAACGGCCTATCAACAGCTAAGGTCATTTAAGGCAGGGGCAGTATTTATGACATACCGTCAAGCTGGAGGACGTGGAGGGCGTGGACTTTTTGCCGGGATTGTCGAAGTTGAGACAGTTGTGGAAGTTGAGGTTGTACATGCCCTCCTCCGAGTCATGGGTCACCGCCACCAGGAACTACAGATGAAGTATATTATATCATCATATAAGACACGCCATGTGATTTTGTACCTTCGGATCTCTGCGTAATTTTAAGAAATATGTTTACAAAATTTTCATTTTTCCGTAAATTGAGTCAAAAGTTGACAAAATGTTCAGAGTACATGAGGAATTTTATTCTGCCTGTAATCTGAAAGTTTTGTCAACTTTTGACTTCATTTATGAAAAATATTGAACATTTTGCAAACGTATGTCATTAAATACAAGAAACGAGGCAAAGCCACGAAGGCCAGGTTTTTTCCAAGCATGGACACTTGGATAACATAATTATACCCACTTTTTGTAGACTAGATGGCCGTGGCCTGCATGTCGCGCCTTGGGGCGAGGCATGGACACTAAAAAAAATTTAACGAAAAAACTTTAACCGGACACTCGGACGTATGGACGGACGGACGGACGTATGCCAAAATGCTGACGATATCGCGCTTTCCGCAAGCGGGTGCGACAATGATGATAAACACCCATGTGAAGTATCAAGGTAATGGGTGAAGCAGTTGCAGAGCTATTGTACACGAAAAAACTTTAACAAATAAATTCAAAGTAATTTGACCTTGACATTGATCACAGGGGCTGCACGGTTGGGCGTTAGAATGAAAATATGGACGATGATAAACACCCATGTGAAGTTTCAAGGTAATGGGTGAAGCAGTTGCAGAGATATAGTACACGAAAAAACTTTAACAAAAAAATTCAAAGTAATTTGACCTTGACATTGGGCACAGGGGCCGCACGGTTGGGGGTTAGAGTGAAAATATGGACGATGATAAACACCCATGTGAAGTTTCAAGGTAATGGGCGAAGCAGTTGCAGAGATATAGTATAACAAAAAAGTTTTAACCAAAAAATTTAACCAGACGTACGTTAAAAAGTTAACGTTGAAAATGGCCAAGTCAATTACATGTACGTAGAAATAATAGGTGAAGGTAAAAAAATGGTCACATGTTGGATAGTTGTATGTGGTAGGCACCCCTTGGTTATGAAGCTGTGAAAGTTTGGTGGTCCTAGGTGGTACAGTACCAAAGAAATGGACTTAAACACGAAAACTTAACATTGTAAACGCGAAAAGTTAACATTGAAAATGACTAAGTCGACTGCGCGGAAAAAATGGGTGAAGTTAAAAAAAAAGTAACATGTTGGATAGTGATATGTGGTGGGCACCCCTTGATTATGAAGCTGTGAAAGTTTGGTGGTCCTAGGTGGTACAGTACCAAAGAAATGGACTTAAACACGAAAACTTAACATTGAAAACGCGAAAACTTAACATTGAAAATGGCTAAGTCGATTGCGCGGAAAAAATGGGTCAAGTTAAAAAAAAAGTAACATGTTGGATAGTGATATGTGGTGGGCACCCCTTGATTATGAAGCTGTGAAAGTTTGGTGGTCCTAGGTGGTACAGTACCAAAGAAATGGACTTAAACACGAAAACTTAACATTGAAAACGCGAAAACTTAACATTGAAAATGGCTAAGTCGATTGCGCGGAAAAAATGGGTGAAGTTAAAAAAAAGTAACATGTTGGATAGTGATATGTGGTGGGCACCCTTGATTATGAAGCTGTGAAAGTTTGGTGGTCCTAGGTGGTACAGTAACAAAGAAATGGAGTCAAACACGAAAACATAACATTGATTGTGGACGCCGCCCGCCGCCCACCGCCCGCCCCCCGCCCGCCCGCCCGCCGCCCTTCGCCAATCCAATAGCCTGGATTTTTTGTCAAAAAACCTGGCTAAAATGTCCGAAGGTACAAAAGCACATAGCATGTCCCATATGTAGCTGTGATTGGAGAAATGAGGCTGAAGTGTTTTGTGACCAGTAGCCTATTTCACCAACATTGCAAAGTATACTTATCTAGCAAAGTACACTTTGAGGGAGAAATTTTCAATTTTAGGATAAATTTATTAATTATTATTATACTGAATTTATTACATTATCACAGCCATTTTGGCTGTGATAATGTAATAAATTCAGTATAATATTTCTGCATACTTTTAATCATCAAATATATGCAGTTGTTAGTTCTATATGACATAATGCATTTCAGGAAAAATAAATGAGTACTCCCTCAAAGTATACTTTGCTAGAAAAGTATACTTTGCAATGTTGGTGAAATCGGCTACAGACGTCCCAAGATGTACGGTCAACAGAGACATGTTCCGTGCTGAAAGATCTTGCGAGGCCTGTACCAGAGACACAGACAATGATAAGGTGTTATCTACAAATGAAAACGATAGATTATTTCACCTGTGATAACATCATAGAATTTCGCGGACCTCGTTGAAACTGAAGTCAAATGTGGCTGTGACTGAAGAAATGGCGCTTAGTGGCCGAATGCAAGACATGAATACTCATACAGGAGCGCTTATCCAATTTCATCAAAATTGCAAAGTATACTTATGCAGCAAAGTATACTTTGAGGGAGTAATCATTTTTCCCCCCGAAATGCATTATTTCATATAGAACTAACGACTGCATATATCTGATGATTAAAAGTATGCAGAATTATTATACTGAATTTATTACATTATCACAGCCAAAATGGCTGTGATAATGTAATAAATTCAGTATAATAACAATTAATGAATTTATCCTTAAAATGAAAATGTCTCCCTCAAAGAATACTTTGCATTGTTGATGAAATAGGCTACGGATCAAGTGATCAGGGGCTTTAACCCTTACAATGCTGAATTAAATTGCCGTCTGCTGTTTATTTTATATTTTCCATATTTCTCATAAAAAAACAAGTTTTGACAGCACTTTAGAATCATTTCCAATGGAAATGATTCTAAAGTGCTGTCAAACCATGTTTTTATTGATAAAAAAGGCAAAATATTAAGCAACAGCAGACGTCACTTTTAGTTTCTAAGGGGGGTAACGGTACATTCCCACTCTGTAGGTACAAAATGTTCTTTATAGGTTTTAAATAAGTGTATAATTGTGTCACTAGTCCACCAATTATAAAAATTACGCGTGCCCGCTATACAGAAATAATCATTTAGTAATATTTATTTTACTGATGGTGACGCGCGGTGGTATCTGGCTATTTTCATATGCAAATGAAGCATATTTTTTAATTATTTATACGAATTAAATGTGTCACCTGAAAAAATAATATTTTCGACAGATTATAAAGTATGATCATTGCACATCAAAAAATAAATACAGAGAATAAATAGTAGAGTCTGTTAACATTTTAAGGCAACACGGTTATCGCCCCTGATATAAGTGTGGAAACTTACGTCTGATATAAAATGTATAATAATCAATGCGTGGGGTAATGGTGAATGAATGTTTATTTTGCCAGAAAATGTCTCGGATATAAATAACATTTTGTGCCTACTGAGTGGGCATGTACCTGTAATGCAAATCTTACAGACGGACATACAACAAGAATTCCACCACGGAAGCTGTGTCGAGCCTGCCGAGGCATTTGACCGCAACATGATCATTGACACAAAAAAGGTAAAGGTCATGTTAATGGCGGCATGAGTGTGTTCCAAATGCGTACAGTGCAGTCTCCGTTTTTGTTCCACCGTAGACAACACTTGCAAACTCAACGCGAACGCAACGCGAACGCAACGGTTTGCTGTAGCGTTGTATACGTTGTTTAAACGTATAATACGGTTCGTACACGTGTAATACACATTGTCAAACCGTTTAGTTTAAAAGCGTTGTATACGTTGTTTAAACGTATAATACGGTTCGTACACGTGTAATGCTGTAGCGTTGTATACGTTGTTTAAACGTATAATACGGTTCGTACACGTGTAATACACATTGTCAAACCGTTTAGTTTCAAAGCGTTGTATACGTTGTTTAAACGTATAATACGGTTCGTACACGTGTAATACACATTATCAAACCGTTTAGTTTTAAAGCGTGTAATACGTTTAGCTTCAAGGCGTATAACACGCTTTGGCGTATACATATGTAGCGAGGTGAAAGAGTTGAAACGTGTACAACGCTTTACCTGGAAGCGTGTAGCTATATGAAAGCGTGGAAACGTGTACAACGGTTACACGTTTTAAACACAAAATACCTGATTCGGCCCCGGCCCCGATCGCTTCGAGGCGTCCTTGTTTCGTCCCTTATTTTAAAATTATCGCGAATACATACCCTCAGATCGAGTTCAAAGTACATCGGCGGTGTGATTTAGCACTTCAATTGATCCCTAATCCATGATGACTAATGAGTCACGCTTTTAACACGACAGATGTACCTTGTTGTTTATCAAAATGTTTGAGAATTGTAGATCACGTGAGCCGGCTCATCAGGATCTGCGGCATTCCTATGTACATTTTATATACACAAAAATGACGCCTGATACAGCGCAATGTAACAGTTCCTACCTTAATATGGAATAGCCCGGGCCGATAGTCCGTGTCAGTTAATTGGGGTTAAATATTACAAACACAGATAAACACAGTGCATGGTTTCTTTATTTTATTTTAACATCATCAGAAATGGCGAGTCTAGGAACTCTCGTATTATCTTTACGCTGAAGCCAGTCTATTTCAGTCACTAATCCGCTATACACCTGTCCCACGCGTGTGTTAAGATTAATCGATATTTGGAGAAACTGAATACACAGCGAGCTGCACACTGGTTTAACACGGATATGGCCCGCGGATATGTGTCATAAATTACTTGGTGGTCAAAACCGGTAAATTTACAAGGTTTATAGCGAAATAGCAGGCGACTGGCAATTTTTCTCGGACAGATTTTTAAGACTAGTTTTCAAATCTCAATCAGTCTGAGAGTTCAAAAATCGGTCCAGAACCGGAAAACTGAAAATGTTAGAAGCCCTGCAGTGAGTCTAGAAGTATATATACACACACGAAGAACGATCAGAGCATGCGCATTCTACGCGATACAAGGTTGGCATACCAAAACGTGTAATGCGTTAAAACCCGTGGAAACGTGTTATACGTATAACACGGTTTCATCTGTACGGTGCTGTGTACATGTAGATGCGTGTAGCCGTTCGTCAAAGAAAGCGTTAAATCGTTTAAACGGTTTACCTTAGCGTTGTATACGTTTACAACCGTTGTATACGTTTACAACCGTTGTACACGGATTAAACGCTTTTGAAACTCAATACGTTGTTTACAACCGTTGTATACGTTTACAACCGTTGTACACGGATTACACGCTTTTGAAACTCAATGCGTTGAACACGGTTTGTTCGACTTTCGCGCATGCGCAAGAGTGGGGAAACGCAACGCATGGCCGAAAACGTATTACACGTAGACGACACACGGTTTGAAACGCAACTAACGGAAACTCCACGGATACGCAACGCACAACACTTTGTACACGTATAAACCCGGAACATTTTGACAGAAACAACTGTACATGTATCAAGTGTCCAAATATTGAAGCAATCCATCAAGTAATATTAACCCTTCAATGCTAAATTAATTTGTTGTTGTTGTTTATTTTATATGTTCCATTATTCTCATCAAAAACATGATCCGACAGCACGTTAGAATCATTTCCAATGGAAATGATTCTAAAGTGATGTCAAATCATGTTTTGTTGAGAATGAAGATAAAATATAAAACAACAGCAGACGACAATTTTCGTATCTCGGGTTCTAAGGGTTAAAGTTATACGATGATGAAGAAACTAAAACAGCTAAGGCCATTTCGACTGCCCAGTTTGGAGAGCATCCACTGTGCTCGTACATAACAGGGTCTAAGTGTGTTTACTTACATATGTACCATATTCCTTTTTCCGGTCATTTGTCAAGTATATCGGGATTTCTGTTAGGACCTCATTTGCGACGTCCTTAGTCGGAATGGCTTTAGCTGCCGTCTGTATCGGGGCAGCTGAAAATACGAGATTTTGTATCTTCGGAAATGTGCGTAATATCATGAAATACGTTTCCGTAAATTGCGTCAAAAGTTGACCAAATTTAAAGGTACATACCCGCGCAGTAGGCACAAAATGTTCTTTATAGGAATTAAATAAGTGTATAATTATGTCACTATTCCACCAGTTCTAAAAATTACGAGTGCCCGATATACAAATATAATAATTTATTAATTATCAATTTACTGTTAGCGACGCGCGGCGGTAACAGTCTATTTTGATAATGTGCGGGGACAACGACTTTCACAGCACGGCTTGCGGTGCGCATGCGCAGTATACTACGCGCGCCAGTAGGCTTCCCAATATGTAAACAAGAATATCGACATGTCGAAACGTCCAGGACGGAAATCGTATGAAACGGCGTTAGCCAAAAAAAAGGCGAAATATCTGAGGGACAGGCAGTACAGAGAGAGAGAGAGAGAGAGAGTGGTTAATATTGGCGACCTTATCACCAAACGGAAAGAGTTACGTGGATAGTTAGATTTGGACTCGAACAGAGATTTTTCTTCTCAACTTCCGATACTTCACTGCGCATGTCAAATATGTGATATGATTGACCGTGTCACGTGACGAGTATTGGTAAATATAGCACGAGGTCGGAAAATAACCTTTCTGGTTGCGGCATATAAAATGCGATTTAACACCAATTAACACGCGCCGTAATTAAAAATAACACGTTAGTGGGTAGACAAATGGCTCGTATAAGGCATGACAGAAAATGAAAAATAGTAGTACAGTGTAACCTGCTGCGTGGGCATGTACCTTTCTGCATGTATCTGAGATTTTTGTCAACTTTTGACTTTATTTATGAAAAATATTGTAAATTTTGATTTTGTAAACGTATTTAATGAAATTACGCAGATGTCTGAAGGTAGAAAATCATATAGCGTGTCTCATGGCTGTTGACCGTAACCTGTACAATGGAAATGATTCTAAAGTGTTGTCAAACTATGTTTTTATTGAGAGAGAAGACAAAATATAAAACAACAGCAGAAGACAAGTTTCGGTTCCCGCATTCCAGTCTACCTTTTCATCAGCCTCGTGAAATACCCAATTAAAATTGCCAAAAACCCAATTGAAATCAGAAGTGAGTATCAAAGAGAATTGAAATGTTTGTGGTATCTTTATCATGCTACAGAAAACAATAAACAGACCAAAAATATAGCATATTTTCTTACTTTTTCATGAAAACACATCTTGGTATTTCATTAGAATTGTCTCCAAGGAGACAATACTAATGAAATGCCAAGACATGTTTTCATTTAGAAGCAAACTGTTCAATAAGTGCGGTCTTCTGATGTGTAAACAGTAGTGTGATTTTATTTTAGCCAATTAAATTTTTTTGAAATACCCAATTGCTTCAGAAATGATGGAGTGACAATACTCAATTATTAATTCCTTATCTGGAGCCTTGTATTACCAATGCAGGTACCAGTGCCGTAGCCACGTTGAGGCCAGACATATTATTATGATAAAGATCGGGATCGCTAACTCAACAGTACGGCTTGTGTCTCCATTAGCATTCCACCTTATGTCTAAGTTAACATACCACTATGGCTACGTGGTGCCGCGAAAAGTCAGCGCCGGAAAGTCAATATTTATCGAGTAACAAAATAGACCGCGGCCACCCGGCTGACTCTGTGCCTATAACCATTGGATTTCTTATTCCCAAAAAGGAAAATATAAGAGTCATACTATGTGCTGAGACTTTACTGAGAATGCAGGAAATGGCGTTTCAGACTACGTTGATTTTAAAATTTTCCGGGGAGCATGGCCCCAATAATGCTATAACGTTTCATTATTTTTTATTTTAATACAGGAAAAATGAGTCATAGTATATGCTCAGACTTTGCTGAGAATGCAGGAAATGGTGTTTTAGACCACTTTGATAAAAAAAATGTCTGGGTATGCTCCCCGAAATCATTATATAATATTTTTATTTTTTTATTCCAATATAGGAAAAATGGGAGTCATAGTATGTGCTCAGACTTTGCTGAGAATGCAGGAAATGGCGTTTCAGACCACTTTGATTTCAAAATTTTCAGGGTGGGCATGCCGCCGGACCCGCCTAGCAAACTCGGGCCCTTCGGGCCCTCCACACTTCCACCCCCAATAATTATCGTCTTCCGCCGCTTATGTTGGCCTCGGCTATTTCGAACCTCTGGCTACGGCACTGGGTACCCTCTCAAAGTACTGTCCTTGTACAGTTTGATAAAGATATAAAGATCACAAATGGGTCTATCATAAAGAACCTACTTAACTGTGAGGACACACTGTGCTTGCATGTACAGTGTGAATACACAATACGTTCCATTATTCCATTTTATTCCTTCCAATTTTTAAAAGTCTATCACAAGTTGAGGCGTTAGCAATTTTTCAGTTTAAATTTAACAAGAAACGAGGCAAAGCCACGAAGGCCAGATTTTTTCCAAGCTTAGACACTTGGATAACATAATTATACCCACTTTTTGTAGACTAGATGGCCGTGGCCTGCATGTCACGCCTTGGGGCGAGGCATGGACACTAAAAAAATAGATATAGTAGATGGAAAAACTTTAACGAAAAAACTTTAACCGGACACACGGACGTACGGACGGAAGGACGGACGTATGATAAACACCCATGTGAAGTATCAAGGTAATGGGTGAAGCAGTTGCAGAGATATAGTACATGAAAAAACTTTAACAAAAAAATTCAAAGCAAACTTGACCTTGACATTGGGCACAGGGGCCGCACGGTTGGGGGTTAGAATGAAAATATGGATGATGATAAACACCCATGTGAAGTTTCAAAGTAATGGGCGAAGCAGTTGCAGAGATATAGTATAACGAAAAAGTTTTAACCAAAAAACTTTAACCAGACGTACGTTAAAAAGTTAACGTTGAAAATGGCTATGTCAATTACGTAGAAATAATAGGTGAAGGTAAAAAAATGGTCACATGTTGGATAGTTGTATGTGGTAGGCACCCCTTGGTTATGAAGCTGTGAAAGTTTGGTGGTCCTAGGTGGTACAGTACCAAAGAAATGGACTTGAACACGAAAACTTAACATTGTAAACGCGAAAACTAAACATTGAAAATGGCTAAGTCGACTGCGCGGAAAAAATGGGTCAAATTAAAAACAAGAAACGAGGCAAAGCCACGAAGGCCAGGTTTTTTCCAAGCATAGACACTTGGATAACATAATTATACCCACTTTTTGTAGACTAGATGGCCGTGGCCTGCATGTCGCGCCTTGTGTTGGGGCGAGGCATGGACACTAAAAAAAATAATAGATATAGTAGATGGAAAACTTTATTTAACCAAAAAACTTTAACGGACACACGTACGAACGGACGGACGTATGCCAAAATGCCGACGATATCGCGCTTTCCGCAAGCAGGTGTGACAATGATGATAAACACCCATGTGAAGTATGAAGGTATTGGGTGAAGCAGTTGCAGAGATATAGTACACGAAAAAACTTTAACAAAAAAATTCAAAGTACATGTAATTTGACCTTGACATTGGGCACAGGATTGCGCTTTCCGCAAGCAGGTGCAACAATGATGATAAACACCCATGTGAAGTATGAAGGTATTGGGTGGTTGCAAGTTGCAGAGATATAGTACACGACAAAAAACTTTAACAAAAAAATTCAAAGTAATTTGACCTTGACATTGGGCACAGGATCGCGCTTTCCGCAAGCAGGTGCGACAATGATGATAAACACCCATGTGAAGTATGAAGGTATTGGGTGAAGCAGTTGCAGAGATATAGTACACGAAAAAACTTTAACAAAAAAATTCAAAGTAATTTGACCTTGACATTGGGCACAGGATCGCGCTTTCCGCAAGCAGGTGCGACAATGATGATAAACACCCATGTGAAGTATCAAGGTATTGGGTGAAGCAGTTGCAGAGATAGTACACGAAAAAACTTTAACAAAAAAATTCAAAGTAATTTGACCTTGACATTGGGCACAGGGGCCGCACGGTTGGGGGTTAGAATGAAAATATGGATGATGATAAACACCCCATGTGAAGTTTCAAGGTAATGGGCGAAGCAGTTGCAGAGATATAGTATAACGAAAAAGTTTTAACCAAAAAACTTTAACCAGACGTACGTTAAAAAGTTAACGTTGAAAATGGCTAAGTCAATTACGTAGAAATAATAGTGAAAGGTAATAAAAACATGGTCACATGTTGGATAGTTGTATGTGGTAGGTACCCCCCTTGGTTATGAAGCTGTGAAAGTTTGGTGGTCCTAGGTGGTACAGTACCAAAGAAATGGACTTAAACACGAAAACTTAACATTGTAAACGCGAAAACTTAACATTGAAAATGGCTAAGTCGACTACGCGGAAAAAATGGGTCAAGATAAAAAAAAAGTAACATGTTGGATAGTGATATGTGGTGGGCACCCCTTGATTATGAAGCTGTGAAAGTTTGGTGGTCCTAGGTGGTACAGTAACAAAGAAATGGACTCAAACACGAAAACTTAACATTGATTGTGGACGTCACCCGCCGCCCACCGCCCGCCGCCCGCCTGCCGCCCACCCACCCGGCTTTCGCCAATCCAATAGCCTGGATTTTTTTTAAAAAAACCTGGCTAAAAATGACATCTCTAAAGCGAATCTTTTTTTAATAACATGCACATGTCACACTATTGTAGTGTGTGTGTTCAGGCAGGTATGGAGATATACACATTGTGTGTCCCTTTTCTCACCTGGCAGGTAAATCAAGAAAATGGACCAGACTTCAATATGGAGCAAAATTTAAGAACTCGGCCATTTTTAACCCTTACAATGCTGAATTATATTTTGTAATCTGCTGTTTGTTTCTAGTTTTCCCTTTTTTTATCAACAAGAGCTCCGCGGAGCAAGATGTCCCGCCTGGCGCAGTTTTGATAGTACATAAGCTTATAATAACCTTGGGGTTAGTGAGCACCATGGGCTTTCTGTAGAATGATGCGGGATGTTGTTACAAATGCATGTATGGAATATTAAAGCATAAACTGAGCGTTAACTTTTCCAAACACGGAAATTTCTAAGTCCGCGACCTCGACGTTTGGGGTGTGCGGGCACCATGGGCTTTCTGTAGAATGATGCGGGATGTTGTTATAAATGCATGTATGGAATATTAAAGCATAAACTGAGCGTTAACTTTTCCAAACACGGAAATTTCTAAGTCAGCGACCTTGACCTTTGGGGTTTGCGGGCACCATGGGCTTTCTGTAGAATGATGCAGGATGTTGTCACAAACGCATGTATGGAATATTAAAGCATTCCATTGAGGTAAACAGAAGTTACAATGAATTAACCTCTCGTTAAGTTTTAGAAACAGAGCTAAATGCAAAAACTTAACGTTGAATTCATGTGAAAAGTAGGTCAATGAACCATGAAAACTAGGTCAAGGTAACATGGACTCCCTCTGAGTGAGATGGTTAAACCACAGTGTTGATGTATACCAACGCATTCCATCAAGGGAAACAGAAGTTGTAATACATTAAACCGAGTGTTAACTTTTCCAAACACGGAAATTTCTAAGTCAGTGACCTTGACCTTTGGGGTTAGCGGGCACCATGGGATTTCTGTAGAATGATGCGAGATGTTGTTACAAATGCATGTATGGAATATTAAAGAATGCCATTGAGGGAAACAGAAGTTACAATGAATTAACCTGAGCGTTAAGTTTTATAAACAGAGCTAAATGCAAAAACTTAACGTTGAATGCATGTGAAAAGTAGGTCAATGAACCATGAAAAGTAGGTCACATAGGCTCCCTCTGTGTGAGATGGTTACACCACAATGTTGATGTATACCAAGTATGGAGGTCGTAGGACTTATAGTTTTCTGGAAACTGAGTTAAACGCAAAAACTTAACGTGAAATGTTGACGCAGCCGACGCCGCCAACGCCGATGGAAAAGCTATGCCCATGTCCATGTCCCACAATCATTTCCAATGGATATTATTCTAAAGTTTGTCAAAGTAACTAAAGTTTGTCAAAGAAGAAAAACATATTAAAACTGCAGACGTCAATTTTCATTTCCCGTATTCTAATGTACCATTTTACCCCAGAATATATTTATCCATCAAAATATATTTATTTTTTTTCCAATAATGCATCAAATTCTTCACATAATGCATCAAACTGCTCATCCTTTCCCACAATGCACCAAACTCACCTGTGGTGGTTGCCAAGGGAACTACTTTTGGCTGCGGAGGTTTATCTTCGTCCCGCCGTCTCCGGGAGAACAGGGCCGTGTCACTCACCGCGCTTTTAAACCCGGGACCCGCCTCGCGTCTCTGCATTCTGTGTGAACTAAGGAATTCATGCAACGGCTGTGTCGTGATGATCAGGTTCTTTAACTGCTCCCCACGACGCTCGATGTACATTCTACAATTGAAATTGGGTTATTTAGCATATCGTAATAACACTAAATATTCGTAAACCATTTGTTTTGGAAAACCCGATACAAAACAAATTGTGTCCAAATACACGGTTGTGATAAACCACTACAAACATACTAACCTTAAATATCGGGACACTCCTTGATGTAGTAAACAATATATTTATGTGTGTTTCCAAGAGTAAATTGTGTCCAAACATATAGGGCTATTATAGTATGTACACCAGACATACTAGAAATTTGTGGACACCATCCAATAACCCTTAATAGAAGGCGGGAACCGAAAATTCTCGTCTGCTGTTGTTTCTTATTTGTATTTTGTCCATGTAAAAACATAGTTTGGCAGCATTTTAGAATCGGAAATGATTGTAAAGTGCTGTCAAAGTATGTTTTTGAAAAGTAAAATGGAAAATAAACTAGACTAGAAATGTGGCCTATCGGCACACGAATGCCCCCGCTGGCAGCCAAAGAAAACGAGGCATATTTGATTATAAGCCATTTACCTGAGCGTTAAGGTTTTGAACGCACCAAGTCTGTGACCTTGACCCTGGGCTTAGTGGGGGCGGGACGAATGTGGATTTGTCACAGGGCGGTAGAGGACCATTGTAGCAATGCGTGTGTGAAATGTGAAGCAGATCCGAGCAAGGAAACACAAATTATAAGCCATTTAATTGAATGTTAAGGTTTCAAACGCACCAAGTCTGTGACCTTGACCCTGTGCTTAGCGGGGGCAGGACGAATGTAGATTTGTCACAGGGCGGTAGAGGACCATTGGAGCAATGCGTGTGTGAAATGTGAAGCAGATCCGAGCAAGGAAACAGAAATTATAAGACATTTACCCAGCGTTAAGATTTCGAACGCACCAAGTCTGTGACCTTGACCCTGGGCTTAGCAGGGGCTGGACGATGTGGATTTGTCACAGGGCGGTAGAGGACCATTGGAGCAATGCGTGTGTGAAATGTGAAGCAGATCCGAGCAAGGAAACAGAAATTATAAGCCATTTACCCAGCGTTAAGATTTCGAACGCACCAAGTCTGTGACCTTGACCCTGGGCTTAGTGGGGGCGGGACGAATGTGGATTTGTCACAGGGCAGTAGAGGACCATTGTAGCAATGCGTGTGTGAAATGTGAAGCAGATCCGAGCAAGGAAACACAAATTATAAGCCATTTAATTGAATGTTAAGGTTTCAAACGCACCAAGTCTGTGACCTTGACCCTGTGCTTAGCGGGGGTAGGACGAATGTAGATTTGTCACAGGGCGGTAGAGGACCATTGGAGCAATGCGTGTGTGAAATGTGAAGCAGATCCGAGCAAGGAAACAGAAATTATAAGACATTTACCCAGCGTTAAGATTTCGAACGCACAAAGTCTGTGACCTTGACCCTGGGCTTAGCAGGGGCTGGACGATGTGGATTTGTCACAGGGCGGTAGAGGACCATTGGAGCAATGCGTGTGTGAAATGTGAAGCAGATCCGAGCAAGGAAACAGAAATTATAAGCCATTTACCCAGCGTTAAGGTTTCGAACGCACCAAGTCTGTGACCTTGACCCTGGGCTTAGCGGGGGCGGGACGAATGTGGATTTGTCACAGGGCGGTAGAGGACCATTGGAGCAATGCGTGTGTGAAATGTGAAGCAGATCCGAGCAAGGAAACAGAAATTATAAGGCATTTACCCAGCGTTAAGGTTTCGAACGCACCAAGTCTGTGACCTTGACCCTGGGCTTAGCGGGGCGGGACGAATGTGGATTTGTCATAGGGCGGTAGAGGACCATTGGAGCAATGTGTGTGTGAAATGTCAAGCAGATCCGAGCAAGGAAACAGAAATTACTAGAAATGTGGCCTGTCGGCACACGAATGCCCCCGCTGGCAGCCAAAGAAAACGAGGCATATTTGATTATAAGCCATTTACCCGAGCGTAAAGGTTTTGAACGCACCAAGTCTGTGACCTTGACCCTGGGCTTAGCGGGGGCGGGACGAATGTGGATTTGTCACAGGGCGGTAGAGGACCATTGGAGCAATGCGTGTGTGAAATGTGAAGCAGATGCAAGCAAGGAAACACAAATTATAAGCCATTTAACTGAATGTTAAGGTTTCGAATGCAACAAGTCTGTGACCTTGACCCTGGGCTTAGCGGGGGCGAGACAAATGTGGATTTGTCACAGGGCGGTAGAGGACCATTGGAGCAATGCGTGTGTGAAATGTGAAGCAGATCCGAGCAAGGAAACAGAAATTATAAGCCATTTACCCGAGCGTTAAGGTTTCGAACGCACCAAGTCTGTGACCTTGACCCTGGGCTTAGCGGGGGCGGCATGAATGTGGATTTGTCACAGGGTGGCAGAGGACCATTGGAGCAATGTGTGTGTGAAATATTAAGCAGATCCGACCAAGGAAACAGAAATTATAAGCCATTTACCCAGCGTTAAGGTTTCGAACGCACCAAGTCTGTGACCTTGACCCTGGGCTTAGCGGGGGCGGGACGAATGTGGATTTGTCACAGGGCGGTAGAGGACCATTGGAGCAATGCGTTTGTGCAATGTGAAGCAGATCCGAGCAAGGAAACAGAAATTATAAGCCATTTACCCAGCGTTAAGGTTTCGAACGCACCAAGTCTGTGACCTTGACCCTGGGCTTAGCGGGGGCGGGACGAATGTGGATTTGTCACAGGGCGGTAGAGGACCATTGGAGCAATGCGTTTTTGCAATGTGAAGCAGATCCGAGCAAGGAAACAGAAATTATAAGCCATTTACCCAGCGTTAAGGTTTTGAACGCACCAAGTCTGTGACCTTGACCCTGGGCTTAGCGGGGGCGGGACGAAGTTGGATTTGTCACTGGGCAGTAGAGGACAATTGGAGCAATGCGTGTGTGAAATATGAAGCAGATCCGAGCAAGGAAACAGAAATTATAAGCCATTTACCCGAGCGTTAAGGTTTCGTACGTACGTACAGACGTACGGACGTACGGACGTACAGACGTACGGACGCCGGTAACACTATCTGCCCCCCTCACCATTCGGTGGCGGGGGCATAATAAGGCATTTACCCGAGCGTTAAGGTTTCGGGACGTACGTACGTTACGTACGTACGTACGGATGCCGGTAACACTATATGACCCTCTCACCATTCGGTGGCGGGGGCATAAAAATGTGTTAATAGAACATGGATGACCCCACATATCGCTTTGATAATAAATGAGGCCAAATTCCAAGTCAAAATATTTTTTTACCTCAGCGTTAAAGTTTTTGAAGCACCAAGTATGTAACCTTGACCCTGGGCTTTTCGGGGGCAGGATCAATGTGGGTTTGGCACAGGGCGGTAGAGGACCATTAGAGCAATGTGTATATGAAGTATGAAGCTGATCCGTGAAAGGGAACAGAAATTATAAGATATTTACCCGAGCGTTAAAGTTTTTTAAGCACCAAGTATGTGACCTTGACCCTGGGCTTGACGGGGGCAGGACGAACGTAGATTTGGCACATGGCAGCAGAGGACCATTAGAGCAATGTGTATATGAAGTATGAAGCTGATCCGTGAAAAGGAACAGAAATTATAAGATATTTACCCGAGCGTTAAAGTTTTTGAAGCACCAAGTATGTGACCTTGACCCTGGGCTTGGCGGGGGCAGGACAAACATGGATTTGGCACAGGGCGGTAGAGACGACCATTAAGGCTATTCCAGGAAAAATTAAAAACATCTCGGGGGGGGGGGGGGGGGGGGTCGGTGGGGGGGGGGGGGGGGGGTCGGACCTCACTTTTTTTTTTTACCCCCGCACCCACAGAATTTACTTATGTCTCGTCCCCACAACCAACAGCACTGATATTTAGCTGTTCCCCACTACCAATAGCACTGAATTTAGGTAAAACCCCCCTACCACCAGTACTGAATTATTTACCATGTCGTTATGCACTGGCGCATCCAGAAATACGCGGTTTACTAGATACCTAGATACCTCAGGCCCATTGGGCCTTCGAAACGACCCTCCCTCCCCCCGCACTTCAAACAGGTCTGGCTACGAGCCTGAACTGTACATGTAAATACGGTCATAAGCATCCATTGCCAACAGTAAATGCAAAGTGTCATTATTAGAAGTAATTAGAAATTGTATCCGTCCCGTTAGTATTCGTTATTTAATGACCGGCCTCCGTTTCGCCCTTCGACCAACTCGTCCCCGTCAGCCACTCAAAATAATACGAAAGCCGACACAGGTTACGAAAGGCCCGTACGCAGGGGGTGCAGCATACTCGAAACACATTTATCAACAATAAAACAAAATAAGAATCGTTTTCTAAAATAATGAGAATCGTCTCGCGTTTTCGCGATCTCGCCTTCCACTTTTGAAAATAAGTTTTGCTCTAACCCAAATGTTCTGTCTGTAACTTGGGGCGACTATCACTGCGTTACAGACAGAACATTCGGATTCGTTTTGCTCATGCATGTAGAACTCAATTCCAACACGCATGAAAGATCGCAAAGCAAAAACACGCGCGGCAAGGTTGCAAAACGCGAGATTGAATATGATAGAATTTAGCGTCTTCGTCTCCAAAGCTCGAAATCGCGAGGTATAGGACAGGTAAACATTGTCTTAGGAGACGATTCTCATGTGCTGCAAAAGCATGTTTTTATTAATTAATAGAACAAATGTGGACAAACATTTATATTTCTTGACAACAAAAACATAATTTGACAAAACATGATAATCGTCTTAACCCTTAATCCGCCGTGTAGGAAATGGCTTATCAGCACTGCTGCTGCCAGGAAAGTTTACACAGAAATGCTGATTAGCTGACAGAATGGCAGTACCTTTCTATAAATTGTTGTAACTTCTTTACTGTAGATCCAATCTCAATGAACCGTGTAAGTTTTTTGAAGAGAAAAGAAGTATCTACCAGAATATCTATTTTTTGTTACAAAATTATTACTACAATTTTTTTAAAAATATGAAAGAAAACAATAAAGTTAGTTTTATCATTATTTGTTTATGTTCTTTCCTGATATTATTTCCAAAATTGTATGAAATAGATCACAATATATGTTCAGAACCATAGTTTACATATAACAACATTTAAACAGGCAACCTTGGATATATGAGGTTTGAGGTTGTGTTATATTATTACATCATAAATATAATAGAAACTCATTACATATTTGAGCTACTTCGTTCAGAAAATATTTTTTCGTATTTTTCCGTAAATCTATGCAACTTGCAATTTCTTCAGAAGCGGTCATAAAGAACTTTACAGTTTGCATAGTTTATGGAGAAATAAGAAATGTAATTGTGGCTGTGACTCGAGAAATGGGGCTTATGGGAATTGTGACCAGTGTAGCTCCTGATCAAAGAGCACACATCCTGTAGCCAGGTAACATGTCTAGAAGCATGACATGTGTTTCATTGCTGAAATGGCGAACAGTGCAGATCTTGATCAGACTGCGGATGCACAGGCGGATCTGGATCTATGCTGGTCGCAAAACCAATAAGCCCAATTTCTCCAGTCACAGCCACAATTATCAAATGCCTGGATGCTTATGCGTGTCTCTGTTGGTTTCGTCAAGGAAATCATACACAACTAATGGGCATGTAATTCCAGACACTGTCTTGTTGAAAATATCACAGTACCTGAATTGTGTCGTCCCTAAAGTATTTTGTCAAACTGGTTGCAACAATTACTGCCTGGTATTTTCGTCATTGTCATCTTTGCCAGACACTTTGAACTTTTTCAGCGTGTGATACCGAGTAAAACAGTCCGGCACACACATCGCCTTTTCACACTGGCGACACTCCATAGTGGTCTGCTTTCTCTTCGCCCCTATCCTCTTGCTTTTCTCTGCGTTGCATACAATGCAGTCACGGATTGGATTTTTGCGCTTAGCGCCCTCCTTTGGCTGGATTTTCGCAGCGAAATGCCTGGCAGTCAGCCGGGCTATGTCGTCGGTCTTCCGTCCACCACGGGCTGGACCAGACGCTTCAGGTGCGAACTCGATCAGCGACTTCACTAGCTCTGTCCGGAATTCTCGATGCGAGCGCTTCTTCAGATTATGTCCATACTTGCGATACAAGGCATAGGCATTTACAAGCGCCAAATTGAACAAATGAAATAAAAGCTTCTTCCACCACTTTATACATTTGCGCAAAACGTCATAGTACTGCACAATTTGGTCACTGAGGTCTACACCTCCCATTTTCTGGATGTAGTCTATGACGGCTATCGGCTTCAGAATCGGCTCATTTGTTCTTCTATCAACCCTGTCAGTAACGCCCAATTTTGCTTCATGGATAGTGGACAACATATGGACATCACGTTTGTCATGGTATTTGATGGCCAGCATATTCTCCTTGCGGCGATAGATTGTGTCTCCTTGCTTGAACTTTTTTACTAGTCCTAGTGCTTTTGGGACTCCCTTTCGATTGATGCGTAAAGTTCCACACGCATAAGTATCAAGCACATTTAGTTCCGTGAATAATTCCGGTGATGTGTAGTAGTTATCCATGTATATGTGGTAACCTTTGGATAGTAGGCCAGTTTGAAACAGCATTCCAATAACAATTTTTGAGGTCTTCGTTAGATCTGAATACATGTTTGATGGCTGCCCATTTTCATCCTCAATTTCCGTCGTACTTTATGTAGTCGGTCGTATCCTGGTTCATCGGCATTTACTGCTGTTGAATTGTCGGCCACATGGAGGTTGGACAGAAGCAGCAGAAACCTATTTTTTGCCATGTACTTTCCAAAAAATGGTGTAGAGTGACACTCTTCTGTTGACCAATACATTTCAATATCAGTCTTTCTGGTCATGCCCATGCTTATTATCAGCACAAAGAACACTTTCAACTCGTCAACTGTCGTTGGCTTCCACTGATTCAACCGACTGTGAGGCTTCAGTTGTTGACTGGCGATCTTGTTTGTAGCATAACGGTTCGTTTGTTCAACCAATGTTTGTCCACATGCTGTCCTCAAACATTATATTGAATATGTCCAACGGTGTTGGGTCGTTGGGTAGCTCGCATGTCAATCCAGCTGTCCCGAGAAATGGCATCACCAACGGTGTGTTGTCAACATTACCCCACCCACTGAAAACGTCAGATGGCAGTTCCTGGTCTCGTCCCGATTGTGTCATATCCACCTGTCTCACAACGTTGACAGTTCTAATAATCTCCTCCATATTGTCATCATCATCACTATCATCGTCACTGCTTGCAGAGAAATCGGTATCATTGAAAATACGACGAAAAACTTCATTCGCATCCAATCCTTGATCATTTCTGTTCGCCATTTTGGTGGAAAGTTCTAGGAATTCCGTTTCTATTTTCAGTTTCTTTATGCGGTCATGTGAACGAAATTCCATCAATGGTTGGTCGATATTTAAAGAATCCCCATTGATTGGTCATTTGTAATGCTAAATATAACACGAGCTAACGGATTACGTATGTACATATAGCGAAAACGAGGCATAACAAGGGGTATCCTGCAGCACGACCTGTAGTCGTGATCGGCAGTGTGAACGTGTATTGCTTAGCACGACCTGTAGTCGCGCTCGGCGGGATAAGGGTTAAGAGACAATTATAATGTGCTGCCAATACACATTTATTGAGCAAAAAAAACAACAATACATTTCGATACGTGTTCGATCACATCGTCAACATATATATATAATATATATACACAAGATCGCGAAGACAAGATCGAGATTCTATTTTATTAATTTTCGCGTTTTCGCCTGGCTATCTCATGTTTTCGAGACCGCGATGCCGCGTTTTCACCTCGGCCTTTTCATGATGTCGCCTTCCGCTTTTGGAAATACGTTTGTTCATGTCATTATGTGTGTGTAGAGTTGAAATTGAGTTTTGCGCATACATTACGTACGTTACGTACGTACGTACGTACGTACGTACGTACATACGTAGAACGCATTTCGAACTAGCATGCTTTATATGCATGTACGTACGTAGAACGCAAGTCCAACACGTAATATGATATATTACCCATGCATGGGCAAATCGTATTTCCAAAAGCGGAAGGCGAGATCGAGATCGCAAAAAAACGCGAGATTGTAACATAAAACAAATATACCGCCCATCCCAAACTAGCACATTTGCGACATATCATTTTCGGTCTAGCTGATGGTGTTTACAATCATCAGTCGGTAATCCAGTTTCACGTACAAAGTGTGAATGACCTTTAGAATTCAGCGGAAACACAACATACCAAAACCACGCTATGTATTTTTTTCTAGTCGCTCACGTCATCGATGCGTCTTATGCATTAGCTTGTGCATTTTCACCTATGTTCGAGATCTTTATAAAAGCAAGATTTGGCAGCACATGAGAATCGTCTCCTAAAACGATTCTCATAGTTTGTCAAAATGTTTGTGTAAAGAAATCCCAATGTATTCTTTTCACATTTGTCCGATGTCTTAATAAAACATGCTTTGGCAACACATGAGAATCGTCTATGTAGACGATTTTAATTGTTTTGTAAAAATAAATTGTTGTCGCATGTCTTTGATTTCTTAGACCGTGCAAACAATTGACACATTCAGAAATCAACAACTTAATTTGTGTTTCGAGTCTGGTTTCATATGGTGGCGAGGAAATACAATCGATTAAACACTGTGAAAATCTTGTTGGAAAGTAAATGTCCATTGTCACGTAGGCCATTTCAGTTTACCGCCGTTACGTCAGCTGTTATTCTAAGTACGTATGGTCGCTCGTTAGGGGTATTTCTTTCCCTTGTTTATAATGAATGGGTTGTGACCAAGGGCTTAGAACATCCGACTTCCAATCTGGAGGTTGTGTGTTCAAACATCGCCTTGGTATCAAACATACCTTCATAGTATTTCCATCCCATTGGTCTGTCGGGTGAGACCTTAAACTGTGGTCCCCGTCTCTATATGACCTTAGCTTTTGCTGTCTGCTGGGACGTTAAACCCAATCAATTTCAAAAGAGTAACGGAATCTTTATGTATGGTGGTAGCGGCAAAAACTGGCGATGTGATACATTAAACAATAAAAAATCAAAATATTTGTTTTTCCTCAATAAACATGAATTGGCATGGCAGCACATCAAAATCGTCTAAGACAAGTGCCGTGTTTTGTCGAACCATGTTGTTTTGTCAAAAGTATTGATGTTTGTCCACATTTCTCGCATGAGAATCGTTGTCTCCTTAGACGATTTGTACGCGTCCTGTTAGGGACGTGTTACAATTTCGCGTTTTCTCGATCTTGGCACAGGTCGAGATCGCGAAAACGCGAAGTGAGATCGCGAGAGCTGAAACGATTTAAAATGCAACATATTCTCAACAAAACATGGTTTGACAGTAGGTTTGCCGTGTTTTGTCGAACCATGTTGTTTTGTCAAAAATATTGATGTTTGTCCACATTTCTCGCATGAGAATCGTTGTCTCCTTAGACGATTTGTACGCGTCCTGTTAGGGACGTGTTACAATTTCGCGTTTTCTCGATCTTGGCACAGGTCGAGATCGCGAAAACGCGAAGTGAGATCGCGAGAGCTGAAACGATTTAAAACGCGACATAGTCTTAACAAAACATGTTTTTACTGCACTGTGCATATGAGAATCGTCTCCTAAGATGATTCTCAAGTTTTGTCAAAACATGTTCTTGTAGAAAATTTAAAGATATTTTTTTCATATTTTTTATTTCTTAATAAAACTATATTGGCAGCACACTATATTCGTTTTATTCCTTAATAAAATAGGTTTGGTAGCAGATGAGAATCCTCTCAATTTCCGTGAAATATGTGTTGGTGTGTTTTAAGTATTAGTTTTTGAATGGATGCGATTCAACAGATCGGTGTCACGGTTTCAAACAGAAATTCGAAACACGAATATTTGTGTCGTTGGTATCGGGTTCCATATGGTGGATGAGAAATGCGATCGATTACAACACGAAAATCTTGGAAGAAAATGTCAATTGTCACGTAGGCCGTTTACCTTTTCCCGCCGTTATGTCGGCTGTTATTTTAAATATGTATGGTCGCTCGATTTCCGTCGATTACTTAAATTATGTTTCCTCGTCGTGAAGGAACGTACACTATTCCTCAAAATATTCGGTCCTTTGTAACGTACCTTCGCCTGTCGACGGGACGAAATTAAAATGCTCTCCTCGCTGTCGGTATTACCTGTATACTGGCACGGTGATGCGCCGTGGGTTAACAAGGGGGAACGCGGTGTGCGGCAGATTCGGTCTTAGAAATGTTCCCACGGTGGAGATTTTGCCTCTACATCGGTACGAATGGGATTTCCACCCGACACAGTGGGAGGAAGTTTTACGTCCACTCTCCATCTGATCACGGGGTCAGGTGGACGAAGGCAAAAATCGCGCTGAGCGTACTGTATGCAGTGGCGGATCCAGGATTTCACCAAGGGGGGGGGGGGCCACATGGAACTTGAACGATGTATGCTCCTTTGTCGACTGAGCGGTGCGAGGGAGTTGGCTAGGGGTGTCCGGGGGCATGCTACCCCGGAAAATGTTTGAATTTAGGAAGCCATTTCCTGCATTCTACGCTCAATATTTTGTTTTAATCGACATGAGCGTTTTACAATGCATGATGCATTGTGAATAACACGAAATAGAAGCTGTGAGGCAGCGAAAATCTAATTTTCTAATCGACGCGAACACCCACAGCATTGAATTAATTATATGAGTGCACACCCCCCCCCCCAACAGAATCAAGTAAATTGAATACCCCCCTACCAACAATAACAATATAGCTTCCGACCCCACAACCAACCAACCGGAATTAATTTTGTCGGACACCCCCCACTCACAGGTCAAAAATAAAGTTTTAAGTATTTTGAAGCACCAAGTATGTGACCTTGACCCTGGGCTTGGCGGGGGCAGGACAAACGTGGATTTGGTACAGGTCATTTATCACAAATGCCACGAGTCTCATTTCTCCAGTGACAGCCATATGAGCCACGCCATGTGATTTTGTAGCTTCGGACATCTGCACCATCTTTTGCTTCAATTATGCACCATTTAAATTTCAAAATCACCTGGTATTTGAGCTACAAAATTAAACTGTGCACATGTATTTATTTTCAAATTTCACCAACATTGCAAAGTATACTTATCTAGCAAAGTATACTTTGAGGGAGAAATTTTCAATTTTAGGATAAATTTATTATTTTTTATTATACTGAATTTATTACATTATCACAGCCATTTTGGCTGTGATAATGTAATAAATTCAGTATAATAATTCTGCATACTTTTAATCATCAAATATATGCAGTTGTTAGTTCTATATGACATAATGCATTTCGGGGAAAATAAATGATTGCTCCCTCAAAGTATACTTTGCTAGAAAAGTATACTTTGCAATTTTGATGAAATCGGCTACTGGGGCGGATCCAGAGGCGATGCTGTTCCGGGGTTGCAACCACACGTTCAGCCACGGAGATTACATAGATCACAGTTTACCACCAGTTCGAGTCTGAATTTAAATGCCATAAAACACAGGAAAGTGCATTTCGAAGAGCTCGAAAATAGGACAACCCCCTAGTTGCGAACGGTAACTCTTGCAATTACTCCTGTACCATCCGTAGCTGGCTACGGATGGTACGGGAGTAGATTGCATGAGTTACCTTCGCAACTAGACACCCGTTCTCCAAATGCTGCATCTGCCCCTGTGGTTGAGATATAAGGTGTAGGAAATGCTGTAGACACACTATAATATAAATAGCATTCACACACTCACTTCACTGTACTCGGTCTCCGCCAAACTGTCGGATTATCAGCACAAATATTGAAGAAACCAGTGCTCCAGATAAGGTGCAAATTAAATTAGCAGAATACGCATTGATTATCAACAGTGGGAGTACAAAATACTCACAGCAATGTGAAAATATGCATTGGATTTCAAATTCAGTTAATAGTGAAAATACAGTAATAAAGTTGAAAATTTACTCAACCGAAATAAGTTAATTTTAAAAATTTGTTTTATTTTAGATCATTTGTTCCCCATTTAATAAGGAAGAAAATAAATAATACATTTGAAAAAGTAAAATATGCGTTGAATTTGAAACATGGGGGTATAATTCCAGCACAAAAATATTTACACAATTCCCTAACATTTGATTGGTCCGTAGCAAGTCTCTGTCCAAAATTTATATCCCAGTAAACTCTCATGCCGAACTACTTTCCGTAACCGTGAGGCACAGTTAAAATAATTCTTAAGAAAACGGAAAATAAACACATTTTCTTGATGAATTTATTTCAAATGTTGGGAATTATAAGGAATGAATGGCCTTTTTGTGGAATTTATCGGGGATATAAACTTGGAAAAGTCGTGGGAATACTGGACGAGGCCTTCCGGCCTTCGTCCAGTATTCCCGCGACTTTTCCAAGTTACTCTTTAGACACAAACTGATCTGAAGCTCTGGGATATGCTAAGAAAGTCGTTATAATCTTACTTCATCTTTGCGAAGTCCATACGCATGAACACGATGGAGAGAATGTTGTCCCTCACGTTGCCAGGGTTACCGCTCATGTCGTGCAGAATACATTTCTCTGTGTAGTCCTCCTGTATACGGACATAGGTAAAATTAATATATTTGAAACACCAGACGCGACGGGAATTTATTTGTCTCGTCGAGGCAGTTCAAGTGTCAGAGTGGTAACACTATATACTTTCGAGATGAAATGAAGAAAATAGGGATTTTTTTATCTCAAAAGATTTATAATTGTAACCTGGCTCTAATGGGTTAAACTTACTTGTTTGTTTGTAGCTAAGGTCATGTAAGGCCGGGCAAACGGGTTCAATCCCGTTTTAACCTGCGGCACTGGGCGGGAAATCCCAAAATCAGAACAGAATATTTACATCGAGAAACATATATTCAGACCTGAAATTAGAATAACCTGACCTGGTGCCAGGTCCATACCGCACCAAGTCACTTGGCCCCTTCCCCTAGAATAAGATTACGAATAATCGCAATACTCACATGAGGGGTATAACCAGATTCAACTGTCACATACAAAATGCCAAAGACGTATGTGAGGGCCAAACCAAGTCTCCAGTCGGAATTCCAGTAAGGATGAACCCCGATCGTTAAATTACCCATTGCATGCTCCCACCTACCACACACGGGTTAAACTTGCAGCTTCCACTTAAACTTCAATCTTCCTTGACCTTTTGACACTTTAACCCTACTCTGCTGGATAACATTCTGCCATAAGCTGTTTATTTTCCATTCTTCTCATCAAAAACATGCTTTGACAGCAGTTTAGAATCATTTCCATTGGAAATGATTCTAAATTGCTGTCAAAAAACCATGTTTTTATCATCATCAGTAATGTCCCAGCAACAGCGAAGGTCATAACGAGACGAGACCAAAGTTTAAAGACTCATCCGACGGACCAGTGAGATGGAAATACTATGTAAGTATTTTTCACGCCTAGGGTGAGGATTGAACTCGCCACCTCCAGTATTGAGGACCATCAACCAGTGGACAATTCCTCACAATCACTGGCTCACAACCACTGGCTCACAATCACTGGCTCACAACCACTGGCTCACAAATCACTGGCTCACAACCACTGGCTCACAATCACTGGCTCACAATCACTGGCTGGCTCACAATCACTGGCTCACAACCACCACAACCACTGGCTCACAAATCACTGGCTCATGAGAGTATGGTGGTTGTAGGAATAATACTTTTGAAGATACCAGCTGAAACAAAAACTTCAACCTCTAACGAACTGACAGACAAGGGTAACACTAAATGCCTGTAATTTGGATCTACACTAATGTGGTGGGGTATATAAAAACATATTTCCAATAAACGGTATACAATTACCATGTAGCCTCCGGCACCAGGATTACTGCTGACGTCCAGAGTAAACCCAAACTGAAAACATACAACAGAATGAGCAATTACCTACACACAAAACATTGGCACAAACTTACCTTCTCCCATTACAACTTAGATCCAGCTTCGCCAGTGCATTACACCCAGTGATTACAGAGCTCCAGTTAAAGTGTGTAATTTGACCAAATATTCAAGGTATTTTTGTTAGTTCTTCACCAAAAATGGCAAGTTGAGAGTTCTTTAGAATCGTCTCAATGAGACGATTCTAAAGCACTCCCAACTTGCCATTTTTGGTGAAGAAATAACAAATTCCCCCCCCCCCCCCCAAAGTTGATCAAATTACGCACCTTAACTGGAGCTCTGGATCATATGTGGCTGTGACTGGAGAAATGGGGATTGTAATATGGGTTTTGTGACCAGTGTAGATCCAAATCAGCCAGTGCATCCGCAGGGCTTTCAATAGTAGCTGGTAGCCGGCGGTTTACCGCCGCATATTCTCTAAAATATCGCCGCCTATAATTTGTTCAGAAAAAAAAAAAAATAAAAATCGCGGCTAAATTAAGTCTTCAGTGACCAGAGAAGGCAAACTCGATGTTTACTGGTCTCTTTGAGCGTTGGTTCCCGCTTGGCATATAGTACGCAATGTACAATATTGGACTGCCGGGTTCAATTATTTGTCCGCAGACTTGATTTTGGGTGCTGGTTAAAACAATTTCACCCGCTTTCGGGTAAATAAAATTGTGTTGTCAACGCCGGGAATAAGAATGCCGATATAAAGGTATAGTTCGTAGAAGATAGAGTTGCATGTCATAACGGAGTCATAACTATTACAATATTACTGAACATACAATAAAATACATTTTGTTTTACATAGTTTTATTTATTTCTGATGCGCGAGCTTCACGTTGCCTTTCTCTGCGCGTCGGACAATACAATCAAGTCGGCATCAAAATGAAGCGTAAACGATAGGCTGATTTACTACAGTTTGGCTTCGCAGATTCCGGTAGCGCTTGCTTTTATTTAATTATGTACATTAACTCCCCCCATTTATAGTGCCTTTGTCATATTATCTTTAGGTAAATCTATGCACGTAGTAGGTCCCAAGTACAATGAATGTTTGCGGTTGTTATCCCCATTAAACGGTGGTTACCTGTAACCGTGATACTCGTATTTCCGAATGAATTTGTGAAACTTCTTCACAATTTGTTGTTTGATTATAAATCGTAGTAAGATAATATGAAATAGGCATGCCTATAGCCTAATGGTTTTGTTTGTTTTTGAACTAGGGTTTGTCTATCAAAATATCCTGATGTGTACTGTCAAATACCCTTACCTGGTAAGGATATTTTACAGTTGTATATCAGGATATTGTAAATTCAGTGCTGTTTTTTTTTTATATCCCCCCCATGGTGCAGATGTATTCCCATTATATTGCTTTACTAGGCTTAGACTTAGTTGTTACCCCATCTCAAACGAGGTGCTATAAGTGTTCGGCTATAGGCAGGCATTTTTCTAGTGTTTAATAAAATATGCCATGGCATGCTTTGTTAAACCAAATACAAAAATACATATGCACACCAAAGTGTGAGGAGAATTCTTTCCCTTCTTTTTGAACACCTTTGCAAGGTATAATTTTCATCTATCAAATGATATAATTTGACTTCAGAATGCACCGTTTGGCTTAATAGATTTCAAAATTTTCCGGGGGGAGGACCCCCGCACCCCCCGTCATTCAGAAGGGGGGAAAACCCCCCTCCCGGACCCTCCCCCCGCTCGGCACAAGTGCCGAGCGCTGCTGCCGTTGGCAGCAGTCACTAGTAAATTGCCATCTACTTTTTCAAAACATCCTGTTACTTTCATCCTTATTGAAAGCTCTGCATCCGCACATTAATGATCGTTATCGGCCGACGGGAGTGTGCTATTTGATCAGGATCTGCACTCTTCGTCATTCCATTAATGAAACTACTAACCAGCAATGTATGTAGATCGTTATCAGCCTACAAGAGTGTGCTATTTGATCAGGAGCTACACTGGTTGCAAATCCCATAAGCCCCATTTCTCCAGCCACAGGCACATACAATTCTCTGAAATTGTACTCAATTGTGATCCTTGGAAATGATTAGTTTCAGTTTGAGTGATACTCAGCAATGCTTGATCTTTTTAGTACAGTTTGAGTACATTCTGGTAATTTTATATGTATTAACCTTTTCAACACCACATGCCTGTATAGTGGTATTGGCAAACAGTGTAGATCCAGATGATCCGGCTCATGACGAGCCGCCTCATCAGGATCTGCACTTTTTGCAAGTAATTTATTTATTTTTTACAACAAAAACACCCCCCGTTTTCATAAATGGACTACCGGTAGTCTGAAAATCATTTTGTGACGATTACATTGGTTGCAAAAGAACATATCAAAACCAATTCCAGTTACTTGGGTGTTAAATTGTTGATCCATATAGTCTTGCTTGAGAAATTAAAAATATATATAAATAATTCCAGCACAAAAATATTTACACAATTCCCTAACATTTGATTGGTCCGTTGCAAGTCTCCGCCCAAAATTTATATCCCAGTAAACTCCATGCCGAACTACTTTCCGTAACCGTCAGATGCAGTTAAAATAATTCTTAAGAAAACGGAAAATAAACACATTTTCTTGATGAATTTATTTCAAATGCTGGAATTATAAGGAATGAATGGTCTTTTTGTGGAATTTATCGGGGGATATAAACTTGGAAAAGTCGCGGGAATACTGGACGAGGCCTTCCGAAAAATTACAATTTTCGAAAATTGTAATTTTTTATCGCTTCGTCCAGTCCAGTATTCCCGCGACTTTTCCAAGTTTATACCCCGATAAATTCCACAAAAAGGCCATTCATTCCTATAATATGTCTAATTTCAGTGGCCACCACTATGACCACCCAGGATGTCCAGTTAGGAGATGCTCCACTGTGGTACTTACCGTTTTGTTGTCAATATCCTTCACTGGTTTGGAGAACGAGAATCGTGTCAAATTGACCATCAGAGTCCCACCCTTCAGGAATCCAAAACTGCTCAGCGTAAACTTGGATCTGTTATCGGTCTGAAATTGAAACATAATGTGCTAAATAGCAAATAAAAAAAATAAAAAAAAAGTGGCGATTTTATTTTTTTTCCTCAGCGGAATCCCTGAAATAGAATTGATTTTTTGGGTCATTGGAATGCCCGAACACTACCGATCCAAAAAATATGAAAAACATTATTTTGACGCAGCGCAGGAAAATGGCTATCCAATCAAATGGCGCACCAAGCATGTCATCTCTGGTCAGGGCTCGCCAGAAAACTGCAGGAACAGATAACTGCAGTTCACATATTTATCGGCATCATCAGATTGATATATGTCTCCTGAATCGATAGAACCCGAATTTGGAGTTTGTGGTTGAAAATTGATGATATAATTGGTTGGAAAGCAACGCATGTTGGACATTTTATTGGCCAAATATTGAAAAAAAACTTTCATTCCTTCAGATATTGAGAGTATAAAAGGGGTCCAAAGTTCGGAACGGTAAATGTGTACACAATTGACGATTTCTGTCGTGTGTAATGTTAGAGCATTAGTACATGTAGTTGCACAAAACTATATAAATTACCCAAAACCAACGAAATCCAGACAAATCTACCCAAATCCACCAAAATACCCACATGACAAAATAATGACCATCTGTTCAAACACCGGGTACCCAATAGAGTGAGTGAGATATGGACTTAAACACAAGAACGTAACATTGAAAATGACTAATTGATGCAGAAAAAGTAGGTCAAGTGAAAAGTGAATGGGTTTAACGTCCCAGCAACAGCTAATGTCATATAGAGACGGGACCACAGTTCAAAGTCTCATCCGACAGACTAGTGGAATAGAAATACTATGAACGTATTTTTGAAACCCAAGGCAACGTTTGAACCCACAACCTCCGGATTGGAAGTCAGGTGTTCTAATTCCTAGCCACAACCCATCAGAGGTCAGGGTCAAATGAAAAAAAGTGAAAGTGAAAGAGTTTAAAGTCCCACCAACCGATAGGTCATATAGAGACAGCTAGGTCAAATGAAGGCCCAAACAAGATTTGGTTAAAATTGATAAGAGGAAACTATCCCCTGAAAAACGACAAAGGAGTTTAACTACACGGCACCCGTTCCAGAGAAAACTGTGTGTGAAAATATAGATCAGTTAGTCAATGAAATTTGTTCCGAGACTTTGCCCGACAACCAACTAAGATTTGTTGAGGAAGCAACACAGCTGCAGCCACAATCAGTTGAGTGACACACGCTGTGAACTGGGATAATTACAGCAATTTCAGCTCTTGACTGTGCATACACAGATATTGATAGACCACCATGAAATGTTGTTATGAAAATAACAAATCCACACGGCTCCTCTTCAGGTACAGTACCACCAAAAGTACAGTGGGGAAAAGAAATTGTGATTGGCACAGCACACGTATCATGGAGATAAAGTGTCCGCACTCAATCAGAGAACTGGCTACAGCCACTGAGATCACAAATGTGAAGAATTTCTACTTGCAGCCAGATTATCAACTTTTTAGCAGCAAATAGAAAGTGACACCACATTTCAGAGAGATCTAGTCGGTAAACTGGCGAAATTCTACAAGCGTGTGATCGCACCAGAATTGGTGACCAAGAAAATGGAGTTGAGGTCGGTGGAAAGTATGCATTCAGTTGTTAGCCAAAGTGACGAGGTCATGTGTAAATGTGGACAGGACAAGCCAGGTATTGTTAATGGATCTGGAAACAAGCATTGTACCATTCAGTGGTACCACTTGAGCTGTGTGAGACTAAAACGAGCCCCAAAGGGCGATTGGTTCTGTCCAACATGCAGTCAGACTGTGAGGAAGGTAACAAACAATACAACGTAATGAAATGATGGTGAAATGCAATACATACTGGGTCACAACCCAACAAAACACACATTCACCTATATATATAGCTGACTGGACGGCGAATACAATAACGACCGCCATGGAGTTGGAAATTATTAAGAAAAATCTAAACATTACAGACATGTCTGGTCTTGCGTCTGATGGGGCGGCAAGATTCCTGGGCAAGACAACTGGTTTTGCCCAACAACTGAAAGACAAGAATGTAGAATTGATATCCAGCCACAATGCAAAGACCGCAGGCTAGTGCCTATTGGTTACCGGTATTCCTTTTTTGTTTTTGGAATTTTATTTTCCACAGCGGAATCCCTGAGGATGTATGATTCAGCATTGATTGCAACAGCATACAGTGATGTGAGGGCGAAGGTTCTGTCCGTTCAGCGAGCTACGTTGCTGTACGGGATCCCGGAGTCAATGTTTAGGGACAGTTTAGGTACAGGACACTGGGCCTGCAACCGGTGCCAGACAATGTCATTGAAGTTAGCAAAACCCCAGAAATTATCAATGGATCGTCATTCTCTCTCTCTCTATCTTTATGTCTCTCTCTGTGTCTCTTTCTCTATCATTACCTAGAAACCACAATATATCTCCCCCACCCCCCTACCCACCCCCCTGTATGTCTGTCTGTCTTTCTCTCTCTCTCTCTTTCTCCCATTCTCTCTCTATCTTTCTGTCTCTCTGTCTGTCTCTCTGTCTCTCTTTCTCTATCATTACCTAGAAACAACATATCTCTCCCCCTATTCCACCACACCCCCCACCTTCTCTCAACATCATTAGATAGAAACCATAATATTTCTCTATCTTTCAACATCATTAGATAGAAGCACAATATATCTCTCTCAACATCATTAGATAGAAACCGCACCTGTTGTGATTTTGTTTACAAGACATACCGGTAGTCAAGCGATCCATGATACTCTGTGGACACGACTTACAGAAACAAGTATACATTGCAAATGCTGTTTTATTGCACCTGTTCGGTTGTGTCACGGCCTGTGCTGTATTCAGTCCATGACACAAGTACCTCTTACAAACAGCTGAAGTGAAGCTGTATGTAAAAAGGACACAATTAATACGAAAATTAGTAAAAATGTGCTCAAAGACCACCAGGGATCGAGAAAATAATAGCATCACTGGAAGGACGCACCTGGAGAATTTCTATAGCCGCCAAGCTGCACTTAACTTCGCTCATGTGAGTTTAAAAATACAAGACATAGTCAAGTGGGTTTAATCCTGATTGTCCCACATTTGAGTGTCCAGTAGTCCTGATTATCCCACATTTGGTTTTTACAGGTAACTGGATTTGCAGATTTCAGGCTATAGTCTCTTTTAATAAAGTAACATTGTATGCCAGTTATACTTGTATATATGTAAATATAAATAAAACTAGAAATGGACGCTTGTCGACAAGCGCATGTGTATCCCCCTCCCCAGATACACAAGTAGTTTGAAAAAAGGGTGTTCGAGTTATGCTCCGGAGACAAAATCAGTGACGGAAAAACAAAGGGAGATAACTAAAGAATTAGTGATGCAAGAGTTGTCATTCTTGCGGGACACACCTTTAGGGTCGTGGTCTATGCATGTGTGAAGTTTCATGAAAATATTCCAAAGGGTGTTCGAGTTATGCTCCAGACACGAAATACAGTGCACGAAACAAACAAATGGGAGATAACTAAGAAATTAACGACGCAAGAGTTGTCATTCTTACGTGCGACACACCTTTGGGTCGTCTTCTATGGCATGTGTGAAGTTTAATAAACTAGAAAATAAAATGTGTTCATAGAACACGGATGTCCCACATATCGCTTTGATAATAAATGAGGCCAAATTGCAAGTCAAAATTTTCTTTTACCTGAGCGTTAAAGTTTTTGAAGCACCAAGTATGTGACCTTCACCCTGGCTTGGCGGGGGCAGGACAAACGTGGATTTGGCACAGGGCGGTAGAGGACCATTAGAGCAATGCATATATGAAATATGAAGCTGATCCGTGAAAGGAAACAGAAATTATAAGATATTTACCTGAGCGTTAAAGTTTTTGAAGCACTAAGTATATGATGTTAACCCTGGGCTTGGCGGGGGCGGAACGAACGTGGATTTGGCACAGGGCGGTAGAGGACCATTAGAGCAACGCATATATGAAATGTGAAGTTGATCCGTGAATGGAAAGAAAAATTATAAGATATTTACCTGAGCATTAAAGTTTTTGAAGCACCAAGTATGTGACCTTGACCCTGGGATTGGCGGGGGCAGGACGAACGTGGATTTGGCACAGGGCGGTAGAGGACCATTAGAGCAATGCGTATTTGAAATATGAAGATGATCCATGAAAGAAAACAGAAATTATAAGATATTTACCCGAGCGTTAAAGTTTTTGAAGCACTAAGTATGTGACCTTGACCATGGGCTGGCGGGGCAGGACGAACGTGGATTTGGCACAGGGCGGTAGACGACCATTAGAGCAACGCGTATATGAAATATGAAGTTCATCCGTGAATGGAAATAAAAATTATAAGATATTTACCTGAGCGTTAAAGTTTTTGAAGCACCAAGTATGTCACCTTGACCCTGGGATTGGTGGGGCAGGACGAACGTGGATTTGGCACAGGGCGGTAGAGGACCATTAGAGCAATGCGTATATGATATGAAGATGATCCATGATCCATGAAAGAAAACAGAAAGTATAAGATATTTACCCAAGCGTTAATATTTTTGAAGCACTAAGTATGTGACCTTGACCCTGGGCTTGACGGGGGCAGAACGAACGTGGATTTGGGCACAGGGCGGTAGAGGACCATTAGAGCAATGCGTATATGCGTGTTCGAGTTATGCTCTGGATACAAAATCAGAGCACGAAACAACAAAGGGAGATAAGTAAACAAGAATTCCGCGGAATCAGATGCCTCGCCTTGTCCCGCCTTGACCTCGAGCCTGGGCCCGAAAGCAATTTTCACTGGCCCGAACATATTATACAATTATTGACTAGTGAACCATAGAATATCAGATTATATTCTATGGCTCACTAGTCAATAATTGTTTTATTATATGATAATAGTCTGTATATAGCACTTACGACCTTATGCTACTAGACAAAAATTGAAAAAGAATTTGAAAAAAAAAATGAAAAAAAAAAATGGAAAAAAAGTTTAAAAATTAAAAATAATAATGCTTGCTACTGGAGCCCAGAATTTTTTTTAATAGTCCTATATTTATCTACATATATCTGCACAGGTCCACATAATGCCACAATATTTTCAACACAGTTTACGGAAATGTAATATAATCATTTACCTGTATAAATTACCTGTAAGTGGTCAGTGGTCAGTTGCACATGCTAGCACATGCACAGGTGCACAGTCTGTATATAGCACTTACGACCTTCTGCTACTGGACAAAAATTGAAAAATTAATTTGAAGAATGAAGAAAAAAAATGAAAAAAAAAAATGAAAAAAAAAAGAATGGAAAAAAAAAGTTTAAAAATAATAATGCTTGCTACTGGAGCCCAGATTTTTTTTCCAGTCAAATTGAAAAATAATTTGAAAAAATAAATGAAAAAAAAAAATGAAAAAAAAAAATAAAAAAAAAAAAGAAAAAAAAAAAAAAAAAAAAAAAAAAAAAAAAAAAAAAAAAAAAAAAAAAAAAAAAAAGTTTAAAAATAATAATGCTTGCTATTGGAGACCAGATTTTTTTTTTAATAGTCCTATATTTATCTACATATATCTGCAGAGGTCCACATAATGCCACATTTTCAACACAGTACCCAATGTAGTGATTTACCTGTATAAATTACCTGGTCAGCAGTGGTCAAGCAGTGGTCAAGCAGTGGACATCTGCACATGCTAGCCCATGCTTAGCACATGGTTCTCCCAGTTTCTATTGTTCTCTCTACAGGTAAGGTGTACAGAGCACACAAGAAAAGGTATACAGAGCAGACGAGAAAACAGGTCTTCATGCATTATTGTCCAGTTTGTAGAGTGCGCAAAACAAAAAAGGGAGATAACTGAAAAATTAGCTAGCAAGAGTTGTCATTCTTGTGCGCGACACACCTCCGGGTCGTGGTCTATGCATGTGTGAAGTTTCATGAAAATATTCCAAAGGGTGGTCGAGTTATGCTCCGGACAGGAAATCAGTGAGCGAAAACAAAAAAGGGAGAGATAACTCAAAAATTAGCTATGCAAGAGTTGTCATTCTTGTGCACGACACACCTTCGGTTCGTGGTCTAATTGAATGTGTTAAGTTTCATATATTCCAAAGGGTGGTCGAGTTATGGTCAATCAGTGCACGAAACAAAAAAGGGAGATAACTCAAAAATTAGCTATGCAAGAGTTGTCATTCTTGTGCGCGACACACCTTCGGGTCGTGGTCTATGCATGTGTGAAGTTTCATGAAAATATTCGAAAGGGTGGTGGAGTTATGCTCCGGACACGAAATCAGTGCGAGAAACAAAAAAGGGAGATAACTCAAAAATTAGCTATGCAAGAGTTGTCATTCTTGTGCGCGACACACCTTCAGGTCGTGGTCTATGCATGTGTGAAGTTTCATGAAAATATTCCAAAGGGTGTTCGAGTTATGCTCCGGACAAGAAGTGTCTGCGGCGGACGCGGACGCGGCGCGTTGTCAAATCCATAGTATCCCCCGACGGTAGTCTGGGGGATACAATGAATATATTAATAAAAAATAAAGTGGCATACAATTTTGTTATAATTTTTAGTTTAAATTAGTGTTTCAATGTGTGTATTGTTAAATAATCCAATTATCTACAGTTCTTTGGTGAATAGTAAAGCCACTTGACTAATAGAACAGAAGTGCGGTGAATTTGGATTACAACTGCAACCTGTGCATGTGTTTTTTGATCATGAAGCGGCATCGCGGAACTCCGTATTGCGTGTATTCCCAGACACCACAGTCAAAGCCTGCTTCTTTCACTACACCCAGTGCATTTGGCGGAAAGTTCAGTGCTTGGGACTGAGTACAGTGTACAAAGAGAACGACAGTGTACATCGACTGGTGAGAAGGGCATCTGTACTTCCGTTGGTTCCAGTAGATGAAGTTGAAAACGTATGGTTTGAAGCTTTGGAAGCTGCTGAAGCAGAAGAGCTCCCAGTTGACGTCACCCCCTTCACTGACTACGTCACCGAGCAGTGGGTTGACAGGGGCGACAAGGCCATATGGAATCAATATGCCACACAGGGACCCAGGACAACTAACCATCTAGAAGGCAGTTCACCACGCACATCCAAACATCTTTTGCATTATACAAATCATGCAGCAAATCGATGCAGCATCGTACATTAAGATTCTACAGTTTGAGGCTGGAGGTGCACGCCCTGTGAAACGTAGACGGTACTGACAGATCGAGCAGCGACTCGGCAACTTGAAGATGCGTCTGCAGACTGGCGAACTGACGATGATGGAGTACGCTGACGCCGCATCAAACCTGCTCCGTATCTAGACGTCATAGACTGATATATATGTATACTATGTACTATAAGTGAAACTAGTTTGAAATATAACTGCAATTGGATTTATTAAAAAATCAAGACGATTCTAATGTACTGATAATGTACTGACAAAACAGGTGTATTTTCTTGTATTTTCTTATATATATAAATGGAATAGCTTTATTAAAAGTTTCTTATCAACTTCTGTTTTTCATTTTAATCCTGTATCTCCAACTTGAAAGTGGAAACAGAGCATACTCCAAATAACCCTAGGGCTATGATATTACCTGTAACAAAATCCTGATTGTCCCACATGGAAAATGACCAGATTTAACAAATGTGGGACAATCAGGACGACACCGTCAAGTGATCCAGGATAATTGGGGAACACGACTACCAGAACAAAGTATACATTGCAAGTGTGCGTCTGGTGCACCTGTTGCTGTAGTCCAGGATACAAACACATCTGACACAGCACTGGGTTAATCAAAAGTGAATGTAAAACTTAACACAATTGATACGGTATCCAACAATGGGCAAAATGTGTATAACTCACGAAGTGACAGTCGAGCATAATGACGACCGAGATTGAGAAAATTGGAAATAATATCACTGAAGATGCTTAGCCTTGTTAGTTTTTCTTAAAATGATCGTAAATGTACTAATACAGTTTCTATAATGCCTAGGCTATTAATGTACTATATATGAAAAGGAAATATCTAAAATGTATCACTGGTTCAAATAAGAGAAATGCGCCAATGACAACATTTAATTATAATACAGAAGCTGTAACACTGTGGTAGTTGCGGGAAGTAGCTCTGCAATACTACAATATACTATGGTACCGTTTATAGCATATACTAGCATCATGGTAAAGCTATCAATTGGTAAATTTACGGTAACTGGAATTACCGATTTTTTACTGAAAACCACCGAAATACCGAAACCCCTGTAAATCACTATATACATGTAATAAGATATGTGTGTGTTTGCAGGGTTGTTTTCTTTCCTAATAACACTTATTTTAATTTAAATATATGATTGTGTCATATTCTAGATAGTTAGAGCTAATGTAGATACAGGGATTCTGCTGATGAAAATAAAAAAATTGCCACTTTACTTTTTTTTCTTTTCTTTTTTTTCTCGAAAATTGTAATTTTTTATCGCCAATTGTTTATTTTTATCGCCAATTGCGAAAGTGGCAATCGCCAGCGGAATCCCTGGTAAATAGTGTTATTATTCCAGATTAGCGTGATTATTATATATTACCGGAAAACACCTTCGCTGACTCGATGTCAGTGATTTACCATGTGTGCAGTATATGTATGCAAGGTGTCGTAATCGGCTACTCAGATATATCGAATCCACTTTTTTTTTTTTAATACAGGGCTCCAGATAAGGAATTAGTAATTGAGTATTGTCACTCCATCATTTCTGAAGCAATTGGGTATTTCAAAATTTTAATTGTGTAAAATAGAATCACGTACACTACTGTTTACACATCAGCAGACCGCACTTATTGAATATTTGCTTCTAAATGAAAACACATCTTGGTATTTCATTAGAATTGTCTCCTTGGAGACAATTCTAATGAAATACCAAGATGTGTTTTCATAGAAAAAAAATAAAAATATACTATATTTATGGTCTGTTTATTGTTTTCTTTAGCATGATAAAGATACCACAAAGTTTTCATTGCTTTTTGATACTCACTATTTCTGATTTCAATTGGGTTTTTGGCAATTTTAATTGGGTATTTACACAAATACGCACCTTATCTGGAGCTCTATAATATACTAGATGTTTGTGTATGCCGGTATATCAGTGATTTACCGGAAAACACGTGCAATGCGTAAGGCCTATTGCGCAATGCCTATTAATTATGACGCAGTAGTCGGCCGACTATTAATTAATGGTGGGCACCTTGATACATTTGAAGATGCGGTTTCCAAAAGACTATGTTGAATATAAAGTTAATTTTAACGACAGTGGGTCGCAGAAATATTTCTATGCCTTTCGACGGATTATTCGCCAACATATTGATTGTATGTAATATTTAATAAATTTGTATGTAAATAAATTATTTAAATGATGGTACATTTGTATGTTTGTTGTAAATTAGTAAAATTTGTGTAATTATTGAGCAATACGACCAAATCAACTTGTTGCCTTTAAGTAAGAGACCGACTGTCAATCGTAATTCCTGTCAAAACACTTTGATGTGGACGATATGGCTTAATTTATTTTAGCTTATTTTTTTAATTTATTGATGCTTTTAGGCATATTTAATGTATTTATAGTGAGTGAGTGAATAGGGTTTAACGTCCGCTTTTCTGACATAGAGGTACAAGCCTCAGGGAGTCTACACGCAGACGGGTCAACAGGGTCGTGTCCCGTATCCACCTGTCCGAGGGGGGTAAATCCCAACTTCAGAACTCAATATTTACAATCAAAATATATATTCAGTCCTGAAATTAGAACAACCTGATCTGGTGCCAGGCCCTCGCCACACCAGCATCATTTATCCCATCCTCTAAAAGTAATAGGATTAGCGCTAATCTTACGTTTATATATGGGGCATAGCCTGACTCAACTCTCACATACAAGAAAGCCAAAAATGTACATGAGGGCCAAATCCGGTATAGTGGGTTCCGGAAAGTATGAACCCAATCGTTAAATCAGTTTAGTCGCCTTTTACGACAAGCAATGGCTACTGCAGCACTATTCTCAGGATCAGTTGATCCCGCCCCGGTGCCTGCACGGGGCTTAATGTATTTATAGACCTCGGTCCGTTACTTCAACCTGTGATGTGGACGATATGGCTTATATTTCCCCGTCCCTGTCAATTAATTGACAAAGAAGGTGTTAGCATACATGTAGGTATAATTACATGATCACACATTTAGGATGAGTAATCCAATCAAGTCTTTAAAAGATAAAGTTGAAAATGTTCTTGTATCATACGGTAACTCTACTGTTTCACAATGGAGTTCGCATTCGTAATTTGTTCAAAAGAATGTCAAAACAACACAATTAAGTGTTCCAATTGTAAGAATTGTGTTCATGCTTATTGTGCCAATTGAACTGGCGGAGATCTTAAGTCGTGGTCCTTCCACTTGTTGAAGTTCCGATGCCATTGCCTTGATGGGGACATGTACGATACGAAAGCTGCATTGTCCAGGTAAGACTTGTTTACCAGTTTTTGAGCAGTGTAGATAATGATCATTGTCCATTCATCTATATTGTTCGCGAGCTGACCAGTATTTTAAATCTTGACAATCTCGGTCTACATGCAACTGTCCAGAATTTGTACTAGATGTACCATTATAGATAATGATCAGTTTATGACCATTGAACATCCTGATACAATCTGTATATTGTATGCGATAATCTCAGTTTCTACATTGTTCACGAGTTAATCTCTGTGTAACCCCGAATTTGTTAACCAGGTACCACCTACTGCGAAATATTATTGGGCACGCGTCTTTGTGTACTTTAGCGAATATCGCCGCCTAAAGGCGTTAATTATGCCACTGTGTATTGTAGTGTAACTTCACAGAATATGTTAAACCAGTTGTACCATCTTTATCACCAGTTTAGATACTCTGTTAGCTAGAATATGTTAAACACCACTTGCAAACGCATTTCACATGCATGTCGCCGTTGACAAAACATACAGTATGACATTTGCAACCACAGTATACGTTGTGACATTCTGTGCTGTGCAGTTCTGTGGCTATGCTGGTACAAAGTGTCATATAGTATATTTTGTCAGCCAGCCGCCTCAGTAGATGATAGTCACATCTGTATTATATTGGCACGCGTCTAGATCATTTTCAGCTTGTGACCAGTGTAGATCATGATCAGCTTGTGACCAGTGTAGATTATGATCATTATCTACACTGTTCGCTAGCTGACCAGTAGTTTAAATAATGATCACTTTATGACCAGTAACGAATATCGCCGCCTAAAGGTGTAATTCCGTATTATGTGACTAGTGTAGATCATGATCAGCGTGTGACCAGTGTAGATCATGATCAGCATGTGACCAGTGTAGATCATGATCAGCTTGTGACCAGTGTAGATCATGATCAGCCTGTGACCAGAGTAGATCATGATCAGCTTGTGACCAGTGAAGATCATGATCAGCGTGTGACCAGTGTAGATCATGATCAGCTTGTGACCAGTGTAGATCATGATCATTGATCTACACTGTTCGCTAGCTGACCAGAGGTTTAAATAATGATCACTTTATGACCAGTATAGATCAGTAATAGTTGCGCATTTTTACAGACACCAGACTGCACTTCTGTCAAAAAAAAAGAACGAGATGACCAACGCTGCCAAGGCGGAGAGAAAATTGTTAGTCACATACAGTGTATTGCACAATTCTACATCCCACGTACATCCCACTTACACAATTGATTTGGAAGCAGATAAAATTTTGAAAGTGTTTCACCCCGCAATGCGACAACAAAGCATGACAGTCACAACAATTGGTGAAAGTAATTGCCTATACAGGGCGGTATCTACAGCAATGACAGGAAATCAAAATGACCACTATCTGTTCAGACTCTTAACAGCCTTAGAACTAATCAGTGACTACAACAAATTATTACACGATAGCATAGTTGTCGGCCAATTTAGTGAGATTGGACACGTGTCTGCGTTAAGTGCGGCAATTGCAAAACCAATTAGGTCTTATTACCCGCCACAGTTGGAACCGGAATACACATCAGAGCCGTTCACCCGTAGGATCGTAGGGCGTATGGCATCAGACACAGCACCGAATATATGCGTAATGTGGTCCATGATTAAGGCACCCACAAACACAGTCAATTCATACCAGCCGAACCACTTCGTGCCCTTGGTTGCACGTTCAGTAAAACCACCAAAAGCGACAATAACAATACCAGATGACAGTTTCATAAATCCATTGGCGACACCAACATCACCACCACCCGCTGCAGCCGATAACGATGACTTACATAGCGAAACGTTCTTCATTCCTGGTTATTCTGTTAAGAAAGTCGACAACTATGTACCAAACGATATACCCACTTAGGCACTATTGTTATTGAGCCATGCACTGTAGAAAATACAATTCCCCTTCATGATCAGGCAGTATCACAGTACCTGCTAATGAGTCCGATTTCCGTGGGTCGCTAGATTCGGGGTTTATAGACACAAACACTGCTGTGAAATTCCTAACAACTACATGTAAGAAGTCAGGCCTTGGTAAAATCCCCCAAGATTTGAAAGAAAACTGTTTTTTTATAATAAATAATGACAAGAACCTAGAAAAACGTTCCCACAGTAAGAGGATTTCGTTCTCTGACGACTGTGGGACGTGGTACGCATCAAAAGGCACCTCCCCGAAAACTATTTATCATTTGGACAGCCATGGTGATTTGTCACTAATTTTTTTAAAACAGGGACTATATTGTAGAAAGAAGCGTATTCAAGAGAAAACAAATTATGTACCTATGAACCCCCAACCTGCAGAGACACAAATTGTGGCTGTCCATAGGTATTATACTTCGTTGAAACTTGATAAAAAAAATTACAAAAAAAAAATTACAAAAAAAAGGTCACATGGCTAGGGGATGGAGGTCTGCAAAGCAATTTGGCTATTGTTGAATATGTAGGGAAATACCCGGGTCTAGCACCACATGGCAATTCTCAAACACCCGGTAATGAATACGTTAGGACACCCGCATATGTGATGGTCGAGATGACGGACTTGCTACTGACAAACAAACCAAAACAAGTGTATGACAAACTGATCGACAAATATGACGAAATCACGAGACCTACCGGACTTGCACAAATTAATGACAAAAAAAACACATTACATCTAAAAGCAGACCACACACACATGCAGTCAACAACATATCTGATCAAATACTGGTACTTCAAAATATGGTCACCCAGAATCACCCATTCATCAGATCAATTGTTAGGACAAGTGCAAAAACACCATTCATCATCATGTACACGGACGATCAAATCTCAGATATATGTAACCACTGTTGTCATGGAAATTTTATTCTGGGTGTAGACAAGACATTTAACTTATGCGACATGCACGTCAGTCACCTGCTACAAACAACTCCCAGTAATAAGACCCAAAACAAACGCACCACCAATTTAAATCGGACCATTATTCATACTAGTGTTTCCCCTAGCAAGGTTTAGGAGGGCGCTGCGCCCTGCCCGGTTTACAGCCGGCAAAACCCCGCCCTGCTGCCCTAAAATCCAAATCTACCCGCCCCGCTACGCCCAAATTACAAAACCTGTGACCTAGTTTTGTCTGTATAAACTTACACATAATCGCTAACAAATCCCAGAATATGAAAGTCAATTCCCACCTCACATGGCTCGCGCCCCGCGGAGAGATAAAACGAGATGGCACCTGGGCCCAGTATAGCGTGTATGATTTATATGAAACTGAATCAATACTGGTTTAGAGCGGCATGTTAATTTTGTCCTGTCATAAAGCTGGTCTGAACACGGTCAGGCTCAAGAGAAAACATGCGCTTGTCAAACCAACTGCTTTTGTGAGTGGATTTCACGACCAGTGTAGATTAAGATCAGATCAAATGAGATTATGCATCCTCTTAGTTCGATCCAGATTTGCGAGGTTCACCAGTTAACTATTGAGACGACAACGGAAATGTATCCATTATTCACTACATAGATATGTGAATAATTCTGAAATGCTGTTGACTGGACTGGTGGGCAAATTGGGAAATGGACGTTTAGTCCCAGTTTTCTCTGCGCAATTAGCGAATGAAAAGCGGTAACCAAGTGTGTGTTACTAGGCGCACTTGATGCTAAATTTTGTATCGGCCGAATGACCGATCATCGTGATCGACCCGTCAGCCGCTGTTTTTCGTGTTTTTTTTTTTAATTCTCTAAATTGGGGTAATTTATATCTGAGACTTCAATTGATCAAGATTAGTTTTGTCCAGCGTCGATTAGTGAACCTGAACTAGTTGGAGGCTATGATTACGATGGCACGTGCCTGGCATGTCCACCGACCAATAATTTTCACACATTTGTATCAATCCGGGAATGCCAACGTCCGCATTGGATCTGGGCCGTCGGCGAGTGGACTACGGAAGAAGCTACGAACATATCAAGCTGTCCACATTGTCAATTTCCTGTGCGACGCCCTGAAACCAGTGACGCAACTTGCGCTCACCTTCGAGAAGAACAACATCGACTTGGCCATCGTGAAACCAAGAATGGAGGCGGCAATATCAGCGATACGAAAATACGACAGATGGACCAGGCATGAAGAAAGCCGACCGACTTATGACAGAATTGGACGTTACGCCACGCCCCCCCATCCGAACGGGAAGTGGGGCAGACTAAGGACGCCGAGAACCAGTTCGTTGACAACCTAATCAACAACATACAAGACAGACTCGACAGCAGCGATATCATTGAGAACATGGCCGTATTCGACATGGGACAGGAAGACAACATAGCTACAGCATTTTCCGGAAATGACGAAATTGAAGCATTGGGAGAACATTACAACCTCGACGTCGACGAATGCCTCGTAGAATCGGATAATTTGAAGGAAGCGGTATCGGGCCTGGAACCAAGCAGACTATGTGGTCCATCGGATGTCATTAAAGTTATAACGACACTGAAGAAGACAGCGGGAGACTTCTGCCCAAACCTGGAGAAGATCGTCAGCGCGGCAGCCGTGGTACCCGTGTCTACAGCAGAGGTGGAGCGGGTCTTCTCCAACGTGCAGAGAACCGTAACTGACCTGAGGAACAGGCTTCAAGTCGAGACGACAAACAAACTGCTCCTTATCCACAGATGTTCCCACTATTTGGATTTTGAGCGGGCAACCCGACTTTGGTTATCAAAGAAGGCCTAAACGAATATGTTGAAAAGGCACTTTCAGCACCAACAAAATGGCACTTTCTAGCGCCAACCAAACGGCACTTTTCAGCGCCAACCAAATAGTCATGAAAGAAATCCTTACAAATTGTTCTCTGTTCGTGTGGCTGTAGAGAGATTGGGGCGAAAAGTAAGCGCCTGAAAAGCGGACATGAAACAACAACAACAACAACAAATTTGATATATTTGTTTATTATTATGATTATTACCACTAGATCTATGTCAGTATATGCTCTGACATTTGACAAAGGTGAGTGCTAGTTGCAATAGGAACAATGCAGAAATAAATGCAATTCAAAATTTCCGGGGGAGCATGCCCCCGGACCCATCTAGCGTGCCACCCACCCAATAATTATATAACTGTTGGTTATTTCATTAAAATATAGGACAAAATGAGAGTCATAGTATGTGCTCAGACTTTGCTTTGCAGGAAATGGCGTTTCAGACCACTTTGATTTCAAAATTTTCCGGGGGGGCACCCGGACCCCCCTAGCAAACTCCGGCCCTTCGCCCTCGAAACTTCGCCCCCCCCCCAATAATTATCGTCTTCCGCCGCGCCTGAAGTGCCCTTTTTTTCGGCTAGCACCCTGCCCCTTTTTCATCCTGGGGGAAACACTACATACACGACAACAGCTATTTCACCACCTTAAAATGAAACTTATCAACTCACTCACCTTTGGACAAACTAGTAATCGGTAGTGACGACGAACGCGCCCTAGTACGAGTGACGTCATTTCCAGAATCAACACACATATTATTGTCACGGTACGTAACTCACTGTGGGGAGGAAATGTGTATTCGTGCCCGGCTAGCTCAGTCGGTTAAGAGCGATGGTACGGTAAACCAGAGGTCCCGGGTTCGAGCCCCGGGCCGGTGCACATTTTTCTCACCCTGTAACATTTGGCGCCCAACGAGGGACCGTGACTGACATATACTCCGAGATTGTCCCACAGATGATCACTGTACTCAATAAATATGTAATTCGAGGACGAATTTCAATTTGGCGGGAGAGTATGTCACGGTACGGATCTAGTAACTCGATCGATCAGGAGAGAGAATATGTATCTGTGCCCGGTTAGCTCAGTCGGTAGAGCGACTGCCTTGTAAGCGGGAGGTGCCGGGTTACATTGGCGCCCAACAATGTCCCGACATCCATTGAACACCGAATCTGTTTCAGTGGACACTGTACAAGCTGTGTGTCATGGAATTCAGTGCCAACCTTACATTGAAACTATTTCAATGTTCGAAGATGTTCTTGATAATCTTGGCACTGATGACATGACACAGATGTCAGTCAGCGAAATTCGTCAGGCGCAGTACAGAGATACTATTTTGAAGCCTTGGATTCAGGCAGTAAGAAGCGGGAAAAAACCTGTCCCCCACGCTGGATCCAAGGATCATCTTTCATTTTCGCGCACTTTCGACAAGCTGAAGCTTGTACGCGGTGTTTTGTACCGAGAAGTAATCATACAGGACAAGTCAAGTCTTCAGTTGATTCTTCCTGCCGATTGGATCAACAAAGTTATGGGAATGCTCCATAACGATGTTGGCCACCCTGGCAGAGACAGAACCCTGTCTTTGATTAGAGATAGATTCTTCTGGCCTGGAATGGCGAGTGATGTAGAACACTGGGTTAAGAATTGTGGCCGCTGTGTCCGAGTCAAGACCCAGGGTACCCATAGAGCTCCTTTGGTTAGCATCCAGACTACACAACCATTAGAATTGGTGTGTATGGATTTTTTACAGTTGGATGTTGCCAAAGGTAGAATCCAGTATGTTCTAGTCATTACGGACCATTTCACCAGATAAGCACAGGCCATTCCTACAAAGAACATGACGGCGAAAACCACCGCTGATGCCTTCATCAACCAATTTGTGCGCCACTACGGGCTGCCGAAGAGGATACACTCGGACCAAGGAGCCAACTTCGAGTCCAAGTTGATGAAGGAAGTGTGCTCGGTTACAAAGATTGCGAAGTCTAGGACAACCCCGTACCATCCCATGGGTAATGGTATGTGTGAACGGTTCAACCGGACTCTTATTGACATGCTTGGCACCTTGGATGTCTCTAGGAAGTCTGATTGGGTCGCTCACATAGGACCACTTGTCCATGCGTACAACTCTACGAGACACGATACCACAGGACAGACTCCATTCCACTTGATGTTTGGGAGAGAACCTCGTCTTCCTGTGGATCTTGCGTTCGGCTTAGACCAGAATGAAGTAACCCAGCCACTGGGAAAGTATGCGGCAAGATTTACGCGCACGATTCCAGCGGTCCTATGAGAAGGCCAAGGAAGTGATTGAGAAGTCGCAAGGAAATCAAAAGAAGTTCTACGACACAAGGAGTGAGTGAATAGGGTTTAACGTCCGCTTTTCTGACATAGAGGTACAAGCCTCAGGGAGTCTACACGCAGACGGGTCAACGGGGTCGTGTCCCGTATCCACCTGTCCGAGGGGGGTAAATCTTAACTTCAGAACTCAATATTTACAATCAAAATATATATTCAGTCCTGAAATTAGAACAACCTGATCTGGTGCCAGGCCCTCGCCACACCAGCATCATTTATCCCATCCCCTAAAAGTAATAGGATTAGCGCTAATCTTACTTTTATATATGGGGCATAGCCTGACTCAACTCTCACATACAAGAAAGCCAAAAATGTACATGAGGGCCAAATCCGGTATAGTGGGTTCCGGAAAGTATGAACCCAATCGTTTAAGCCAGTTTAGTCGCCTTTTACGACAAGCAATGGCTACTGCAGCACTATTCTCAGGATCAGTTGATCCCGCCCCGGTGCCTGCACGGTGCGAGTACGACACAAGGACACGTGGAGCACACTTACAACCTGGTGACAGAGTTCTCGTAAAGATTTTGGCCTTCGAAGGTCGGCACAAACTTGAAGACAAGTGGTCTGAAGATGTTTATGTCATCCATAAACAGGTAAGTAGTGATGTGCCGGTCTTCGAAGTTCGTCGGGAAAATGGTACAGGTAAGTACAGAACTCTTCAAAGGAACCTTCTTTTACCGATCGGATCGCTCCATGAAGAAGAATCCGTTGATGAAGATACAGCACCACCACTTCCAGACGACAAGCCAAAACCTACATGTACGCCGAGGCCTAGACCGAGAGCTGTTCCAAAACCCCGGACAAGACCGATACCAGAACCATGTATGAGACCAGTCCCCACACCGAGAGAAATAGAAGTAGTAGAAGAAGAAGACAAAGTGAGTGGCGCGGAGTCGGAAATTTATTTTTCCACTCCAGGCACAGAGCTCAAAGTCAATACCGATGTTGTAGAAGGCTCTGGGGCCAGTACAGGTGAGTATATTCTTCCTGCACAGCCGGATGACGATCTTGGATCTGTGCAGGGAGACCCTGGAATGGAGCAGGGTGAGGACGCTCACACTTCTGAAGAGGAGGAAGCTGCAGAAGTTCCGGGGATAACCGCAGAGTTGGAAACTCCTTTGGATGTTTCAGATGGGGAAGAGACTGCGGAGGGGGTGCAACTTAGAAGATCGGGGAGAGAGAGAAAGAGACCGAATTGGATGTCATCTGGAGCATATCACATGTCCCAACAGCCTACAGAATCCCGCGTGCCATGGAAGAATAAAGCTGCATTGCTGAAGACACTGCTTGAAGATTCTGCTTTTTCAGTCATGCCGGAAGATATTTCATCAGCCGTGTTTTCAGCAGTTATTAATTCTTAATATTTTAATTGCAGATTCTTCCATGGAAATGTCGCGGAGGACATTTTTTCGAAGAAGGGGGACAGTGTGGCCGGATGAGATTTATGTGCTTTTTTATATTTTAACCACATTGTATTCATGCTCTTGCTATTTTAACATATGTTTCAGTGTTTGCAGATTAATGCAAAACGTATTGCAGATAGCGGCACTCTTCTAACTTGACATGACATGACAGAACGACATTATATTGACCGTCTCCTATATCCCGTTATATTAGCCAATATTGGTCCGAATTCTTTTGGGGGCGAAATTTCTCAACAGCCGTAGGTATAGCCAATATCATTATATAACCTAATTTCTGATTGGTAGATATTTATTCTAACCGGCAGTTTGATTGGCCTATATAAAAATAGCTCACTAACACTTTGCATGAGCTGTCAAATTTTTCATTCGCGGGATTTTTATTATGTTTCGATCATTCGGTCCACGATAGTAGTTGGAAGACAACATATAGATATCTTATTGAGTAAGCGGGAGAAAGAGCAGGGAGCGGTAAATATACTGTGATATGGTGTCTTGTTTTAACATTGTTTTTATTTGTCAGTGTACGTTATGCATTGTTGGGGTCCGCATGGACTGCAACACTGTTTACACAGGAAATGAGTCCTGTACAATATTTATTATTGTGGAAAAGCTTGGTTCATTTCAACCTAAATGGTTGATAATTTGTTTCCTTAATTTAGACTTATCGTGGCAACTTTGTATGTTCATAAATGTGCAGTAGTTAGAGCTGGATTTACTTTACATCTATCTATTGCATGACCTAGTTTTACCAGGTGTAAACACTGTTATTTATCCTGATATTTGTTGCCACCATAATGCCCAATTCCCCCTGATATCTCTGTTGTGAGCTGGACTGGAGGTAGAGCGAATCCCGAAAAATGTTTCCGCACAGTGTCACTCTGTATAAATGTCTGTGGCTCTAGACACTGTCGGATTCAGGTTACGGGTTCGTTCTGGCTCTGGATTGGCAAATAACATGCTAATGACTAAATAATGCACTCTATATTGTCGTATTTTTAACGGTTAACTGTGATTCATGTGACCAATATGCAAAGTAGATTGGGTCACTCATTACTATTATTTTCTACTCAGGTGAAGAGTTGAGAGGAACCAGGGAGAGATAAGTCTGGCCAGGGCGTTTGCTCACAGCAGGTTGGTCATAATCTAGCCTTTTTGTTCGCAATCAGTTTGATCCTGATCTACCTGTGCATCCGCTCAGTTGGATCAGGGTCTACACTGTTTGTGAATTGCTATTTTAGATTGCTTTTAGTCAGTGCGACTTGAGACCAGCCTGTGCGAATGCACAGTCTGATCAGGGTCTACGCTGCTTCCAAAGGAATATATATGTCTACTTTGATCCGATGTTCTCAATCCGTGTGAGCTGGATCAGTTTGTGCATTAGCACAGTCTGATCTGGGCTCACACGGTTTGCGAACATTGGAATATGATGCATACTTATTCACTCCGGATCTATGCTGTTAGGATTACATTTGTAGTACAGACGAGTTTAGGATTATAGTTTATTGGCCTCGATATGTTCTTCGGAGTCTGTGCGACCAGTAATACCCCTTTGGTTAAACCCAAACCACTCCTTTATCACATTTATTACAGCCAAATTGCTGTTGGAACCAATTGATGGAAATGGTGTCTGTAATCCCATTCAGGGGAGATAAATATAGGGCTATTAGAATAATAGCTAGTTATTTTATCTGCACCGGTAGATTTTTCCATCGGTTGGTTTGCATAATAAACTGAGCAATGAGTGATTTGGGAATAGCCTTTTTCCTTTTTTGAGCTTGACTCCAGTTCTACAAGTGAGTACATGTACATACTCACTTGTCTGCTTTTACCCTGCTTGCTTTATGTGCTTAATGTCAGCTTTGTGTGCTTTATGTTAAATGTTATTTGTGCTTGCATAAGTAGGTCAAGGTAACATAACATATTGTGATTGCACTTCGTGAACTGTTCTTCACTAAGTTGTCTTTAGATATTTGATAATGGGAAAGTAAGTGCAATCACTTGCTTTAATTGTATTGTCTTGTATTGTTTGTAACCTTGCATGATTGTAATGTTTATGCTGTATTGTTGCAGGCGTCGGGCCTAATTCGTATAAAGCGATACAACAAATTGTCGTTGTCTTCATGACCCACCCCCTCCAATGATATTCTCTTACCGGGCTAGGGAAGTACTGTTACATTATGCACACGACATCTACGGCAAAACACAAAACAGAAACTGACAGACGATGCATTGACGATAACACAACGTAATGACATTCTGGATGTGATATACGGTGACGGATGAATCAGCGACGCAGACGACAGCATGTTTCGACGAAAAATGTGACAAACTTGAGCGACATTGCACTGACATCTCGCTGCCTTTCCTGCGATATTTTCAGACCCGACTTCGACCACACCTACAGATGAAAGTTAACGAGCCAGTCCGACACGAAATCATTGATAACGCTCATTGGACGAACAACAACTGCGAATCGATCAATCATGTACTGAAACAGACGATTGACTGAAAGTCGAGACCACTGACAGACTTGGTTGACGGTTTACAAGGACTGGTTGTTGGTCAATACAAAGACTTGCGTGGTGCATTGCTGGGGACTGGGGAATACAGACAGGCTGACTCACATGTACATTTTAAGGTGACAAAGACAGACGGGATCACGATGACGACCAGCAGCGCGTTAAACTTTACACCAGGTTCCGACAATTCATTCCTACGGTCCCAGGGACGGACGGACAGTCAACAATTGTAGCCCCACGAACACACAGACGAAAACCAGGACAACGGACAAAGAAAAATAAACGCAAGGACGACAACTGCTAAGCGTAGGAAAATTCAAGAGTGAACAAATTCTATATTCTATGTATTTAATGCAAATAATTTCTATATTACATGCAGGGTTCAAGCTAGGCCAAAAATTTAGGGAGAAGTGACTTCTCCCTCCTGGCAAAATAGGGAGAAGTCAGGCAAAATTAGGGAGAAGTGATAAAAATCATAATTTCACTGAACATTTCTGTTACGGTTATCGCGTAACTGTAAACTCTATGTTTTCAAAGCATCAAACTGTTCTTGTATATAGACCTTAAATGACCTTAGCTGTTGATATGTCATTAAACACCAATATGTAATCAATCATATTTGGAGAAAGGGGTTATTTAGTTCATTTGGTATTAGAAATGTGCTCATTTCCAATTGAGTGTACCATAGAACACTGCCTGCACATTATTCGGTACATACACTTCTGTTGGACATAGAGTATATTTCTATTACTATCATGTAAGAAGAATAAACACAATAATAATATGAAACAAAACTTTATTTTAAGTTTTTTTTTCTTCATTTTTCTGCAAGTATCGTAATGTAAAACAATGTATTTGACATAATCAACATGCTAAAAAAAAAAGGTTTTTATTATCTCACTTTGAAAGTATATGTTGTTACCACCCATTTGAACCATTCACAGTTCAAATGAGTGGTAAAAACATTCCTACTTTTGAGATGAAATAAAACAAGAGGGCCATGATGGCCCTAATTCGCTCACCTGACACCAGAGGAGAATGTGACATTGAGTTCATGTGTTTTAAAAAAATTGTGCTATTTTTAGATGGCGATCATCTGGGATTAAGCGATGACTCATTTTACCAAATCTGAAAATGCTTCACCCAAGGATCTTAACTTACTATGAAGTTTGGCCAGCATCGGCTATGTGGTTCCTGAGAATAAGACGTTCAAAATCTTGAATAAATGGACCTTTTGGAGGCCATTATGGATGACATAATCATCCGATTCCGACAAATATTGCACCAGAGCAATCGCCTCATCGATACCTTCAATTTGATATATGACTGAGCATAGGTCATAAAATGAGCATATTTGGTCAAAAATAAAATTTGACCCCACGGGCCACGCCCATTTTTGACCCCGGGGTCACCATTTTAACACCTTGAAAGAGCATTCTACGTCGATCATTCCTACCAAGTTTCGTTGAAATCCGGCTGGCGGTTCATGAGAAGAAGATTTTTTAAGAATTTGTGCTATTTTTAGACGGCGGCCATCTTGGATTAGCGACGACCTTCGTTTTAACAAATCTGAAAAGGCTTCACCCATGGACCATAACTGTGAGGTTTGGCCACCATGGGCCAAGCGGTTCGTGTGAAGAAGAATTTTTAAATCTCTAATAAAAGAACGACCGTTTGACCTTTCGGTGGCCATCTTGGATGACAGGACCATCCAATTTCAACAAAAATTTACCAGAGCGATCGCCTCATTGATACCTTCGATTTATTATAGACATGAGCATATTCGGTCAAAAATAAAATTTGACCCCAATTTGACCCCACGGGCCACGCCCATTTTTGACCCCGGGGTCACCATTTTAACAACTTTGAAAGAGCATTGTACATCGATCATTCCTACCAAGTTTTGTCGAAATCCGGCTAGCGGTTCATGAGAAGAAGATTTTTTAAGAATTTATGCTATTTTTAGATGGCGGCCATCTTGGATTAGCGATGACCTCCATTTCAACAAATCTGAAAAGGCTTCACCCATGGACCATAACTTTTAAGTTTGGCTACCATGGGCCAAGCGGTTCATGTGAAGAAGAATTTTGAAATCTCTGATAAAAAAAACGACCTTATGACCGCCATCTTGGATGACATAACCATCCGATTTCGACAATAAATGCACCAGAGTGATCGCCTCGTTGATACCTTCGATTTTTTATATAACATGACCATATTCGGTCAAAAATAAAATTTGACCCCAATTTGACCCCACGGGCCACACCACATTTTTGACCCCGGGGTCACCATTTTAACAACTTTGAAAGAGCATTCATTGTACATCGATCATTCCATTTTTTAAGAATTTGTGCTATTTTTAGACGGCGGCCATCTTGGATTAGCGATGACCTCCATTTTAACAAATCTGAAAAGGCTTCACCCATGGACCATAACTTTTAAGTTTGGCTACCATGAGCCAAGTGGTTCATGTGAAGAAGAATTTTGAAATCTCTAATAAAAGAACGACCGTTTGACCTTTCGGTGGACATCTTGGATAACAGGACCATCCAATTTCAACAAAAAATGCAACAGAGTGATCGCCTCGTTGATACCTTCGATTTGATATATGACATGACCATATTCGGTCAAAAATAAATATATTTTGACACCAATTTGACCACACGGGCCACGCCCATTTTTGACCCCGGGGTCACCATTTTAACAACTTTGAAAGAGCATTGTACATCGATCATTCCTACCAAGTTTTGTCGAAATCCGATTCTTGAGAAGAAGATTTTTGAAGAATTTGTGCTATTTTTAGACAGCGGCCATCTTGGATTACGTAATGACGTCATTTTAACAATTTTGTAATCCCCCTACCTAAGTACCATGACCATGAAGTTTGGTGACTATAGGCCCAATGGTTACCGAGGAGAAGAAGATGTTTGAAAATGTTCATGGACGACGACGGACGACGACGGACGACGACGGACACATTGCGGTAACAATAGCTCACATGAGCTTCGCTCAGGTGAGCTAATAAAAAAGGTGATCACATCAACTCTGTGTTACCTCAACGAAGCGCGATTAATTTAGCATGTAACAGCTCGACACCCTGTGGTATACACCTGTGGTGTACACAGCACAGGTCACATGTCTCCAGTTATCACGTGATCCGCAATCCGCATAAATTTAACAGGTCGTCCAATAGAAAAATCGATACCGTAACCTTCACATCACGTGTTACAGCATGGGCCCAGCTGCGCGATTAGCTTTACATACAACGGAGAACCAGCCATGTGCGTGTGCAGTTTACACAAGATTTGTGTAAACAAACTATGATACTGCCCCCAATACAAAGTTTACGAACCCATTTCATTGCATATTTCTGCGAATGTAAAACTATAACTATTATTTTTAACGAGCCCAATGTGAAAATTACGCTAATAGGCCCGAGACAATGCAGTAACAAGAATAACATGTAAAGTTTTGCTTGAAATCGGTTCATCCAATCGCCAATATAATTATTCAATTAGGCCCTCAATTAAACGATTAAACGAGGAACAAGGAATACTGGCCACAATCTATCATTATTAGTAAGCCAAACATATTTGCGCAAACATAATAGCGGTAATTAATGGCGTATTATTGATTCTTTCAAGTGGTACGTCATATGCCGATAGACTGCGATAGTAGTCGCCTCCCATCAGGGTTGGCCGGGAAATACCGGGGGCGGGAATTCCCGGCGGGAAATACCGGTATTTCCCGTCCCGGGAAATACTCCCCAAAGTGGGAAATACCGGGAAATACCGGGAAATATGAATTTTTATGTTATTATTTGATAATTAAAGTTATTTAAATTACGTTTTAAGCTCAGTAATAGTTAATTAAACAATCAACAACTTAATAATTAGATATAGGGGTTAATTACAATGTATAGATCTGTTTCATTCCCATCTAGGGGTACTCATCAGGTGGAATATTTGGCAACCATGACATTTATATTTTGGTTATATTATTTTTTTGTAAATTACTTATTTTTTTAGGAAGCATCCGAGTGTCTGCTAGATAAAATTCACAAGGATAACGTCATCATGATCAAACTATGTTTAGACAACAGGCTGTTAATTGTCAACCTTCTTCCACACTAATACATGTATTCGGTATCAAGAAATGATAATAAATGATCTTAGCATGCAAGATGTGCATACACAGTCTCTTACAAGTCTTATATGACTGACAAGTACTGTTGTTTTACGCTTTGCATTTGTATTACTTATTTGCATTATTATTATGACATTTATTTAACGTGAATACTGGGCCATGATGGTACGTATGAGATACAGTACCTAAAATCGTTAAAATTAGCCAAAAGCCTACTTATTTGCATGTACATTGATGAGACTTTAATATACTTTAATAAACCATCAGACTATGACAACAGGCTGTTAAGTCTCTCACACCTTTTGTGTCATACTGTATAATAAGAACCCAGGTGGTCTGTATATGGTCATGTCAAGTTGTAAAACAATTACACTTACACTTGTCATGGATTATCCGTTATCAACAGGGATTTTCTCAAAATTCCAAAAGCAGCTTTTATTAGTGGCAGGTTACTATAGTAATGAGGGGTGTTCTCATATACAATAAAATAGACAGTTGGCAAATACTTAACATAGACTTGTAAATAGGGAAGAAAATTGTCTAGAAAATAATGATGTTTTTTTTCTCTAAATAAACTTATTATTTCTTTTTTTATTGCAGAATGTTTTACCTGTAGGCTTATCAGTCTACACAGATATAAACCATAGTAGATATAGGGGAATATAGAGACTCATCTTGACATTTTGGAATGAAAAAGACCACCAAGATTCATATTTCCCGGTATTTCCCAGTATTTCCCGGTATTTCCCAGTATTTCCCGGTATTTCCCGGTATTTCCCGCCGTCCTGGGAAATACTCTTATTTCCCGGGAAATTGCCAACCCTGCCTCCCATTTACCTTGAAACTAATTATTCACGTGTGTCGGCGAATCAAATTAGTCGAAGCCGACCAATGAATTAAATGAAGCTATAAGCCCCGCCTTAATGACGTAAATTCAGGTCTTCAATCAACGTTCCTTGAACGCTTTACTTAAACAATAGTAAGCGCCCAGACGTGTCTGATCAGTTGATACGCATCATGGCGTCGCGAATAACAAACCGATAGTAGGCGACAATAACAAAGAAACCCCGCGGGCAAATACACACCAGGGGTCATCAAACAATCGATGCGATCCAATTTTACACGCCTATTTGGTGGGATTAGCGCATTTATGACATGCACTCGCCCCTAGGGTCTGAAATTCATAGTAAAAAAAAAAAATCCAGAAAATTCCAGGGCGACTCGACTTCCCCCTACGGGAAAAATAAAGTGACTTGGCCAGAAAAAAAGTGACCACTTCGCCCATGTCGCCCTCAAACATGAACCCTGTACATGTGCTAACATAACACTTAAAAAAATACAATTTTAATCGTATATACTTCGTCCCGTCTCTTTCGTTACATTCCATTAGTGTCAGTAAGATACCCAACATTATTATGTTGATATAAATATGGATGACGGCGACAGTGACACTGGAATGGAAGAATTGCCGGGATAAATCAACCAACATGTAACCGAACGAAATTGAAGACTCCGGAAAAAAAATAATAGGTTAAGTAATATTTTTTTCTTTTCATCAAATGTCAACATATCTTTATCATATTTGAAACACAATATTTAATCATTAATAATGAAAATATTGAAAAAAGTAATTTGTAATTGAGTATTTTTTCAATTACATGTAATTGTAATTTAATTAATTACTTTCAAAATATGCCTGTAATTTTCAATTACTTTTCAATTACAATCGTGTATAATATGTATTGATGGCTTGCCATGGTTTCTGTCATAATACAATGTACCTGTGTCGGGCTGTGTATTGCTGCCTACTGCTGCCAAAGGCTATTTATTGGACACATAATCGTAACTGTTAAATTTAATATGAATAGATTTTGCTCAACATACAAATGTATATCTATAGCCAGACGGTTTACATAAACAGTTGTAAATCATAATCACAGGTAGGCCAACTCGAGATGGACTCCAATATATGGAAATATTGTTCATGTCCGAGTGACATAACAGGAAATTTCAAAGCCCAGTGTCAACACTGCCCTTCTGTAATATCAGGCAGTGTGAAGGCTACTTCAAACTTCGTCACACACATGAGGGTAAGTTGAATTTATATTTTCACAAATCAAGGGTTCAATTTGTGGTTTTCGACATTATCACATCAACAGATCAATATAATACACAATTAAAGTCCAGCTGGCAGAAGTGATAAAGTGACAGTTAGCCAGTTAGACAGTTCTTGTTGTTCACACTATTGCAGTAAATATCACTTATTATTGAATTATGATGGCATACATGATAAAGTAACAGTTAACCAGTTCATGTGAAAACCAACAAATTGGCTTAGCATAGACACAGATCAGCCTTCATATTCATGCAATCTGCTCAGTATCTACACTGTTTGCTGTGCAATCAGTTTGTATCTAATTATGCTTCTGATCATGTGGCTCAGAGGTATGTGATGTGTATGTGGTTTGGCTGGTATTTTAATAAATCTATCTCATTCTTTGTTCCAATAAATATACAGTATAGAGGTAATATAATTTCTTCTGTCTATTTATAGAGGAAACACTGTGACATCCTACTTGACGTGACTGAGAAAGATTCGCCTCTGAAACGAGAGCAACCAACACTGGGAAGTTTGCTGAAAGGCAAGAAGTACAGTCCAAAGGATGCCAGACATATACAAATCACAGATGCTCTGCTATACCTATCAGTACTTGAGTCATCTGCTCCTGTTGAGCGATTATTTTCCATTGCTGGAAAAATATTCTGGCCAGAGAGATGCTCCCTTACAGATAAAAAATTGAAACATTGATGTTCCTGAAATGCAACCAGGACTGAATATTATCATGATGATATCATGTATCTGTCTGAAAACATTCTGTATTTTCTAATGAGAATTTACATTTAAATGTACAGTGGAACCCCTCTAAACCGAACACCCTGGGGACAGACTGAAAAGTTTGGTTTATAGGGTTTTTCGGTTTAGAGGGATTTTCTATTTCCAGTTAAGGAAATGTATGTTTTCCATCATTAACTCTTGGATGTGTATAGTATATACCATTTTTACCATATTGAAAGCATATGTACACATTTTTTCAATAAATATGTCAAGTTTCTTTTTATTCTGAGAATTGATGATGACTTTTTCATTGGATGACATATTTTTGGAAAAGGTGTATAGCAATGATTTTTTGTGTGTTGGAATAAAGCATTACAAAGACAATAAAGTTTCATCTTTTAGTAAGTAAATCTGTGTAATTCCCAATAAACAGAGTGCAGATGACATGGGATAAAGGCCCCCAAGTATTTTGTGTCACTGTGGAACTTTCTCGATCAGCTGGAGCGCTCTTTTAAGACCAGAATGTGTTTTATTGACATTGCAAATAGTGCAGATTCGCAAGGGGTATAGAAAATAGTGCAGATTCGCAATGTAATCTGATTCTACGGTCTACACTGGTCGCAAAGAGCATATGACACATTTCGCGTGTGCTGTGTAGTTACGTGAGCTGCTACAATAGACCACAAGCTACAGTCACGAGTTTACAGCCTCGTTAAGTAATTATCAGATTATCTCAATTAATCGGTCGGTGGGTTCACAAATAATGTGCCGATTATTTTATTTTCGTAATTGTTATGTACGCGTATAATTAAATGGTGAACCATGCTATTGTAACTTGATCAATTTTGTTATTTCTTCCACACAAATGTCAAGTTGGGAGTCCGTTAGAATCGTCTCATTCTCGTGGCTCCGCATTTTGGGAACCAGAGCTGTAGCCTATTTCATCAACATTGCAAAGTATACTTTACTAGCAAAGTATACTTTGAGGGAGTAATCATTTATTTTTCCTGAAATGCATTATTTCACATAGAACTAACAAATGCATATATTTCATGATTAAAAGTATGCAGAATTATTATACTGAATTTATTACATTATCACAGCCATTAAATGGCTGTGATAATGTAATAAATTCAGTATAATAAAAATTAATAAATTTATCATAAAATTGAAAATTTCTCCCTCAAAGTATACTTTGCTACTAAAGTATACTTTGCAATGTTGATGAAATAGGCCCCTGAACAATACTACCGGGAACCAGTCTATTGTAAACACGGTGTGATTTTGACACCCGCTTGAAACAACAACATTGACATTGGGCGCGGTGTATTTCTTGGATGACAACCTGGGTCCGGTTGCTCAAAGCTTCAGTTAGCTTAACAGACTGTTAAATCCTTAGCATTGCTAAGGATTTAACAGTCTGTTAAGCTAACTAAAGCTTTGAGCAACCGGGCCCTGACAGGTGACTGTGTTTCCGTTTTTCCGGGGTTATTTTAACGCTGAAATATGGTTTTGGGACTTGAAACGGCGTCCGGATTACGTAGTAGAGGGGTAATGTGTTTATATAGCAGAATATTCGGGACGTGGTCGTATGTTCGGTATAGCGCGAATTCCGGTATAGAGGGGGGGTCCGGTTTGGAGGGGTTCCACTGTAATTGGTAATTTAATTAATTACATTGGGAAAGTAATTGTAATTTAATTAATTACATTGCAAATTTCATGTAATTGTATTTGTAATTGTAACTTTGCCATGTAATTGGTAATTTAATTAAACACATTGCTATGTAATTGACCCCAAGTCTGATCATTATCATGATTATAATACCATGAATAAGACACTCTATTATTATTTATATCTATTATTTGTGAGGAACAGACTTTTATTAATGTCCATTCTTAACTGCAAGTGTTTTCCGGTAAATTTCAGTCGTTTTGAATTTGGAATTAAACACCAAACAAGATGATCCCAAATCATATTGTTTCACACAAATAGTTTGTAAATATTGCATTAAACTTATAATATAGTAAACAAACCTTTTATCACACAACAAACACATATTTATGTTATTATATAGTGATTTACAGGGGTTTCCGGTATTTCGGTGGTTTTCGGTAAAAAATTGTTTTCCGGTAATTCCAGTTATTATGCACCCATCATAGGTCAGTGCTCGATATGGGCGCTCGCCAATGCGAGTGAATTTCATCTTGGGCGAGCAGATTTTACTCGCCGCGTACTTGACACTCGACCAAATATTTTCTTTTGGAAGATGTTCGTCTTTCAAAATCGCAAACATTCGCTGTTTTTGACGATTGTAAACAAATCCTGGGTTATTTTTAATAAAAAACAATCCTTGACCTTTGTCAAACACGCGTGTTTACGTTGCTGATTGGGTAGGCATACTCTTGACTGTAAATTATCCAATGAAAATGGCGGATGTTACCCGGCGTTCGAAATCGCACCTTGCTTATTTCGTCCTCATTCGTTTTCGGACACAATCTCTGCATTCTATAAAAACAACTTGTCGCATGTTAATTAAGTGCAGAAATGCATTGAATATAGCTGCATAGCAATACTGATACTTTCAAATTATCTACGAATCGATACTCTTTCACGGAATTAATAAACGAAATAGTGACAAAACTATCAAGCGCGATTTTGAAAATGTACAAATCGACTTGGGCGAAATAGGTATCATTTGGAACGTTCGGCTTTGTTCGTCGCGATAATAATGGCGGACGAGGAGAAAGTCGACGACTTGGCTATCGACCTTGAAGCTGTGCCGGCTCCCAAAAATGAGTGGGATTTCATGATGCGAAAGACAAAGGCAGTAAAGAAGTGTAAATACGCCAAGTAATTAGTTATGTATTTTTTTTATAAGTGGAACACGTTAAATTACGAAGCCAGAATAGTTGATTATAAGGTTGTTTTCACCATGACATAATCTCACAGGGGGCAATGTACACATCCGAGGTATGCCGATTGAACCAGGAAGTGATCAATTGTTTTTGCACTTTCGGTTTCACTTTGGTTTTGAAAACTAGGGCGACCAACTGTCCGGAATTTTCCGGATTTCCCATACTAATTTAGCATGAAAATACTATACTATAGTGTGTTTGTTTGTTGGCTTACATGTATTGTGGGTAGTGTGACTGTTTTGTGGGGCTTTTGTTGTATTTTTATCGTTTTCTTGTAGTGTTTATTGTGTTCTTGTAGTGTTTGAAGGCTCTTCGACCACCGCTGTACGCGTGCCATGTATTTGACGACGAGGTGGAGGAGGAAGAGAAGACACGGAGGAGGACATTATTATCAGTGATGACTGATGAGGCGTATAATAAAATATTGAATGTTTCCCCTCCCACGACCGACCCACCAAAATTCCCCCGACTCGAAATATTTTTCTCGCAAAACAGAAACAATATTTTTTTTATTTATAATCTACAAAAGGCCGAAATATACTTGGACGAAAGACTGCTGAAAGTCCGATTGCCGAACGTCCGAGTCAGTCGAACGCATAATATGAGCGAGTAGGCACTTGCGAATCGATTCAATAGTTCGGACTTGATTGTATAGGTACAAGTCTGGCCGTGTTTTCAACTGTGTTCCGATACACACAAACCGAAGTCACCGGCGGAATTTACGGAGTGCAATACAAACAAGTACGGCCTACATGTTTGAAATAACAACAACAACAAAACATGTCGTTAGCGACACTCTGTGTTTCGGTGTCTCACACAGATGGCGAAAACGTCGACCCAAGTAATATATATATATGACGTTTGAATGTTGAAACAATGGGCGCCATTGTTTTATTTGTTTGTGACATTTCTAGTCATTAATAAAACTTCTAGTCTGGTTAGTAGTATTATGCACTTCAATTTCTTGATTTAAATGTTTATAACATGCAAGAAATGGTGTTTCACTCCACATGGATTTAAAAAAATTCCGGGAGAGGAGGGGCTTGCCTGGACCCCCATAGCACATGAATCTTTTAGGATGAAACATCTCCAACCAATCAATCAATTCTTGTACATTTTGGATAGTTTTGTCAAGATTGGGAAATATAGAAACCGTGTTGGAATATGCATACAGAAACAGAAAAAATGAGAGTAATATAATGTGCTCAAACTTTGCTGAGAATGCAGGAAATGGTGTTTCACACCACTTGAATTTCAAAAATTTACGGGGGGGCATGCCCCCGGACCCCCCTAGCACAATTGGGCCCTACGGGCCCTCAACTTGCCAATTCAGAATAAACAAAATATTTTACCTACCTACCCACACCTCATTGGTCTGGGTCGCGGGAGGGGAAACAAACATATTTTTAAGGGTGGCCTGAGGAGGAGGTGGATGGGGATGATGAACATCATGTAGAAATGGTTATGGAGGAAAATGGACTATTATACAGGGCTCCAGATAAGGAATTGGTAATTGAGTATTGTTACTCAATTATTTCTGAAGCAATTGGGTATTTCAAAATTTTAATTGGGTAAAATAAAATCGCACTTACTGTTACATATCAACAGACAGCAATTATTGAATAGTTTGCTTCTAAATTAAAACATGATGATGTCTTTGCATTCATTAGAATTGTCTTGGAGACAATTCTAATGAAATACCAAGATATGTTTTCATGGAAAATATGAAAAATATGCTATATTTGTGGTCAGTTTATTGTTTTCTGCTGCATGATAAAGGTACCATAAAATATGTATTGCTTTTTGATACTCGCTACGTCTGATTTCGATTGGGTTTTTGGAAATTTTAATTTGGTATTTAAGCAAATACGCACCTTATCTGGAGCTCCGATTATAAATATAAAGCATATTTAATTGTACATTTAATTTCGTCCATCTCTGCCAGTGTAGATACGCCCCTAATCGCATATTTCACTAAATTCAGTCATACCTTTTTTGGGCTACCAAATTTTCATTTGGGCTAGTGAAATATGGGATTCTAAAATGTTTACTAGCACTGTAGGTAGTGCCTATTTCATATTATTATGTGCACTGTGCAAATGAATGTACATATATAAAGTACTTTTTTTTGTATACAATATAGAACAAGATACACCAAGGAAAAAACTAGCTTTCATTTTTCTTGACACTTCTTGACACAACAACTGGTCTTGCCGAGTACTGGTTCATGTTATACGATAGTTAAATCTAAAATGTATATCCTTGGCATTTAACACATTTTTACAATAAAAATAACTTACATCAAGCTTTAGGTGATGTTTTCTGCAATAAGAAACATCTATAAGCAGCCCACAGGTGAGTATTACACCAAAACAAAATTTGATTTTCTTTCTGACGTCGTCCATCTTTGACAGGAAGTGCGAATATTTACACAGACCCTAAAATACGCATAGAGGTTACTAACTCGAAGTACACAAACTACAAATGCCACATTCTGAACAAGCGAACGCACCAAGGATGCTTTCTTCTTATTCTTTTTCTTTTACAATACTAGCAAGCAATCACGTTGATTATTATTTAGCCATGCGTGGAGTGGTAGAAAATTGAAAGTATGCCAAGTCTCCCAAGCTACTCAACCCACCTACTAGTAGGTGGACAAGACATAATGAATAAGAACCGGTGCAGCCCTACTAAAACCTATGAAAGTGTGCATGATCTGGTGATATGTTAGCACGGTTAAAAGAAAAGAGCCTCAAGTTGCCTATGGGAGTGTTAATGTAGCTAGTGCTAATTTAAACCCAAGGATTGTGTCGGCACTGACAATACATGTGACGGGAGGGAATTCCACACGGTAACTGTTGGAAGGCAAACTTTTGGTAATCAACTGTGGTGAGTGGTTTTCGGAAACCTAGGTGATTACATTGTCGTGTACGCCTTGTTTGCGGTGTCAGGTAGTGGGAGGGGGTACAGCAACATGGTTGTCTACTATCGTGTACAAGAGTGAGACTACAAGCTTGTCTCCTCTACTCTAAGGATGCCCACTTCAAAGCTCCAGATAAGCTTTGTGTCTAAAGCGTACTACACCCCCTGATTTAAAAAGCATTGCGTATTTTACTTTTACAAATGGATTATTGATTTTCTTCATTACTAAATAGGGAACAAATGATACAAACATATAACAATTTGAAACATTCACTTATTTGAGCTACAAAAAGCAAACACTTTTTGCTTTTTGCAGCTCAACGAAGTGAGTTTTCAACTTTATTAGGACAGTATTTTCACTACTCAATTTGAAAATCAATGCGTATTTTCGCATTGCTGTGCGTATTGTGTACTCCCACTTTTGATAATCAATGCGTATTCAGCTAAAATAATTGCATAAAATACGCCAATACGCACCTTATCTGGAGCTCTGACTTTAATTGTGACATAATGTTAGTCATCGTACATGGAGTTTTCGCATAGTTACCTGTTACAAATCTGCCCGCCCTACGCTGCACATTTGTATTTTCTGCACATCCTTGTGCAGATAAGGGTCCCAGGCTGCTACACAATACTCCAGGGTCGATCTAACAAGGGATATGTATGCTGCCTGTTTTGTTTCTGGACGAGCAAGCGGGGTGTTCCTTTTTAGGAATCCAGGAGTCTGGATAGCTTTGCTCGTCATCTCGTTTACGTGTGGGGAACATGATAAGTCATGCGACATATATACCCATACATATGTTTCACTGTTGTTAAAGGCTGGTTGTGGAGAGTGTATTTGGTTTGCAGTACCTTACGTGACCGAGTTACGTGCATGATATGGCACTTGTCAATGTTAAAAGACACACCCCAATCTTTTCTCCCATTCCGATAGACTATTTAGGTCATCATGTAGTTGTGCAGCATCTGTTAGTGAAATTAATTCTTTATATCATACACAGTCGTCTGCAAATAGACTAACATTGGATCTAACAGATGCTGGCAAGTCGTTAATGTAACGAAGAAACAGAAGAGGTTTATTGAAATCAGTGACCATAAACTGCAATGTCAACGCAATGAAAATAGGTAAAGAAGAGAAATCGTAATTATAAAAGCTCAGATATTGACCTGCACCAATAAAGCAAAGTTTAACACATAATTATGAGGTGGATAGCACATGCCCTATCTGCAGACTGGAGCCGGAAGATATTTCCCATATGATCACAAGGTACACGGCCCTTCATCAGACCGAAACTGACAACATCCAAAACATCCGGCTTTACATCACAGAACGATATGGAAGCATGCCCCTCACAGATGAAGATATGATGAGCATCGAGTCCACAATTTATCGTCAGTGCTACCGACTGCACGTCATCAGGCTTCAAAACACAAATAAAGTATGTATTGCCTACAACTGTACACATGACCACCCCCTGTACATGATCAACTGCTGTTTGTAAATTTAGTTCGTGAAAGTGAGATAGGATTACCAACGTAAGCAACTGAGTCGACATGATGGATCCTAGTGCGCCTTTCACAGGCGGGATATACAACATACAGAACAGAACATAGAATAAAAGTACAAAACACATGTTTCGTTGTAACTCCCAGCAACAAGCAGAGTCTTTGTTTGAGTCGAACTCGAGTTAAAACTCTGGTAACCCACCACACGGCTTGGTTAGAATCGAGTTACTCGAGTAAGGTTCAAATGTCAAATTATTTAACTAGAGTTGGAACTCTGCTTGTTCCATTAGTACTCGTGTTACTCGAGTCGCTACCCGCGAGTTACAATGAAAAAAGCCCAACTCGTGCAGCTGCGACGACAAATTGGGCAGGAACGTTTCATGGAACGCCAGCAATTCTACTCCGAGATTATTGTGAAATCCACCCACTGACCACGTCACAGTGACCGTAATATAAACTATACTAATAACCATTGTTTTCAAGTCACTATTTTTATTAGTTTCCACCACATGGTCTTTATCAAAATACATGTAGTATGAAAATGTATCGGCAGTCCTATGTGACGTCCATAGTGTAGCAGTAAACCGGATGACCATTTTCATACTATTTTGATAACGACCATGTGGTCGAAAATTTAATAAAAAGAGTGACTTTAAAACAACGTGTATTAAATGTGCTTCACTTCGGAGGTTATTGGAAATTACTATAATAATAACTCTACATCCTACATCCGGAAGAGGATGGGTGACTCCAGTATTTAAGGAAGTTATTTACAGTGACACATATTCTTGGTAAACTCTTCGAATATAACATACTTTCGATGCTTACAGGAAATAGCAGTCATTCACTACTTCAATTCCGTCCAACAAAGAAAGTATAATTATGCAAACTAAAGAAACTAGTAGTATCGATCATATACCAAGATAAGTGGAAGATGTAGCTTACTTATAAACAACAATCACACACTTAATCTTGTACGGCTGTGCACACTTCAATCATGCATATTATACTGTACCCTGAACATGTCAACACCATGGAATTAACAGTTAAAGTAGGACACCCGTGATTCGAAAAATCACACAATTCGTGTAATGATGTTTAAAATGTATCAGTAACGCGTATGACACACACGTGTTGCAACGACTGCTTGACATCTGCTCCTTGTCGAATTTATACAATTGTCAGATTTGCCCACTCCCGAAGCAGGGCTTGCCTATTTACAGGTTCTGTGCCCAGTATTAGTCGTGTGTCTAACAAGTCCCAGACAAGTTCTATCGGGTTCAAATCTGGCAATTTTGCGGACCATGGTAGCTGTCGAATGCGGTTGTCGTTCAACATGTTGCTGTTTACTCGGGCGGCGTTTCACGGGGCGTTATATTGTACAACACTCATACCGCGGCGCGCAGCGACATGTGGCGCAATGTTCTGACGATAGCGGGCACCATTTAGATTTCCTTGAACCAAAATTAACTGGGTCTGTGTGTGAAGTGACATGCCTCCCCACATCATGGCGGAACCACGTCGAAGCAGTCAAGTTACACGACACATGCTTCCGAGAACCGCCCACCGTGTATGTGATAAAACACGGGCACGAACATCGTTACGGCGCAAGTTGAACCTAGACTCGTCAGTGAATAAATCGTTTGCCCAATCAGCACGAGTCATTCTAACTGTGATGGGGCAGATATGGGAGTTACATTGACGGGAATATGAATGTTACAAACGGATCATGGGTTGAATTTCAGCGGTTTCTATGTCTTGCCAAATGTATGGCTTCATGTACATGATGTACACATGCAATTTGAGGCAATACATACGACATATCCGGCCAGCGGTTCATGAGAAGAAGATTTTTTTAAGAATTTATGCTATTTTTAGACGGCGGCCATCTTGGATTAGCGATGACCTCCATTTTAACAAATCTGAAAAGGCTTCACCCATGGACCATAACATTTAAGTTTGGCTACCATGGGCCAAGCGGTTCATGTGAAGAAGAATTTTGAAATCTCTAATAAAAGAACGACCTTTTGACATTTCGGCGGCCATCTTGGATGACATAACAATCAACAAAAAATGTACCAGAGTGATCATTGATACCTTCGATTTGATATATAACATGACTATATTCGGTTAAAAATAAAATTTGACCCCAATTTGACCCCATGGGCCATGTCCAATTTTGACCCCGGGGTCACCATTTTAACAACTTTGAAAGAGCATTGTACATCGATCATTCCTACCAAGTTTCGTCGAAATCTGGCTAGCGGTTCATGAGAAGAAGATTTTTTAAGAATTTATGCTATTTTTAGACGGCGGCCATCTTGGATTAGCGATGACCTCCATTTTAACAAATCTGAAAAGGCTTCACCCATGGACCATAACTTTTAAGTTTGGCTACCATGGGCCAAGCGGTTCATGTGAAGAAGAATTTTGAAATCTCTAATAAAAGAACGACCTTTTGATATTTCGGCGGCCATCTTGGATGACATAACAATCCGATTTCGACAAGAAATGTACCAGAGTGATCGCCTCATTGATACCTTCGATTTGACATATAACATGACCATATTCGGTCAAGAATAAAATTTGACCCCAATTTGACCCCACGGGCCACGCCCATATTTGACCTGGGGGGGGGGGGGGGGGGTCACCATTTTAACAACTTTGAAAGAGCATTGTACATCGATCATTCCTACCAAGTTTTGTCGAAATCCGGTTGGCGGTTCTTGACAAGAAGAATTTTGAAGAATTTGTGCTATATTTAGACGGCGGCCATCTTGGATTACGTAATGACGTCATTTTAACAATTTTTTAATCCCCTACCTAAGGACCATGACCATGAAGTTTGGTGACTATAGGCCCTATGGTTACCGAGGAGAAGACGTTTGAAAATGTTCACGGACAACGACGGACACATTGCGGTAACAATAGCTCACATGAGCTTCACTCAGGTGAGCTAAAAATGGGGAGTTATTCCAGGACCCAGGGGTCAAATAAAAAATCTAAATAAACTTTGCGCATTTACTCAGCACAAGGAAGATATATACCAAGTTTCAGGTGTGTAGCTAGTACGGTTTAAAAGTTTTAGGACTTACAAGGCAAAATTGCCAAATTCTAAGTAAAAAAGGGGGAAATAGTCCATGACCAGGGGGTCAAATCAAAAATCAAAATAAACTGTGCTCATTTACTCATCATAAGGAAGCTACATACCAAGTTTCAGGTCAGTAGCCATTACGGTTTAAAAGTTTTACGACTTACAAGGTTGGCGACGGACGGGATGGACGGACAGAGGACGTACAAGGGTCAAGTCGAAAAAGGGGCATAACTGCTGATGAATTGGTGGGACAGAGATTTTTACTTTACACATTCACTTGATGGTTGAGATGTATACCAAGTATGAAGAGAATCGATCAAAAACTGTAGAAGTTGTTCGCCGGAAAAGGAAAATAAATTCAGAGTCGCAAAAGGGGCATAACTACGGATGGAATAGTGGGACAGCGAACAAATTTACGTTAGGCACTCCTGCACTTGATGGTTGGGATGCATACTGAGTATGAAGAGAATCGGTCAAAAACTGTAGAAGTAGTTTGCCGGACGAGGAAAATCGTCTACTGACAGACAAACAGGGTAATCACGATAGGACACCGACAACTATCGTTGTGGTGGCATAATCACTGCATCCCTTAGATTGATTAATTAGTGTTTAATGGCCTATCAACATCTTAAGTCATTTAAGGCCTGACCAACAAGTATGTAGCCTGCTGCATTGGAGGGGGGGGGGATCCCAAAATCGGAACATAATATTTGCGTAGAACAAAATAAATATATTCATCCCTGAAATTAGAATAGATCAGGTCCATACCACACCAAAGTCACTTAGCTTCTTCCCCTAAAAGTAATAGGATTACAAATAATCAACTGTCACATACAAAATGATAAAGACATATCTGAGGGCCAAATCAGGTCTCTGGTCGGGATTCCAGTAAGGATGAACCCTTATCGTTAAACTACCCATCACATGCTCCCACTTGCCACCAACTCTGTCCCCTTGAACACAAGATGGGTACGGAATGTCAGTAATATATTTTGTTATATTTGAATCAAGAGTGATATATTGGGTGGATAAAAAAACCACCCCAACTTTCAAATTGCTATATCTCAACAAGGGTGATGTACTTAGTCAGATATACGCCAAGACAGTAAACTGTGGAGGAGTCGATTACACACAATATACCCTATACAGAATTTGATGCAGGAAAGTGTGGAACAATGGCCGGGTTGAAACGGAGGTATTTGTTTTCTGAATAAATAATTTGTTCGTCACAAAAATGCCAGAATGCTGTCTTGTCGAATTGATTACAGAAAGTATGCAAGACAATGTGAAACTGGAGAGAGTGAGCAGGGGCTCACGTATATCCCCGACCGCCACCTGGACCGACAAATAAACACTTTAACGCAAATATTTAAAATGCAAATTTCTAAGCAAGTTGACCTTGACCCTGGGACATGAAGGCCGATTGGGTGTGGTATGGAATGCAAATATGGATGATGATAAGGAAGTATATGAAGTTTGAAGTCAATCTGACTGACCGTTGCAGAAATAATGGGTACCCGAAAACATTAACGTGATCCATCTGAGCTAATTAACTAAGGTTTGATCAACACGTGTTGGGCCACTTCTATACAATATTAATATCAGTTACAGTTTGGATTCATGTTTCGACCCTACAATCACTTCTATGCATACCTATGCCAAATTGCAGGCTTATACATTATGTAGTTTGTGAAAAATTCAGTTTAGAGTAACACGTGTCAAAATCGTAAAAACCACCAGTAAAGTGAAACATTTGAAAATGCGAATTAGTAATGGAAATTTGGGAATGTGTAAGATAAGTCTCTCTGTGGGTGAGATTGAGGTGTAATGACTGTGTAATAGCTGATACCATCCGAGCTACTTGTGTATTAAAAATGTATGCAATTTATGAATTTATAGTCTTGGTGATGTAAGAACTCAAAAATGTAGTATAAAATAAGTAACAGGTGGCTTTTGGCCACAAGGGTGGTGGAATTTAAGTATGTTGTCAGAACATTAACAAAGCATCTCGGACGCCACTAGTTTGGAAATTATGTAGTGCAAGTTATACAAGACTTATTTATAGATCCACCCTGGAGTTACTTCAGGATAATCAGGACTCATAACATCTGGACATGTCAGAGCTCCAGATAAGCTGCGTGTTTGCTTAAATACCCAATTAAAATTGCCAAAAATCCAATTGGAATCAGATGTAGCGAGTAAAAAGCAATAAAACATTTGTGGTACCTTTATCATGCTGCAAAAAACAATAAACAGACCACAAATATAGCATATTTTTCTTATTTTCCATGAAAACACATCTTGGTATTTCATTAGAATTGTCTCCAAGGAGACAATTCTAATGAAATGCCAAGACATGTTTTCATCTCTAAGCAAACTATTCAATAATTGCTATCTGTTCAACAGATTCTGTTGATGTGTAAACAATAGTGTGATTTTATTTTACCCAATTAAAATTTTGAAATACCCAATTGCTTCACAAATGATGGAGTGACAATACTCAATTACTAATTCCTTATCTGGAGCCCTGCATGTGTTGGACAATTCACATCAGTGTCGCACTTGTTCCCACAACAGCATAGTTGAAAGTGTAACAGAGACACCTTCTGGGGCTTAGACATTATGGTTCACTTGTTGAATTTTCCATTTTTTTTAGTATTCAAAGAATTCCGGTATTTTCACTTTTGGATCATGTTTTTATTATTTTAGCACCACAAAGGTAATGCTTCAATTATACAGTTAAAAGTTTTATATGTAAGAGCAATAGCTGGATACAGTGGGGAATTATAATGAAATATTATGCATACCGGTAGTATGTGCGATATGGGAAATTGAAATTTTGGGTAGTTTTTTATCCACCGATCGATATTTAACAAGAAACGAGGTAAAGCCACGAAGGCCAGGTTTTTTCCAAGCATAGACACTTGGATAACATAATTATACCCACTTTTTGTAGACTGGAAGGCCGTGGCCTGCATGTCGTGCATTGGGGCAAGGCATGGACACTAAAAAAATAGATATAGTAGATGGAAAAACTTTAACCAAAAAACTTTAACCAGACACACGGACGTACGGACGTACGGATGGACGTATGCCAAAATGCCGACGATATCGCGCTGACAATGATGATAAACACCCATGTGAAGTATCAGGGTAATGGGTGAAGCAGTTGCAGAGATATAGTACACAAAAAAACTTTAACAAAATAATTCAAAGTAATTTGACTTTGACATTGGGCATAGGGGCCGCACGGTTGGGAGGTAGAATGAAAATATGGATGATGATAAACACCCATGTGAAGTTTCAAGGTAATGAGCGAAGCAGTTGCAGAGATATAGTATAACGAAAAACTTTTAACCAAAAAACTTTAACCAGACGTACGTTAAAAAGTTAACGTTGAAAATGGCTAAGTCAATTACGTAGAAATAATAGGTGAACGTATAAAAAATGGTCACATGTTGGATAGTTGTATGTGGTAGGCACCCCTTGGTTATGAAGCTGTGAAAGTTTGGTGGTCCTAGGTGGAACAGTACCAAAGAAATGGACTTAAACACGAAAACATAACATTGTAAACGCGAAAACTTAACATTGAAAATGGCTAAGTCGACTGCGCGGAAAAAATGGGTCAAGTTCAAAAAAAGGTAACATGTTGGATAGTGATATGTGGTGGGCACCCCTTGATTATGAAGCTGTGAAAGTTTGGTGGTCCTAGGTGGTACAGTAACAAAGAAATGGACTCTAACACGAAAACTTAACATTGATTGTGGACGCCGCCCGCCGCCCGCCCGCCCGGCTTTCGCCAATCCAATAGCCTGGGTTTTTTAAAAAAAAAACCTGGCTAAAAACTAACCAACCAGAGTGTGTAGTACAATATTTGGGACACATCACAAGTGTACATGTATTATTGCATATTTGCATGTATTTTGATTGTCATTTTGCACATGGACATGGTGGCCATCATGGATTTCGAGGTCCAACTACAAACTGGACAAGTGTGCCAGACGTCACAATATACGCCGGTTGAGGCATGGTCAGTAAAGCGAAAAAATAAGTCAATGTCACATTACCGGTAAGTAGGTGATCATTATGTACATTTATTATATACCTACCCATGAAATACATAATTATACGATGTAAATAAAAGTCATATGTTCTCATCGATGAAATAAACAACTTCCGGTGAAAATACGACTACTTCCGCTATCTATATTCATAACGCGCATCTGCAGAAATCAGCACAAACAGGCTGCAAATACACGTTCATTACCGTATACAGTCTAAAAAAACTGCTAATTTCCATGGAGCGGTAGATACTATAAAATATTCATATTTTTGCAATGAATATGACATATATGTTCATCTCGTGGTGTGAAATGTCCATATTTCACGAGTGCCTAATAGCACTCGTGAAATATGGACATTTCACACCACTCGATGAACATATATGTCATATTCATTGCAAAAAGATGAATATCCTCTATGTATACCGAGTATGAAGTAAATCGGCTGAAAACTGTAAAAGTAGTCGGAGACGAGCTCAGAGCATAAAATTGGATTTTCTGACTTGTAAAAGGGGAATAACTCCATAGGAATTGGGTGTGCATACAAATGTTCAAGTTACGCACTGCAGCACTTGATGGCTGTCACCAAATATGAATTGGATCAGTGGAAAAATGTAGGACTAGTTCGCCGTACAAGTCACAAGTGGGATTTTTTTAGGCGGAGTGAACATTTTTGTGTTATGCACTGCAGCACTTGATGGTGGTAAGTCATGCAAAGCATGAATTGGAGCGGTGGAAATATGTAAAACTAGTTTGCTGTACAATACAAGCCAAAAGTGGGAATTTTGTTGTCGAAAAAGAAGGACACCTCAATTTGGGTTTGAGATTGATCGAAAATGTTTGTGTTATGCACTGTGGACCTTGATGGTGGTCAGGTATGCGAAGAATGAAACAGGATTGTTGCAAAAAATGAATGACTAGTTTGCCGTACAAGCCAAAAGTGGGACTTTCGGAGTGGAAAATGGGGGATAACTTGATAAGGATTTGAGGGGGATTGAAAATTGTTAATGTTATACACTGCAGCATTTATATTGGTCACGTATGCAAAGTGTAAATTGGAGAGGTGGAAAAATGCACAAATAGTTTGTTGTGCAAGCCAAAAATGTTAATTTTCGAGTCAAAAAGGTATGTGTTGTGCACTGCAGCACTTGATGGTGATCACGTATGAATTAGATTTTTGTAAAAATGTAGGACGAGCCAAAAATGGGAATTTTGAAAAAGGGTAGACACAGATTCCACGGAAATGAACCTACTGGTACTCACTGATCAGGAGCTTCACTGATAAAGAATTCAATAAATAAGCTTGATCATGGCAGGTCTCGGCAGACAACCAGAGGAACACCATATTCAAGAAACAGACAATTTATTAAGTTTTTGTGACAACTCTGTAACTCGCTCTAGTACCCTGTCCTTATCACTGGCCAATAAACAACTACCAAATCTTTGCATAAACTTGTCAGGATGCCAGCGCACCTGTTGGTCTCGTAGATATTTTTTATAGTCGCTGCATTCTGTAGCTATCCCCTCAAATAAAACAGTTATATCTTCACTAGGAGACCTCAGACTAGGCCAAGGCACATCTCCATAACTCAACTCTTCCTTAGTATCTAGCTTCTGTTTATATCGTGATTCATACTTAATTCTACGCTTCAGAATTTTCAAACTGTCATCCTCTTTCTGCTTAGCATCAAATTTCAACCGCATTTTTGCACGGATTTCTTCCAGATTTTCAGGACCTGCCTGAGTTTTTGGTTTCTCGGGAGAAGTCTTAGGTTTCTTAGTATTGGATGCGTAGCTCTGGGAGTAAGATTTTGCCTGTTGTCTGGTATAATATTCTTCGCGCAATCTATCTGCCCAGTCGTCATATGTCTCGGTGAAGTCAGACGGCTCCACGTGATCTGGAAATAAATAGGGCGCGATTGGCATAAATATGTAGAAACTGATCAGTCTGCACCCTCATACATGAGGGTGCAGACTGATCAGTTTCTAAATATTTATGCCAATCCTAATAATCCACAGCCAAGATTGGCCACAGAATTTTGATAAAAATAAATTCCCTGACATTCATGCATGAGGGTGCAGACTGATCAGTTTCTAAATATTTATGCCAATCCTAATAATCCACAGCCAAGATTGGCCACAGAATTTTGAAAAATAAATTCCCTGACATTCATGCACGAGGGTGCAGACTGATCAGTTTCTAAATATTTATGCCAATCCTAATAATCCACAGCCAGATTGGCCACAGAATTTTGAAAAATAAATTCCCTGACATTCATGCATGAGGGTGCAGACTGATCAGTTTCTACATATTTATGCCAATCCTAATAATCCACAGCCAGATTGGCCACAGAATTTTGAAAAATAAATTCCCTGACATTTCCCTCATATTCCTGACTCGCCACATTATTTCCTGATTCTATTTTTGTGACTGGCAAATGTATGTGCCATATTATAATTGCAATGTTATATAAATTCCATACAATTTGGTAAGACACTTTTCTTTTAACCCTTATAAATGCTATCCAATGGAAATGATTCTAAAGTGTTGTCAAACCATGTTTTTATTGAGAAAGAAGACAAATATAAAACAACATCATGACTGTTGACGTCACACATTTTAAGAGTTAAAATTTTAATAATAACTGGTCCACGGAAAGGAAAATTCATTGCTTTTTCTATGAATTAGTTTTATTGTATCAAATTCCCTGACTTTCCCTGCAGGAAATTTATTTTTGCATTTTCCCAGTTTTCCAATGTCTGTGGCTGCCCTTCAGTGTATGCTGGATGCATAATGAATGTGGTACTTGCTCAAGGCAGTACATATTGTGAGATAGCACTAAACTTAGTAAGATTCAAGATGATTTTTATATTAAAATATAATTCTCACATTACTGTGATGCACAAATGCTACCACATTACATCATGTTTAGCTCATTACATCTGAGTAAATTTATCTGTTACTGGTCAGCATCGAATGTAAATAAACATGTATTTGTAATTTTTAATTTTGCACTTACAAACTTTAAAGGTACATACCCACTCAGTAGCCACAAAATGTTCTTTATGGGGATTACATAAGTGTATAATTGTGTCACTATTCCACCAGTTCTAAAAATTACGGGTGCCAGCTATACAAATATAATCATTTAGTAATATTTATTTTACTGATAGTGACACGCGGTGGTATCAGACTATTTTCATATGCAAATGAGGCATGATATTTTTTAATTATTTATACTAATAAAATGCGTCACCTAAAAAATAATATTTTCGACTGGCCACAAATGCCATAAGCCACATTTCTCCAGTAACAGCCACACATGATCATCACAGTACACACTGCCAGCCGACACCTACCGTCTTCGTAATGTCCCCACTCTGACGTGTATTCGTGCTGAAATTCATTGGCCAACTTGTCCCGCCAAGCCTTCTCTTCTGCATCTTCATTGTCATCAACATCGGCAAATGACCGTTTGTGCTGGCCGCTCGCCTAAAATGTTTCCATGACAAAAATAGGCATAACGTATTTATTCTAATAGTAACCCCCTCTCTAATAATAGCCCCCCTCCCAGATATGCATGCTAAATATGTTATTTTCATATACAAAAGCCATTGTGAAAATAACACATTTTGAAACATTATTTTAAACGGCTTTTGTATGTGAAAATAACATATTTTAATTATATTTTCCACGATTGGATCCAACAAATTGCATAGCCCCAGGAGCGTTTATTAGAACAAATATGGTATTTTCAAACTGACATCCTGTCTCATCAATTTGTGACCACATTTCTACACAGATGTATTCCAGGTTGTAAATGAAATACTTGCAGTAAATTATTATTGGTGTCACAATATACATAAACAAGGGCTTGCTATCACTGACCCCCCCCCCCCCCCAGCAGCATTGACAGTAAAATGAACATAAGTCCTCAGTGACCTTCACATTGGGTGTTCAGTAGCCGATTTCATCAAAATTGCAAAGTATACTTTTCTAGCGAAGTATACTTTGAGGGAGCAATCATTATTTTCCCCGAAATGCATTATTTCATATAGAACTAACGACTGCATATATTTGACAATTAAAAGTATGCAGAATTATTATACTGAATTTATTACATTATCACAGCCAAAATGGCTGTGATAATGTAATAAATTCAGTATAATAAAAATTAATAAATTTATCCTAAAATTGAAAATTTCTCCCTCAAAGTATACTTTGCTAGTAACCAGGCTGGCTGATATGGTTTTACATGAAGCAGAGTGACACATAACATTTCTGTTCATACACTGTTCGCCAGAGCTAAATGTAGAATCATTATGGTCTTCAACAAACAGAAATAGCTTAACATTTTAAACTGTTCCACATAATATCATTCGGATCTACATTAATCCTTTCAACCCTAGAAAGCTAACATGTGCAAACACTGTAGATGAAGATGAGCGGCTTGTAACGAGCTTGTAACGAGCTTGTAACGAGCCGTCTCATCAGGATCTGCAGTATTTGTTACTATTATTTACCTCTAAAAAAAAATCAACATTTTGTTATGAATGGAATAGTCCAAAAGTCTTAACCCTTTCAACCCTGAATATCCTACAATGGCTTTTTCATATTCTGTTTTCAAAACATAATATGAAAAAGCCATTGTAGGAAATTCAGGGTTGAAAGGGTTAATATCCATTCTCTTAAATGGTGGTTGTGTAGGTGGCTGTGTATTTATATAATGTGTTTAAGAAATGGAGCCTATGATCTAATATTGCACTCCAGCAGACTGATAATGATCTATACAACATATGAGACACGCAATGTGATTTTGTACCTTCGGACATCTGCGTAATTTCATTAATTATGTTTACAAAATTTACAATATTTTTCAAAAGTCAAAAGTTGATAAAATTTTCAGAGTAGATGCAGAATATAAATCCACATGTACTGTGAATATAGTGTCAACTTTTGACGTCATTTACAGAAAATATTGTAAATTTTGTCAACGTATTTCATGAAATTACGCAAATATCCGAAAGTACAAAATTACATGCAGTGTCTCATATATAGTTATTAGAAGCATGACATGTGTTTCACTGCCTCAATGGTGAGCATTGTAGACCATGACCAGACTGCAAACATGCGCAGGCCAGTTTGAGTCTACATTGGTTGCATTCGCCATAAACCCCATTTCTCCAGTCATGGTCACGAATGATCTCAACCATTGATTTACAATTGATCTAAACCATCTCACCTTGTCCTGTCCAGTGTCACGACGTGCCACCAATCTGTCCAGTAGTTGACGACAGGACGTGCCCGCGGTATTCCGCGCCTCTAGAAGGTCCGGGAACTCTTGTAGAAGAGGTAACACTAGCTCCGTATAACCTGTAATCAAATACAAGCTACACAACAACTGTAGCCTATTTCACCAACATTGCAAAGTATACTTATCTTGCAAAGTATACTTTGACGGAGAAATTTTCAATTTAAGGATAAATTTATTAATTTGTATTATACTGAATTTATTACATTATCACAGCCACAGTTTCTGCTGGCATGTACTTTCATATTACAGAAACTGTTTGGAATTTGATCAAATGATCTGGTGTGATTGGTTGATATAGGTCATATGCAGTGGATAAAGCATATAGAATATCTGAACATGCCTTTAACCCATAGACAAACATTTGCAAACACTGTCGATCTAGCTGAGCTGGCTTATAACAAGCTGTCTCATCAGGATTTACAGTGCTTGCATTATTTGTCAGATATTTTAAACGAGGATGGCCACGGCCCGCATGTCGAGCCCGCCGAGGCATTTGATGGTCTCAGAGTGTATTTATTTGAAGTTTGATGCCCAATAAGCATACAAAGTTTCAAGCAAATCTGACTTACGGTTACAGAGATAGTAGGTATGTGAAAACTTTAATGCAAATTTTGACAGAAACTTTAACGCAAACTTCCTAAGTCATTTGACCTTGACATAGGGGCACAGGGGCCGCATGAGTGGGACACAGAATTAATATATGGATGATGACTAATAAGCATATGACGTTTCAAGTCAATGTGACTTAGGACTGCAGAGATATAAGGTATTTAAAAACTTTAACGCAGATTTCGGACGGACGGACGGACGCATGGACGCACGGACACCCGGATGTCATTGTAATCACTATGTCTCGCTTTCCGCAAGCGGGCTCGACAAAAAATGATCATGGAACTTTCAATGTCAATCAAAATTCACTTTCCGCATCTGCACACCATAAATAAGACACCTGTGACAAAAGCAATATAACCATTTTATTTCAAAAAGTGGGTATAACAAGGTTAGTGTCTTCTGATATCAAATTTATAAGACATGGCTCGGTAACGGTGGGAATTACTCAGCGAGCAGGCGGTTGTTCGGCCCGGTGATAGGATGGTATAATACACCGGTTTAGACATGTATAAATCACAAACATTTAGTAATTTTGTATTTAAATGTTTTTTTTTGTTCTATACCTGTAGAAAACATACATTGACCTTTTCATCCCTAATTAACTGGAACTGATTTGTATATGTTAATTTTGCAACCAATCCAATTGTCACAAAATGATTTTCAGACTAATCCATTAAATTTTATGAAACGGGTATGTTTTTGTTCTCAAAAATATGAAAATTACTTGCAAAAAGTGCAGATCCTGATGCCGACTCATCTGGATCTACACTTTTTGCCAATACCACTATACAGCCCTGTATTGTTGAAAGGGTTAATTATTATATCATTCAGTCAACAAGCCAACCTATTGTGATTTGGAGATGGGTTTGTTTGTTTATTGGTGTTTAACAGCCTATCAACAGCTAATGTCATGTAAGGCCAGGCTAACAGGTTCGGTCCCATATTTAACACGAGTTGGAGGTGGGAAAAACTTACATTTGGAGGCAGCAGCACGGCTGTCTGATTCCTCGGATGTCAAGGCACGTTTCAAGGCAGTGTGGAGTGGGCAGTTCCCGTCACAGTCTAGGTGTATAATCTCCACATGCTCACCCAGTAAATACCTACACAGAAAATGTTCACGCTAGATATCAATTGGTTTGGTCTAAAATATTGTCGTTAATTTTATTTATTCATGAAAATGCAGTACCCGATAGTATACATGTATATCATTCAAAAGAGTGCTAAAAATATATACCTTTGTAGAGTAACGATAATAAAAACTAAATGGCCGCGCCCCGCATGTCGCGCCCGTCGAGGCTTTCATAGTATACCGAAAAACTTTAACCCGGACGCACGTACGGACACCAATGTGCCGACTATATCGAGCTCAAGCGGGTACAACAAAATTTAGGAATGAAACACTTGAACTGAATATGGAAGATATTTGTCAGGAAATAGGTTACTTTATCGGTTGAATTGAAATTATCATCCATTTTGCAACAATGTTCAGTTATGATATAAAGTACATGTACTTTAAACTCCAATGCAATGGGGTTGCATGGCTACAGGATATCATAAAAATAGTGATGATGATAAACAAACTCATGAAATGAAAACTAAACATATTGTGGCCGAGCCCGTGACTGGAGAAATGGGTCTTATGTAGCTCCGGTTATTGTAGTGCAGTTTTGAAGCAGGATAAGGACATAATACTCGGGGGTGAGAACAGTTCCAAATGCCAAATCATGAAAATGGCTAAACAAACATATGTTTACACCCATACATGAGTAAAAGTGTGTTTCCCATGTTGACACATTAGTATATTTCTGCAATTATCAGGAACCTCAAATCCCGATTTCAGGATAATTCTGAACATTCCCACCACTGTATACTGTTTGTTAGAAGCAGGATAGTTGGTCACTGACTGAATAGCAATCAGTGCAGATTCTGATCAGACTGCGAGGGTACGCAGGCTGAACTGGATCTCCGCTGGTCGCAAATGCCATAAGTCCCATTTCTTCAGTCACATATGAGACACGCCATGGAATTTTGTACCTTCGGACATCTGCGTAATTTCATGAAATACGTTTACAAAAATTACAATATTTTTCATAACTTAAGTCAAAAGTTGACAACATTTTCAGAGTACATGCGGAATGTACCGGTACTGTGAAAATTTTGTCAACTGTTGACGCCATTTACGGAAAATATTGTAAATGTATTTCATGAAATTACACAGATGTCCGAAGGTACAAAATCACATGGCGTGTCTCATATTATGAACATACAGGTACCTGAGGATGCCAGCAGTGCCATGTTTGCAACAGTAATGTAGAAGGTTGCGGCCGTTCTTTAGGCCAACTTCCGCGAGCTGTAGCCGGTATTTGTGTACATAGGCCTGGAGTCTCTGTGGTCGATCATCCTTGATGTACCGTTTCACTCGTTTCACGTTCTGTCTATTCATATCCTGCAATAGAAACATTGATTGATTGCTGCACGTTCAACAGCTAAGGATATACAAAGGTGATTTAGTAGAACCAATATGCACCTCTGAGCCAGTTTCAATAAGCTTAGTATGACTAAGAAGTTTGTAAGAGAAAAATTAAAATATGGTTATTCACATGTTGTACTGCAAAAAAGATGATGATTTGATTCAAGTGTGATGAACTATAAATGTTGAAGAAATATGGCAGCATTTGTGAAATACAAAATGTACAGCGAGGTGTGAGCTAAATTGTTAAAAACCTTACAAACATTTTTATTGTACTACATTTAGTGAAACATGGCCATGTGTGGACGAAATTGCAAATTCAGCACTCACCGAATCCACAAGAAGCCGAGCTGGTGACACAGGAGGGGTTGGTAGTCGAGCTGGGACAAATCATTTGGCTTGGGACAAAATGTCCCAAGCCATATGATTTGTTCCAGCAAGACTCTGGGGGCCGTTTCACCAAACTTCGTACGACTAAAATGTTCGTAAGTGCAAAATAATGATAGTCTGTAAATTTCACATCAACACAGTTTTCTGGTGAACAATTATTGTATTTACATTTATTGAGCATAAATCCATCAATTGAAATTTCCGGACAATCCTAAATTTGCAGTTACGAACAGTTTAGTCGTACAAAGTGAAATGGGCCCCTGACCTCTATCATGTCTATTCCTGGTGTCCTTGCCACACACAACATAATCACTTATACCAAGCAGAAAAAAAGATAGGTTCAAACTCAGAAGACGTGTGAAGTGTTGGGCTGTAGTAACATGCGGGCAGCAACTCGAGTACATTTTCCCCGAGTTACTACCTGTAACTAGTTGGTCTGCTAATAAAGCGGCCGTGTCATCAAGCCTGACGCGATGTGTGCTTTGTGTCCTTGGGCAAGACACTTTATCCACACTGCTTCAGTCCACCCAGCTGTAAATTAGTACTGGCTAATTACCGGGAACCTTAATCAAATTGGATTTTAAGAAGGCAAGTACATAATATAAATAAATAAAATATGATCTGGCACATAATGAAACCAATGGAACATGTCAGGTAGTTTTTCTTTTGTATATCTAAGAAACTTGCAACAAGGAAAGTGAATTGGTTTAACGTCCCAGCAACAGCTAAGGTCATATAGAGATGGGACCACAGTTTAAAGTCAAATCTGACAGACCAGTGGGATGGATATACTATGAAAGTATTTTTGATGCCCAAGGCAAGGTTTGAACACACAACCAAGGGAATGGAAGTCCGGTGTTCTAAGTGGGCCATTCTGGAAGTCGGCGTGACGTATCACTAGTCACATGACCTGATATGTTTGGGGGTAAGTCGATACATTTTGCTCTAAAATACATAATTTTTATGCCAGAATATTTCACATTTAAAACTACGAATATACTAAATGGTGAAAAGAATATTTTTTAATGACCAGCTAACATTATAAATCTGCATTTAAATTTGATTTAGCGATTGGAATTTAGTTGTGTGAAGCGTTCAAAAATGATTAAATTATACAGGAAACGTGTCAGATTTCCCCCTGCATTCCTCGACAGGGAAGATAATAATTGCCTGCAGGTGCGCAAAATGGACGAAGTCCGACTTCCAGAATATATGGTTCTAAGACCTGGGCCACAACCCATGGGACATCCCTCCCGCAAATAGGAAAATAATTAACGGAAACAGATGTAATATCAAGCCTCTTGGAGGTCTGACATTATTAAAACAATCCCTTAAACTACCGGATTACACCTCTATATCTAGCTATCTTGCACTTCATTAGAGTTCGTTCTGTTCTCGTCACTATCAGAATCCGAAGTGTCCTTAGTTCTTTTCTATGTGTTCACCGGTCGTACAATAGTCCTCGGCCGTTTCCGTAGACTGCATTCGTTAGTACCTGTAACCGCCTCGGGTCAGAAACCACCAATGTTCCAGGTATCAGCGCACTAATTTCTGGTGAACATTACACTCCATCCTGTTTTCTTTTGAAGTTGTCACTCCCCGGGGTCGGATGGTTCACTCCAGAAATTATCATACCATAGAAATCGCTTATTGGCTCAGCCTCATTAAGCACGTTCGGGACTTGGTCCGAACATTCAGATCGCCAAACCGAGGTACTATGTGTACAGTTCCTGCGGTAACACCTTTAAAATAAACTGACTTTGTCCTTAAAACATATTTGGCACTATTTCTTATTTGGCACATTCAGTCTCTCCTTTGATGTACTTGGTACATCATCTCAATCCAAATAAGACTCATTTAAAACGTTATTATCACAGTTTGTCTTTGGCACAATAAATAAACCAATTAAGAATTTACACACAATACATCCAGTTAAGAATACATTAAAACATTCTATTTCAAAAATCCAGATCACAGATTCTTTGTCTTTACTACTGTAAAATCCATTTAAAATGTCCCAGTTCGCAGATTCTCTGTATTTACTATTCTGACTATAGTAAAATCCATTTAAAACGTCCTGACCTAGAGACTCAGTCTCTAACACAGTCCGATCACCACACTTAGAGACTTGGTCTCTCCGTTTCTGCCGTAAAACACTCCACATATTATTGTACTCTACTACAACTGGGCCCTGTAGAGTTATTAGTCATTCTCCGCAGTCAGCCTCAGCACCTCGTGAAATGTGGTGCCTCTGATCAACGCATTGCCGCAACCCGCTCCGCTTGGCCGTCTTCCTTAATGACGTATGTTTGGACGTGATATGTGACTACGTCCAACCCAATCTCGCCAAACCTCGGGCATTTCTACCAAATGCCGCATTTTGCCCGAATGTCTGCCCTTGATGCTGTGCTTGCACCCTTGGGATGCAAGCCAATGACCACCACTATCCATTTTCCAACCATCTCCCTTACCATATCCGGAGTGGGATATGTCTCTGGCTGAATGGGATATCCGAACCACGAGAAAAATGATCAACCACTGAATTGGCCTCGATCTACCCTCATCAGGATGTGTTCATGTACCCCGAGTAGTAGGCAATGGACTCATGAAATCAGTCTGCACTCGCTCAATTGGTGCACTGTCTGTGGAGGCTTTGAGCCTGCCGTGACCTATTGCCATTCCATCCTAAAATCACTTTTCTTTCATGCTTGCCTTATTTCTCACTACACCCTGATGTCCGGAAGATGTAATGTCATAGTTCCACTCTAATGCCATAGGTCTTAGACTATCTGGCACTACCAAGTCTTTCTCGTCACATTCATATCTGGTTCGGTATAGTACCCCCTCAATGAGTACAAACTGCTCTTGGTCGCAGAGCTCGCTATAAATAAAGGGGCTTCCTCAGGCTGAGTAGACGTTCTCAACCATTCCAGGATCAACTCTAGATCCTTGTCCTTTCATTGAGCTTCTCTAAGCTCTTCTACAGAGAATCCACAACTAGACGGTGTCTCTGGCATACCCACTGTCGTCCCTTTGGGGACACGCCAGTCTAAAACGTAAAACCGTCACCTTGGGTGACGAAGTCTACACAGAACTCCCTCGCCAAGGTCATTACACCCTCCTGGATCCCACGGCCAGATCACATCGAGACCAGGCTCGCCCAGTTCCATCCTTGCCCGTACTTTCTGGTGGATTGGCCTTCCCTGTCTCGCCGGATTCAGCACCGGGACTCTCACTGGCAACACCGACGTCTTTGCCCTCATCCGTCTCATCTGCGAAATCCATTCCACGCTCGCCACCAGGTGAGCAAACACGGTAAGTTTGCCCCTCTGATGACACCCCGGAAAATGTTTGCTCCTCCTTGCATGCTATTACATGTATATGCTCCAACCCGCAAGCAACCGGAAACACGTGTTCGCTACGCACGTGATCCTTGTCCCTACCTTGGAACACATGTTCATGACGCACATGTTCCTCCTTGACAAAACCGGGACAAATGTGTTCGCTACGCACATTCTCCCCGCTTGCATTTGGATACATACCTACCTTGCATGCTACAGGACACAAGTTTTCCTTCCTTGTGGAATCTTGGATTTCCACTTCAATCGGAACCTGTTCCTATCACTATCTCCAACCTGAGATCCTGAGTCACTTGGTGACTCATCAACCTTCGGGCAAATCTGACCGATATCCATTTCAGGTTTTCTACTTTCACTAGGCGATTGACTCATCGACTGTTCCCGCACACCCATCTTAGATGGATACAAAGTGGCCCCACTACTACTCAGTGTGGCATCAATCATCTCCACATCTCTACTGGGGGCTAGTGCCACCTTTCCGCATTTAGTGCACACATACGAGTCCGAGTACTTGGTACCCAAACTCGGTATCAGACTTGGTGTAGACGTATCCATCATTGGATCAACTAACCATTCGGCACACGCAGCTTTTCCAACAGATTTTGACTTTCCATCCGGAGAATGTCCTATTTTCTTACCATTGCTCTTTGGACAATTCCTTTTAAAGTGGCCTTCCTTCAAACAAGCAAAACATTTGTTTTTCAATGGACACTCCATGTATGTATGAGTTGGTTTTCTGCATATGGAGCACCTCTGATGGAATCCCCTTTTGCGGGTCAGCACAATCAAATGTTCCAAACATGTCTGCAGTTTCACAAACACATCTTCCAATGATGTGATGCGGCCTTCTGAAGTTGTTGGTTCAGGTCTGGCTGGAGTGGGCACCATCTCCCTCTGCTGCGGAGCTTTCACCTCAAAAACCTGGGGTCCCTCATTGTCAAGATCTGGCGGTCGCTTGGTCTCTCTCCTGTTAGATTTACCATACATCGCACAGTGCACATGCTGGTACCAGAGTACATCGTTGATGGTTTGTTGTATGGTTGCCGGTCTACCCAGGTATACATGCTGGCCTGCCTCTTTGTCCAATAAACCTTGACAAAGTCTATTTACCGCCTGCTGGTTACAGTAATGTTCGGGAAAATCTTGGAATGCCCGAACTGCCAGCAACTGTATTCTATCAGCCCAGTCACTGAGCTCCTCTCCAGGATTCTGCACTGCCGTCTCAAACTTCACCTGAACAGTCTCGGTCAACTCTTGACTAAATCGACTTTCTAATTTACTCAATAATTGATCAAAGGTCATGTCAGTTGTCGCTATCATGGCCTGAAAGTCAGCGGCTTTCCCACACAAACACCAGCGCAAACTATGAACACGAACATCTTGTGTCCACTGACATGCGTCTGCATACTGGAGAAAGCGCTGTCTAAATGTCAGCCAGTTACCAGTACCATCGTATTGCAGACCCTTAGGTAAACTTTTAATTACGTCTACAAAGTTACTGGTGCGCGACCTTGACTGACTCCGGTAACTGGAGTACTTGGTACTCGAGTGGTACCGTGATGTTGTTCTAGGTGACCTTGACATACTTTGGCTAGACTCTGACCGTGACCTGATTCGCTTGTGACGACTGACCTTAGGTCTCGTATTCAAGTACTTGGTACTCGAACGATACTTCGTTCTGGGTGACCTTGACCTACTTCTACCGGACCTTGACCTACTTTCACTGGTGCGCAACCTATGTCTGTGTCTAGTCCGCCGGTCATGTCGAGTGTATGAATGTCTGTCCTTTGTCGTCTGGTATGACCTTGACCTACTCCTACTGTTGTAAGTGCAACTGGAAATTGATCGGCTTCTATTTTTATTGTGCCGCGCACCTACATCAATGTCATAGGAATGTTTGTCCCGTTTCGCCTTTTGTGACATTGACCTACTTTCTGAATCTGGGGAGCGATACCCAGACCATGACCGTCTATTACGATGTACCGCATCCCTCCCGTACTTAGTACGCGAGTACCGTTCGTCCCTAGGTGACCCAAATGACCTTGACCTCTCCCTTTCGACATCATACTCTGTCGACCTATTTCTCCCTCGACCTTCGGCATTGTCGTACTTGGTACGAGAATGACGACCACTCACATCTCTATGCCAGAACTTGGTTCTGGAAATATCACCCTTTAACCTTGGGTGCTTTGACTCTGGCTCACTGTCCGATTCCACACGTTGTTTATGTAACCCATTGTTGTTCAACAGCACGTCCACCCACTTGCTGCAGTTGTGTCTCCCTGTGTTTTCTCTCCCGAGTATCACCCTCAAGTTTAACTTTGGGTCCGACACCACCATACTTGGCATCTGTGAGACCAACCTTGTACCTAGGCTCAGTTCTTAATAAGTGAGAGACAATTTGCAGTGTTTGCTCGACTTCCGCCTTAATATTGTCGTAATTGCCCGTAAATGCACATTCCTCCTCCTCCCATTCTATAAACCGCCTCTCCACTGGCAATGTGTCATCAAATTCCTCAGTCATATCCACTGCCTGGCCATGTTTACAACTTGGTTGTAGAGTTTGGGTTGAGGTTGGGCTGAGGTTGTTTGGGTGTCCAATGTACGGTGCTGTGGCTATTTTGTACAAAGGGAAACTTAAATATATATTTTTTTTTATAAACAAAAATTACCAGTCAAAATTTACAACTTTTTCCAGTATATTTACCGCTAAATTACACTTGCACAACAACCACAACTTAGTATGCACAATTTTAATTGATTCTTGGAATCAACAATGGAAACTTGAAGCAAATTTTCAGAATGGACCCGCCTTCCTGTCACTTGAACCGTCTTTCAAAAAAACAAAAATTATTTCCTTTTTTATTTTACCTAAAAACAAACAAATTACTTTGGGGAAATTATTTATTAATTACAATTGATGATTATATTATTATAACCTTCTAAAATTAGATGGAAACCCGAATTTTCTTCTTGGTGTTTGTTTTCCCGCGAAAATTGAGCCGCTTATATCACGAAATAAAATAAAAAACAAAAGAAAACATGAACTAAATCACACTTTATTGAAAAATACAATCCAATTCAAGCAAATATGGGGGACCATACTGAATACAACGCTGTGTTTACTCTCTTGGAGAGATAAACGTGGATTCCAATGTGGACTGATCTGCTCTGGATCTCAACTTCAGTATCCAGATACGCAGCTTGCAAAATTGTTTTGCAACTGCAAGTTCTCCCACGCCGTGAAAACTATTCTGACATCCTCGTCGCCATTGTAATATCAAGCCTCTTGGAGGTCTGACATTATTAAAACAATCCCTTAAACTACCGGATTACACCTCTATATCTAGCTATCTTGCACTTCATTAGAGTTCGTTCTGTTCTCGTCACTATCAGAATCCGAAGTGTCCTTAGTTCTTTTCTATGTGTTCACCGGTCGTACAATAGTCCTCGGCCGTTTCCGTAGGCTGCATTCGTTAGTACCTGTAACCGCCTCGGGTCAGAAACCACCAATGTTCCAGGTATCAGCGCACTAATTTCTGGTGAACATTACACAGATGAAGTATGGTGTATAGTGAATTGGGGAATAATGGCATGTTTGTGGCGGTGGTAACTTTAAGATTATCAGTTTATTACATTTAATTTAATTACGTCCGAGTACTGGATTCATCCGATTTTCAGTTAAAATGTAGGTGATTACACTTCCGCATTTTGCCAGTGTGGCCAAGAAATATAAACACACATTGTAGCCTGAAAGAGATATGTACATAAGACAATTGATCACTGGTCGAATATACCATAGATGAATCATGATGTGCATAAATTGAGAAAATAAACCACTTTACGTTCAGTTGTTTTTCCTTGTCACCAGACGCATGCAATGGCGTTTTTACGCGTCTTCATGATTCCGATGGATCATAAGGAGCCTGTTTATTTGCCGGAACTCGTGCAAAATATATATCTCACCATATTTAACTCAAATGTTTAACGCCATTATTTCTGAACAAAACGTACCTGACTTATTTAAAACTCGTATATTAACCTCTGTACATAAGAATTGTAAGGATCCGAAGGGCATGGAGAATTACAAGGGGACCACGGTCACCGCGGTTCTGGAAAGGTATTCGACCATATTATGCAGAGGCTAGTACGGGTGACCAGTCAATCCTGTATGCAGTACGGATTCACCAATGAATTATCGCCTACACTAGCTAGCCTCATTATTTCGGAGGCTCAAGCAGAATCGAGAACTCTCAATAGCGAAACTCTGTATCTAGCAACATTAAGTCTTTCGACGTGGTTCACCACATACTTATACATAATAAATTACATAAAACAAATGTTCATCCGAGCATCAGGACCATAGTTGAGAACTAATCTAGAGTAAAAATGGGTCGGAGATGTGAGTCTAAGTTTCCAAATACGTCAAGGGGTACGCCAAGCCGGTATTTGAGGAACTCCAGGTCAACCGTGTAGGCCTGACACTCGGAACCGATTATGTAGGTAGCCGTCTGTGCCGATGATGTTTTACTTCTCTCATATAAACACGAATTGCAAACAATGCTGTAAATGGCGTACCGATGCTGTAGCCAACACCGCTACAATCTACACCCAAAGAAAAGCAAGGCCATTGACTACTAGGCTATGAAGTGTGACTCTACTGCAGAAGATACATGGAGGTTGGGCGAAACCACAGTACATGCCAGTTCTAGCACCGTTCACCTAGGTATTATACGCACCCTAAGGAACGAGTCTCAGCTAAACATTGAAGACCGAATACCCACTGCTATGAGAACGCTTATGCGCTCATAAACACAGGGCTACATGGAACAAATGGACTTAACCCAACAGTTTCATGTACAATATATAGACATTCATATATTAAAGGTACATGCCCACGTGCCAGCTTATAATATAGGGAGGCATATTTATTTTCGTCCATTCGTTAGATATGACATTGTTAGGGTAAATGTATAGAGCAAATACATGTATAATTAAGATTTCAGACACGCCTGTGTGTATATGTGTCTAAAATGTCACGTAAAGTGGACATTACTAACCACCGTGCTACGACGTTAGGAAACAATGTGTTACTGTATGACCCATGAGAGCAGCGCAGGCCCGGGTGATGACTCATCACTGATGAGTGTGCACAACAACGCAGTCTGATCAGGATTTGCGCTGCTTGTCATTCAGACAGTGACATACTCACCGTATTTAAACAAGCTGTATAAAGCACTGACGTGCCACGATGGATTGGTGTTGCGGTGCATTAGTATTCCTAATGTCACAGGGCGATAACAATTAGCATCCAGCACAGGACTCGAAACGACTTCTGCTTTACTGTAATATCTACCGACTAAGCTAACCGGTCATGTACGGTACATTAGTACACGGAGTGCTATCTTTTTAGCAGTGTCTGTCAAACATTTATTTTTAACAAACCAGGACTTTTCCAAGGCGACATGTACAAATTGGTACAATTGGGTTCATTTGGCTCGTAGGTACTATTGGGTTCGGAAAATAAGATCTACATTTCAGATCAATACAATACAAATGTGTGCGTGCGTGTTCACCTTTTTCATCATAGACCATTCCTGATTATTCACTGTATACCAACTGTTTATTTTAATTTTCTGTCGATAGGTCTGCGAAATACAGATACCCGAAGCGGAACTCTTTTTTTGGAGGTACCCGCGCAGTTTACCATGTTCAACGAAGCGGAACATTCAAGCGAGCGTGTACATTATAGCTCATTAACCATTAGCAACTGTTAGAAGCAAGGTATACCTGACAGGTAACGTCTAAATACAAGCTTATAACAATTATTTTACTGATTCGGGATGTCTATGAATGACCAGTGGATTACAATGACATGTAAACAATGACAATATTTATGGATTTAGTGTCCATAGTAACAATGTAAACAAACAACACCACGTGTTTATACATGTATACGCACAGGTAAGCTCAGGTGCTCCATTGATTTAATGCATTCATGGTCATAATTAGTTGTTGTGCTTTCAGAGAGGAATATTTAGCTAAGTATCACAGATATAGGACAATATTATTAAGGTATACACAACTTGCTATGTTCTTGGAGTTTAACCACAATCGTAGGACAGTGTTGGCACAGGTTTAAGTAACGGACCGAGGTCTATAAATACATTAAATATGCCTAAATTGATGCTTTTAGGCATATTTAATGTATTTATAGACCTCGGTCCGTTACTTCAACCTGTGAGTGTCGGCACATAACGCATACATTTGTCCAATTCCAAACAAAAATATTTTGATAGATAAAACTTGCAACTGAAGCAATAATGCACAGATGTTTTTGAAATGTGAGCCAAACAGTTTGTAAAATAGCTGGGTTTTTTTTAACGGTATTTTTTTTAACTGGCTGGAAACATCTGGAAACGGCCATCAGTTAAGGATACTGCACACTTTTGCACATTCCATGCATTTTGTTTCATCAAACTCTGTGAAATGATATGAATGTTATGATGAATACAATACCCGAGTCGAGGCAATGACAAGCCTCGGAATTCATGCACATTTCCTAGCCTTGCCTGATAAACTTAACCCTAACTTAGACTGCTACTCACAACAATTGTCGTCTGATGTTGCTTTTATATCTTGCCTTATTTCTCAATAAAAACATGTTTTGATAGCACTTAAGAATCATTTCCAATGTCAAAGCATTTTGTAAATTATTCTAAAGTGCTGTCAAAGCATGTTTTTGATGATAAAAATGGAAAATAGAAAATAAACAGCAGACAACAAAAAAATTAAGATAGCGGTCTAGGGGTTAATATAAAAAATACACTAACCTGAGTGTCTCTGTATCTTCATTGGTAGCAAATTTTCAACTAAGTAAATTTCAACTTTATTACAGTGTTTTCACTACTCAATTTGAAAATCAATGCATATTTTCACATTGCTGTGAGGGTCTCTATTGAAAACCATCTCGACTTTTTGTACTTGTAGGATTTTATCTATCAGCATACTACTTTACTGAATGATGGCGGACGTAGAACTACAGTCGATGGCTGATCTCCCAGTGCCAGATCCCACGGCACAGTCCACTAACGGTGTCGCAGTAAACCCAAATCCTGGAGAATCTACTAAGACAAACACTATCACGGCTGGGGCAGATAATCACGCATTCACTGACGATGTAATAGAGGAGCAGTTACCTCCCATGACATTCGTTGATTTCATGCCGTTGCTCCTGGAGACTGCTGCCTCGCCAGATGATGCACCACATTATGCTGAGTTCAGGTACAATTAATCCATTACACTATTTATGTCGCGCCCGATTGCGGACAGCTCGATATAGTCGGCACATTAATGTGCGTCCATACATGTGTCCATTGAAAGTTTTTCGGTATACTCTCAAAGCCTCCGTGGGTGCTATAAGCGGGTCACGGCCTTCTAGTTCATACAAAAAATAAAAAAATAATCTGTTAATTGTGCACTGAAATATATACGGTACTGTTACGACTCAGTTGAACCGTCTCGCCGAGGCGGTTTAACTGAGTGGTAACAACATATACTTTTGAATAGAAATAAGAAAAATAGCAAAAATATTTTTGATTTGTTCATACTCCATATTGGGGTACAGTCTCCAGATAAGGTGCGTATTAAACATTAAACAGTGCTTTTTGCAGCTCAACTAAGTGAATTTTCAACTTTATGACAGTATTTTCACTACTCAATTTGAAAATCAATGCATATTTTCACATTGCTGTGAGTATTTTGTACTCCCACTTTTGACAATCAATGCGTATTCAGCTAAAATAATTGCGTAAAATACGCCAATAAGCACCTTATCTGGAGCTCTGAATACACTGTGTTAATACACTGCAAAAACCCTTTTTATGCCACAATTTAACGGATGTGGTGGGAATCTGGCACCAGGTCGGGTTATTCTAAACTTCAGGGACGAATATGTTTTTTTTCTATAGATATTCAGGTCAGATTTTCAGATTGTCCCCCCATCACAACAGTGAAATAATTATGTGATTCAATCCCGTTAACCCGGCCTAAAATGGCCTTAGCTGTTGACAGTGCTGTTAAAGACGATTAAATAAACATATAATTTAATTGTTGCAGCACGGTGATTGAGCAGGCAAACCAGTGGATTAAGGGAAACCCGAAGTTTTTGGTGATGAAGTGTGAGTCGTTCACGAAGAAACTTCTCGACAAAGACATACTAGACATGGACAGCGTCATTCAACACGAGTCCTTGTATGGAGTGAACAAATATGTTAGAGGGCTCAGGTAGGTAGTGTGCTTATCCCATTAACTCTTAGACCGCTACTCACAACAATTGTCGTCTGCTGTTGCTTTTGTATCTTGCCTTATTTCTCAATAAAAACATGGTTTGACAACACTTTAGAATCATTTCCAATGGAAATGATTCTGAAGTGCTGTCAAAGCATGTTGTAAATTATTCGAAAGTGCTGTTAAAGCATATTTTTGATGATAAAAATGGAAAATAGAAAATAAACAGCAGACGACAAAAAAATTAAGATAGTGGTCTAAGGGTTAAGTCTATGGAATTCAATACTGTACATGTACTTTCTTTATTATTATGTCTCCCCATACATATATGGGGAGACATATTGTTTTTAGCATGGTTGTCCGTCAGTCACAAAATTTGTGTCGCACGTGTCTCCAAAAGTATTTGAGTGAGAGTCGCAAAATTTTACATAAATATTTGTCATCGTGTGAAGTTGCGTACCTGGGGTTTTGTTTGCGGAATCATCCAGTAAATATTGAGTTATGACCCTTGTTTTTGAAATCATCCAGTAAAGATGGAGTTATGACCCTTGACTTAGAGAAAATGGCAATTTTGTCCATCACAAATTTGTGTCGCACGTGTTTCCAAAAGTGTTTGAGTTTTGAGTTGTGAAATTTTGAAGGAATGTTTGTCACGATGTGAAGTTGTGCATGTACAGATTTTGATGCGGATTCATCTAGTAGTGGCAGAGTTATGGCCCTTTACAAGTGAAAATTGCGTATGTTGTCTCTTTTTATTTTATTATCTCCCAATATACAGCTAACTTACGCAGAAAAATCAATTGCTGTTGTTGCCTTAAATTCTAATTTTCCAAGTCCCGATAACATGCAGTGGTGATTTGGGGGGAGACGTTTGTTTTTGTCTGAAAAACAACCCTCTAGTTTTGTTTATTTCTCCATAAAAGTATATGTTGTCGAGACGATTCAAATGAGTGAAAACAATATATACTTTTAAGAAGAAATAAAAAAAAATACTGAAACATTTTCTAAAAATTTGCATACTTTTTAAAAAAAAAAATTCTATTTTGTTTATTTCTCAATAAAAGTATATGTTGTTTGTACTCATTTGAACCGTCTCGCCGAGACGGTTCAAATAAGTGGTAACAAAATAAACTTTTAAGAAGAAGTTTTACTGTAAACAAATACTGAAACCTTTTCTGAAAAATTTCATACTTTTTCTTCAAAAAATCTTTCTATTTTGTTTATTTCTCAATAAAAGTATACAAATCTTTGTTGTTTCCACTCGTTTGAACCGTCTCGTTGATATCTACTTTCACCTTTCATATCTAGCAAAAGATTAATGCTACTTTCACGGACTGTGGTGATGGGCCGTGGTCTAGGAGATACGACATTGGACTTTGATATGGGAAGTTGTGAGTTCAAGCCTTACCCTAGACATGAGGAATGCTTACATAGTAATTCCATCCCACTGGTCTGTTGGATGATACGTTAAACTGCGCTCCCGTCTCTATATGAGACACGCCTTGTGATTTTGGACACCTGCGATATTTCATGAAATACTGGGTATATTTACGGAAAATGGGATATTTTCCGTAAATTACTTCTGAAGTTGACACAAATTTCAGAGTACATGAGGATGATGTACCCTGAACGTTTTGTCAACTTTTGACTTCATTTATGGAAAATTTTGTAATGGTATTTCATGAAATTACGCAGTTGTCAGAAGGTACAAACTCGAGTGACTCGTCTCATATGACCTGAGCTATTGCTGGGACGTTAAACCCTTTCACTTTTTCACAGGCTGTGGCTGGCCCGGAAGGGAGACATAGACACTCCCCCACAGGAGGTGGCCTACCTGACGGCCCTGCCAGAGACGGGAGACGACAACTCGGACAACTCCCTGTCCATGTTTGTGCCGTCTCGACTTCAGAGCTCCCAGCGATCCTTGCCATCGTTCTGTGGTCTACGCGAGACTATGGAAAAACTCAACAAGTTCCTCAAGAAAAAGCCGATCCCAGGTATGTATATTTCAGACAAGCCGTGTAATATTGTAGCTGAGAAGATATCGCATGAAGAATCTTTACACAAGTTACAATATTTTCCATAAATGACGTCGACAGTTGATGAACTTTCCATAGCCATTGCGGAATTCTATTCCGCATTGGCTATGGAAATTTCATCAACTGTCGACGTCATTCCGCATTGGCTATGGAAATTTCATCATCTTTCGACGTCATTCCGCTGGAAATTTCATCAACTGTCGACGTCATTCCGCACTGGCTATGGAAATTTCATCAACTGTCGACGTCATTCCGCATTGGCTATGGAAATTTCACACTGTCGAAGTTTTATTCATTGGCTATGGAAAATTTCATCAACTGTCGACGTCATTCCGCATTGGCTATGGAAATTTCATGAACTGTCGACGTCTTGAAAATATTGTAACTTGTGTAAATGTCGTAAACTTTCGACTTCATTTACATAGAATATATGACAGTTTCTGCAAATATTTTTCATGAAAATTTGCACCTTCTTCGGTACAAAATCACATGGCTTGTCTCATATTAGATCTGCTGGCTTATTATATATCGAGAATACCAGGCTCATGTCCGGCATCAACTTTGTCAAGCGAGACTAGGAAACATGTAGGAATTCTGAGGCTCGAGTAAATGGGTGTAGACTGTATATACTATTTTTTGGTTGCAATTGTTTTTACTATTTTCTTTATTTCTCCATAAAAATAGATATATTTTTTACCACACATTTGAATCGGTTCATATAAGTGGTAACAACATACACTTTTGAGAAGAAACAAAGAAAATGCCTGGAATAACACCATGGGCTGCTGTGTCTACTGGGGTGTCAATGCATGGGCTGCTGTGTCTACTGGGGTGTAATGCATGGGCTGCTGTTACTGGTTGTAAATGCATGGGTGCAGGGGTGTCTACGGGTGTAGATGGGCTGTCTGTTGTCTACTGGGGGTGCAATGCAGGGACGTGAGGGCTGGGGTGTGCATGGACTGTCTACTGGGGTGTCAATGCATGGTGCTGTGTCTACTGGTGTCAATGCATGGTTGCTGTGTCTAGGGGTGTCAATCATGGTTTGCTTGTGTTACGGGGGGTGCAATGCATGCTGCTGTCTATGGGTGATGATGGTTGCTGTGTCTACTGGGGTGTAAGCAGGTGCGGTTACTGGGGTGTAAAAGCAATGGGTGTGTGTCTACTGGGGTGTCAAGCATGCTCTGTGTCTAATGGGGTGTAATGCAGGGTTGCTGTTCTACTGGGGTGAATGCATGTCTGTGTCTACTGGGTGTAATGCATGTGCTGTGTCTACTGGGGTGTCAAAGCATGGGTGCTGTGTCTACTGGGGTGTCAAGCTGGCTGCTGTGTCTACAAAATGCAGGGTGCTGTGTCTAGGGGTGTTCATGCATGGGTTTGCTGTGTCTACTGTCAATGCATGGGTCTGTGTGTCATTGAAATGATTGCTGTGTCTACTGTGAATGAAGTGTTCTACTGGGGTGTCAAAGCATGCGTGTCACTGGGGTGTCAATGCATGGGCTGCTGTGTCTACTGGGGTGTTCAATGCATGGACTGCTGTTAAGGGGTGTAATGATGGGCTGCTGTGTCTACTGGGGTGTAAATGCATGGGTGCTGTGTCTACTGTGTCAACAATGCATGGGTGCGGTGTCTACTGGGTGTATGCATGGGCTGCTGTGTACTGTAAAGTGTCAATGCATGGATGCTGTGTCTACTGTAAATGCATGGGATGCTGTGTTTCTACTGGGGTGGGTGCATGCATGGGCTGCTGTGTCTACTGGGGTGCAATGGGGTGTTGCTGTAACTGGGGTGTCAATGCATGGGTTGCTGTGTCTACTGGGGTGTCAATGCATGGGCTGCTGTGTCTACTGGGGTGTCAATGCATGGGTTGCTGTGTCTACTGGGGTGTCAATGCATGGGTTGCTGTGTCTACTGGGGTGTCAATGCATGGGCTGCTGTGTCTACTGGGGTGTCAATGCATGGGCTGCTGTGTCTACTGGGGTGTCAATGCATGGGTTGCTGTGTCTACTGGGGTGTCAATGCATGGGTCGCTGTCTACGGGGTGGGGTGTCAATGCATGTTGCTGTGTCTACTGTGGGGTGTCAATGCATGGGTGGGCTGCTGTGTCTACTGGGGTGTCAATGCATGGGCTGCTGGTGTCTATGGGGGTAAATTGCATGTACTGTGTCTACTGGGGTGTCAATGCATGGGTTGCTGTGTCTACTGGGTGTCAATGCCATGCTGCTGTGTACTGGGGTTGTAAAATGCATGGGTTGCTGTCTACTGGGGTGTCAATGCATGGTGGGCGTGTACTGGGGTGCAAAGCAATGCTGCTGTGTACTGGGGTGTCAATGCATGGGCTTGCTGTGTCTATGTAAAAATCATGGGATGCTGTGTCTAACTGTCATGATTGGTGCTGTCTCACTGGGGTGTCAATGCATGGGCCCCTGCTGTGTCTACTGGGGTGTAAATGCATGGGCTGCTGTGTCTACTGGGGTGTAAATGCATGGGCTGCTGTGTCTACTGGGGTGTCAATGCATGGGCTGCTGTGTCTACTGGGGTGTCAATGCATGGGTTGCTGTGTCTACTGGGGTGTCAATGCATGGGTTGCTGGGGTGTCTATGGGGTGTAAATGCATGGGGTTGCTGTGTCTACTGTGTCAATGCATCGTGCAAGTGTCTACTGGGGTGTCAATGCATGGGCTGCTGTGTCTACTGGGGTGTCAATGCATGGGTTGCTGTGTCTACTGGGGTGTCAATGCATGGGCTGCTGTGTCTACTGGGGTGTCAATGCATGGGTTGCTGTGTCTACTGGGGTGTCAATGCATGGGTTGCTGTGTTACTGGGGTGTAAATGCAAAGCTGCGTGTCTACTGGGGTGTCAATGCATGGGTGCTGTGTCTACTGGGGTGTCAGGGTGCATGGGCTTGCTGTGTCTACTGGGTGTCAATGCATGGGTGCTGTGTCTACTGGGGTCAATGCATGTTGGGCTGCTGTCTACTGGGTGTCAATGCATGGGCGCTGTGTCTACTGGGGTGTAATGCATGGGCTGCTGTGTACTGGGGTGTAATGCATGGGCTGGGGTGTGTCTACTGGGGTGTCATGGGCATGCTGCGTGTCTCTGGGGTGTAAATGTGATGCTGTGTTCTACTGTGGTGTCAATGCATGGGCTGGGCTGTGTCTATTGGGTGTAAATGCATGGGTAGTGTGTCTATGGGGTGTCAATGCATGGGCTGCTGTGTCTACTGGGTGTCAATGCATGGGTTTCTGTGTCTATGGGGGGGTGTCAATGCATGCTGCTGTGTCTACTGGGGTGTCAATGCATGGGTTGCTGTGTCTACTGGGGTGTCAATGCATGGGCTTGCTGTGTCTACTGGGGTGTCAATGCATGGGCTGCTGTGTCTACTGGGGTGTAATGCATGGGCTGCTGTGTCTACTGTGTGTCAATGCTATGGGTTGCTGTAGTCTACTGAGGGGCTGTCTATGCAGATGGGCTGCGTGTGTCTTACTGGGGTGTCAATGCAATGGGCTGCTGTGTCTCTGTGTCAAATGCATTGCTGGGTGTCTCTGGGTGTAATGCATGGGGCTGCTGTGTCTACTGGGTGTAAATGCATGGGCTGCTGCTCTGTGTCAATGTGACAATGCATGGCTTCTGTGTCTACTGGGGTGTTCAATGCATTGGTTGCTGTGTCCAACTGGGGTGTAAATGCATGGACTGCTGGTGTCTACTGGGTGTCAATGCATGACTGGCTGTGTCTACAGGGGTGTCAATGCATGGGCTGCTGTGTCTACTGGGGTGTCAATGCCATGGGTTTGGCTGTGATCTACTGGGGTGTCAATGCATGGGCTAGCTTGTTCACTGGGGCATGTCAAGCAAGGATGCCTGTGTCAACTGTGGGGTGTCAATGCATGGGTTGCTGTGTCTACTGGGTGTAAATGCATGGGCTTGCTGTGTCTACTGGGTGTCAATGCAAGGGCCGCTGTGTCTACTGGGTGTCAAATGCATGGTTTGCTGTGTCTACTGGGGTTGCAATGCATGGCTGCTGTGTCTACTGGGGTGTCAATGCATGGACTTCTGTGCCTACTGGGGTGTCAATGCATGGACTAGCAGTGGTCTACTGGGGTGTCAATGCATGGCCTGCTGTGTCTACTGGGTGTCAATGCATGGACTGCTAGTGTCTACTTGGGGTGTCAATTCATGGTTGCTGTGTCCTACTGGGGTGTCAAGCATGGGTTTCTGTTCTTACTGGGTAGTCAATGCATGGGATTGCTGTGTCTACTGGGGTGTCAATGCAGTGCCTTTGCTGTGTCTACTGCTACTGGGGTGGTCAATGCATGGGCTGCTGTGTCCAACTGGGGTGTCAATGCAATGGACTGCTTGTCTACTGGGGTGGACAATGGCATGGTTTGCAGTGTCCAACTCGGGTGTCAATGCATGGCTGCTAGTGTTCTACTGGGGTGTCAATGCATGGGCTGCTGTGTCTACTGGGGTGTCCAAGCATGGGCTGCTGTGTCTAACAGGGGTGTCAATCATGGACTGCTGTGTCCTACTGGGGTTTCTTGCTGGGCTGTGTCTACTGGGGTGTCAAAATGCATGTTTGGGCCTGCTTTGTCTACTGGGGTGTCAATGCATGGGGCTGCTGTGTCTACTGGGTGTCAATGCATGGGCTGCTGTGTCTCACTGGGGTGTCATGCATGACTTTGCTTTGTCTACTGGGGTGTCAATGCATGGGTTGCTGTGTCTACTGGGGTGTCAATGCAGGGTTGCTGCGTGTCTACTGGGGTGTCAATGCAATGGGACCTGCTGTGTCTACTGGGGTGTCCAATGCATGGGCGCTGTTCCTACAAAGGGGTGTCCAATCATGGCTGCTGTGTCTACAGTGGGTGTCAATGCATGGACTGCTGTGTCTACTGGGGTGTCAATGCATGGGTTCTGTGTCTAACTGGGGTTTCAAATGCATGGGGCTGCTGTGTTACTACTGGGGTGTCAATCGCATGGGGTTGCTGTGTCTACTGGGGTGTCAATGCATTGGGTTTTCTGTGTCTACTGGGGTGACAATGCATGGTTTGCTGCTGTGTCTACTGGGGTGTCAATGCATGGATGGTCTGTCTACGGGGTGTCAATGCATTGGGTTGCTGTTCCTACTGGGGTTTCAATGCATGGGCTTGCTGTGTCACTTTGGGGTGTCAATGCATGGGCGCCCTGTGTCTACCTTTGGGTGTCATGCATGGGCTGGGCTGTGTCTACTCTGGGGAGTCATGCATGGGATGCTGGGGTGTCTACTGGGGTGTCAATGCATACTGCTGTGTCTACTGGGGTGTCAATGCATGGCTGCTGTGTCTACTGGGGTGCAATGCATGGGCTGCTGTTCTACTGTCTAACTGGGGTGAATGCATGCATGGGGTCCATGCATGCCTGTTCTACAAGGGGTCCCACTGGGGTGTAAGCAATGCTGGTGCTGTGTCTACTCTGGGGTGTCAATGCATGGCTGCTGTGTCTACTGGTGGGGTGTCAATGCATGGGCTGCTGTGTCTCTGTGTCAATGCATGGACTGCTGTGTCTACTGGGTGTCAATGCATGACTGCAATGTGTCTACTGGGTGTCAATGCATTGGGCTGCTGTGTCTACTGGGGTGTCAATGCATGTTTGCTTGTGTCTACTGGGGATGTCAATGCAAATGATCTGCTGTGTCCACTGGGGTGTCAATGGCCAGGACTGCTGTGTCTACTGGGGTGTCAACATGGGTTGCTGTGTCTACTGGGGTGTCAATGCATGGACTGCTGTTCCTCCACTGGGGTGTCAAATGCATGGACTGGGCTGTTCCTACATTTGGGGTGTCCAATGCATGGGACTGTGTCCAACTGGGGTGTCAATGCATGCATGGGCTTCGTGTTCTACTGGGGTGTCAATGCATGGTTCTGTGTCCTACTTCTGGGGTGTCAATGCATGGGTTGCTGTGTCTACAGGGGTGTCAATGCATGACTAAGCTGTGTCTACTGGGGTGTCAATGCATGGGCTGCTGTGTCTACTGGGGTGTCAATGCATGGACTGCTGTGTCTACTGGGGTGTCAATGCATGGGCTGCTGTGTCTACTGGGGTGTCAATGCAGGGTTGCTGTTTTGCTACTGGGTGTCCAAATGCAAAGGGCTGACCTTGGCTGTGTCTCACTTTGGGTGTCAATGCATGGGCTGCTGTGTCTACTGGGGTGTCAATGCATGGGTTGCTGTGTCTACTGGGGTGTCAATGCATGGGCTGCTGTGTCTACAATCTGGGTGTCTATGCATGGGCTGCTGTGTCTACTGGGGTTCATGCACTGGGGTGTCAATGCATGGGCAGCTGTGTCTACTGTGTCCAATGCATGGGACTGCTGTGTCTACTGGGGTGTCAATGCATGGACTGCTGTGTCTACTGGGGTGTCAATGCATGGCTGCTGTGTCTACTGGGGTGTCAATGCATGGGTTGCTGTGTCTACTGGGGTGTCAATGCATGGGAGCAATGCTTTCTAGCTGTGTCTACTGGGGTGTCAAAAGCATGGGGTTTGGCTGCTGTCCTACTGGGGTGTCCATGCATGGCACTGCTGTGTCTACTGGGGTGTCAATGCATGGGACTGCTGTGTCTACTGGGTGTCTAACTGTCATGGGCAATGCTGCTGTCTACTGGGGTGTCAATGCATGGGACTGCTGTGTCTAACGGGTGCTACTGGGGTGTCAATGCATTTGGGCTGCATGTGTCATACTCTGGGGTGTCAATGCATGGGCTGCTGTGTCTACTGGTGTGTCTAAATGCATGGGCTGTGTTCCTACTGGGGTGTCTTACTGGGTGGGGTCCAAGCATGGGCTGCTGTGTCTACTGGGGTGTCAATGCATGGGCTGCTGTTGTTCTACTGTTCAATGCATGGGCTGCTGTGACTACTGGGGTGTCTACTGGGGTGTCATGCAATGACTGCTGTGTCTACTGGGGGTGTCAATGCATGGGCTGCTGGGTGTCTACTGGGGTCTACTGGGGTGTCAATGCATGTTGCTGGGGTGTCCTCACTGGGGTGTACAATGCATGGCTGCTGTGTCTACTGGGGTGTCAATGCATGGGCTGCTGTGTCTACTGGGGTGTCAATGCATGGGCTGCTGTGTCTACTGGGGTGTCAATGCATGGGCTGCTGTGTCTACTGGGGTGTCATGCATGGGCCTGGGCTGCTCTACTGGGGTGTCAATACAATGCATGGCTTCCGCTGTGTCTACTGGGGTGTCAATGCATGGGCTGCTGTGTCTACTGGGTGACAATGCATGGGCTCTGTCTACTCGGGGTGTCAAGGCATGGGTTCTGCTGGGGTGTCTTATGGGCCTGCTGTTCTACTGGGGTGTCAATGCATGGGTTGCTGTGTCTACTGGGGTGTCAATGCATGGACTGCTGTGTCTACTGGGGTGTCAATGCATGGGCTGCTGTGTCTACTGGGGTGTCAATGCATGGGCTGCTGTGTCTACTGGGGTGTCAATGCATGGGCTGCTGTGTCTACTGGGTGTCAATGCATGGATGCTGGGGTGTCTACTACTGGGTGGTAAAAATGCATTTGGTCTGTAAAGTTCGCAAGGAGTCCTTTGGACTCCTCGCGAACTTTAAACAGACCAAATGCATTGTACACCCCGGTAAACACAATCGCCCATGGTGTTATTACTTATATTTACACTGCATTTTTGGGTAGTTTCAAAAATGTAAATAACCAAATATCGTGTTAAAATTAAGAATAATCTTGTTTTACATCATTTTGTCGCAATTTCTGGAACAGCGACGTTGCCGGTCAATAGCGTGCAGTTATTGACAACTTCATGGAAATTAATGAAGTCAAACAAACCAATCAACAACATGGCGCGATGTCACGTGGGTCTAATGAATTGTATTCGGATGTAAACGCAATACGTCCAATGGGCGTTTCCATTATGTAAATATTTTTCGGTCCACACGGTGGCAGGGGGTATCCATGAGGCTCTGCTAACATGCTCTAGTTCCATCTGGCCTTCACAGGGTTCAACAATCAAACACCGGCTCAGTAAGTTATAAGCACGGGCTCGGCTCCAAACATCAATTCACATTGTGTACATGCAGGCACCGTGTTGAACGTGGAGACGCTGATGGTGAAGTTTGACGATACCAATCCCAACAGTTGTCTCAACACGGAGCAGATGTGCTGGATGGAGTCCGGCAAGTCCACACGGTCACATGTGGCCGCAATTCGCGTCTACTACGTCGTCGGCAAACCGGCCTTCGAAACAATAGGTAGGATATAGAGAATACCAGGCTAGTGTCTTTTTATATCAAGTGTATCAGGCAAGGCTAGGAAACGCGTAGGAATTCCGAGGCTTGCCAAGGAATTCCTACCGTTTCCGAGCCGAGCCTGATAAACTTGATATCAAAATACATTAGCTCGGTATTCTATTTATCAGGCAACGTTTTTGGCTACATAATGAACAATTATGACGTTGTTTTCGTTGAAAAGAACGTGCACTTGTTTCTGTGATGTCATTCCAGTGACATAATTCGGTAACATCATGTGACGCCGTGACGACCAATGAAACATCAGTTTTCAATGTGTTGTAACCCGGATATTCGTATCAGGTCAATGCCTGATACAGCAATAATGTTATCAGTCAGTAGTTATTCGGCCAATACAAAGCTCGTTACCTGATAAAATAGCGTAACTAAGGTTCTTGCCTTAGGTTGGGTGTGACTTTTGGAATGAGTTTGGATAGGTGTGCTGGAGCATCCTTCTCTGAAATATAAAAAATAATATAATGGGTTAAATGACACTGTACATGTACAATATGATTTAAGCAAACCAATCCGTCCCTACTGGACTTTATCTGTTGATGGGACGCAAAACCCATTCGCATTACTTTTCCTCTATTAAATCGATAATGCCCTGTAGTTACAGTGACATTACTTGTCATTTCTCAAGTTTGGTAATATATTTCAACGCCTCATCACGACCTGCACTTTTTGCTAGTAATTTTTAGCTGGACTATTCGAAGAATAAGTAGAGCTTATGTTGTCACCGTCACCGTCACTCCTTGGTTAAGGTTTTTAGTCAAGCTTGTATATGGAATACTACTGGCCCTACACCCACCATACTTGCACAACTTCATCTCCTAGTGATGTACATCAATAACCCCTGATCTATATTTGACCTTGACCTACATTTCCTCTTGAATTACTTAGTTAATTCCCCTTGGTTAAAGTTTTTAGTCAACCTTGGTTAAGGTTTTTAGTCAAGCTTGTACATGGAATACTATTGTGCATACAGACACCATACTTGGACAACCTTTTCTCATAGCGATGTACATCAATAACCCCTGATCTATATTTGACCTTGACCTACATTTCCTCTTCAATTACTTAGTTAATTCCCCTTGGTTAAGGTTTTTAGTCATTCTTGTATATGGAATACTCCTGGCCCTACACCCACCATACTTGAACAACTTCATCTCCTAGTGATATACATCAACAACCCCTAACCTATATTTGACCTTAATCTACATTTAACCTTGAATTACATAGTTAATTCCCCTTGGTTAAGGTTTTTAGTCAACCTTGGTTAAGGTTTTTAGTCAAGCTTGTACATGCAATACTATTGTGCATACAGACACCATACTAGGACAACCTTTTCTCATAGGGATGTACATCAATAACCCCTGATCTATATTTGACCTTGACCTACATTTCCTCTTGAATTACTTAGTTAATTCCCCTTGGTTAAGGTTTTTAGTCAAGCTTGTATATGGAATATTCCTGGCCCTACACCCACCATACTTGGACAACTTCATCTCCTAGTGATGTACATCAACAACCACTGACCTATATTTGACCTTCACCTACATTTAACCTTGAATTACTTAGTTAATTCCCCTTGGTTAAGGTTTTTAGTCAACCTTGGTTAAAGTTTTTAGTCAAGCTTGTACATGGAATACTATTGTGCATACAGACACCATACTTGGACAACCTTTTCTCATAGGGATGTACATCAATAACCCCTGATCTATATTTGACATTGACCTACATTTCCTCTTCAATTACTTAGTTAATTCCCCTTGTTTAAGGTTTTTAGTCTAGCTTGTATATGGAATATTCCTGGCCCTACACCACCATACTTGGACAACTTCATCTCCTAGTGATGTACATCAACAACCACTGACCTATATTTGACCTTGACCTACATTTAACTTTGAATTACTTAGTTAATTCCCCTTGGTTAAGGTTTTTAGTCAAGCTTGTACATGGAATACTATTGTGCATACTAACACCATACTTGGACAACCTTTTCTCATAGCGATGTACATCAATAACCCCTGGTCTATATTTGACCTTGACCTTGACCTACATTTCCTCTTGAATTACTTACTTAATTCTCATTGGTTAATGTTTTTGGTCAAGCTTGTAGATGCAATACTCCTGGCCCTACACCAACCATACTTGGACAACTTCATCTCCTAGTGATGTACATCAATAATCCCTGACCTATATTTGACCTTGATCTACTTTTATCCTTGGATTACTTTCTTATTTCCCCTTGGTTAAGGTTTTTAGTCAAACTTGTATATGGAATATTCCTGGGCCTACAGCAACCATACATGTACTTGGAAAACTTCATCTCCTAGTGATGTACATCAATAACCCCTGACCTATATCTGACATTGACCTACATTTAACCTTGAATTACTTACTTAATTTCCCTTCGTTAAGGTTTTTAGTCAACCTTGGTTAAGGTTTTTAGTCAACCTTGGTTAAGGTTTTTATGCAGGCCGCAGCCACATTGACCTACATTTAACCTTGAATTACTTACTTAATTTCCCTTGGTTAAGGTTTTTAGTCAACCTTGGTTAAGGTTTTTATGCAGGCCGCAGTCACCTTGTTTGTCAAGCTATGTGTACATCGACAACCCTCGTAATCGAGCTATGCTGTTCTCCTACAGCTCTTGTCATATTTTTAAGAACAACAACAAGCCCCTTTTTCATAAATGGACTAGTCTGAAAATCATTTCGCTACACTTGAATTGGTTGCAAAATTAACATAGTAAAATCCATTCCAGTTACTTAGAGGTGAAAGCATTAATGAAACGTGTCTATTACAGCATTCCATGATGAAGTCCCTGTGTGTCAGAACAACTTCGAGTTGATGTCACGGCTCCGCTTCTGTCCGTTTACGACAGTCATCCAGCGCGCCAAGAACTGGCTACATAAGCAAAAGGTATCCAAACGATCTTTGGAACATTAGTTTACAATGATTACAAACACACAGAGAGCACTCGTATACCGTAATAATCACATATATTTGGACACCAGAAGCAAAAGGTATCCAGACAATCTTGGGAACGTTAGTTTACAATGATTACAAACACACAGAGAGCACTCGTATACCGTAATAATCACATATTTGGACACCAGAAAAGCAAAAAGGTATCCAGAATCTTGGAAACGTTAAAAGTTTAATGATTACAAACACACAGAGAGCACTCGTTGGAAACCGAATACTACATATATTGGACACCAGACAAAAGGATCCAGCAATCTGGAAACGTTACTTTACAATATTACAAACACACAGAGCACTGTATACCGTAATAATCACATATATTTGGACACCAGAAGCAAAAGGTATCCAGACAATCTTGGAAACGTTACTTTACAATGATTACAAACACACAGAGAGCACTCGTATACCGTAATAATCACATATACAATGTATTTGGACACCAGAAGCAAAAGGTATCCAGACAATCTTGGAAACGTTACTTTACAATGATTACAAACACACAGAGAGCACTCGTATACCGTAATAATCACATATATTTGGACACCAGAAGCAAAAGGTATCCAGACAATCTTGGAAACGTTAGTTTACAATGATTACAAACACACAGAGAGCACTCGTATACCGTAATAATCACATATATTTGGACACCAGAAGCAAAAGGTATCCAGGCAATCTTGGAAACGTTACTTTACAATGATTACAAACACACAGAGAGCACTCGTATACCGTAATAATTACATATACAATGTATTTGGACACCAGAAGCAAAAGGTATCCAGACAATCTTGGAAACGTTACTTTACAATGATTACAAACACACAGAGAGCACTCGTATACCGTAATAATCACATATACAATGTATTTGGACACAGAAGCAAAAGGTATCCAGACAATCTTGGAAACGTTACTTTACAATGATTACAAACACACAGAGAGCACTCGTATACCGTAATAATCACATATATTTGGACACCAAAAGCAAAAGGTATCCAGATAATCTTGGAAAAGTTACTTTACAATGATTACAAACACACAGAGAGCACTCGTATACCGTAATAATCACATATATTTGGACACCAGAAGCAAAAGGTATCCAGATAATCTTGGAAACGTTACTTTACAATCATTACAAACACACAGAGAGCACTCGTATACCGTAATAATCACATATGTTTGGACACCAGAAGCAAAAGGTATCCAGACAATCTTGGAAACGTTACTATACAATGATTACAAACACACAGAGAGCACTTGTATACCGTAATAATCACATATATTTGGACACCAGAAGCAAAAGGTATCCAGACAATCTTGGAAACTTTATTTTACAAACAAGCAGAGCACTCGTATAACATATTAACCCTCAATATTCGGACACTATTTGTATCCAAAGACACCGGTGTCAGCCAGAATATTGGGACACGCTTTCTTGTGGCAAACCATATACAGTCAAACCTGTTAATAAAGGCCAACCATGGGAAGTGAAAAATCTGGCCTTTGTTCACAGGTGGTCTTTATTCGCAGGGTCATTTACATGTATATAGTAATTGTGCCATTAGCAAAGGTTCGGCTTTATGTGTTTATATGTGTTTTGCAGAATAATTCCAGCACAAAAATATTTACACAATTCCCTAACATTTGATTGGTCCGTAGCAAGTCTCTGTCCAAAATTTATATCCCAGTAAACTCCCACGCTGACCTACTTTCTGTAACCGTGAGGCGCAGTTAAAATAATTCTTAAGAAAACGGAAAATAAACACATTTTCTTGATGAATTTATTTCAAATGCTGGAATTATAAGGAATGAATGGCCTTTTTGTTGAATTTATCGGGGATATAAACTTGGAAAAGTCACGGGAATACTGGACGAGGCCTTCCGTCCTTCGTCCAGTATTCCCGCGACTTTTCCAAGTTTATACCCCGATAAATTCCACAAAAAGGCCATTCATTCCTATCTTAACCCTAAATATTCGGACACTATTTGTATCCAAAGACACCGGTGTTAACCAGAATATTGGGACACGCTTTCTTGTGGCAAACCATATACAGTCAAATCTGTTAATAAAGGCCAACCATGGGAAGTGAAAAGTCTGGCCGTTGTTCACAGGTGGTCTTTATTCGCAGGGTCATTTATATAGTAATTGTGCCATTAGCAAAGGTTCGGCTTTATGTGTTTATATGTGTTTTGCAGAATAATTCCAGCACAAAAATATTTACACAATTCCCTAACATTTGATTGGCCCGTAGCATGTCTCTGTCCAAAATTTATATCCCAGTAAACTCCCACGCCAAACTACTTTCCGTGACCGTGAGGCGCAGTTAAAATTAAGAAAACGGAAAATAAACACATTTTCTTGATGAATTTATTTAAAATGCTGGAATTATAAGGAATGTATGGCCTTTTTGTGGAATTTATCGGGGATATAAACTTGGAAAAGTCGTGGGAATACTGGACGAGGCCTTCCGATAAATTCCACAAAAAGGCCATTCATTCCTATAATAAATGCTGTCCGAATACTGTAAATATGTTTGTTGTCATAGATGGAGGTGTAAGGTGATATTTAACAAGTAAGGATCATCATAGCCATCATTGGGAGTACAGCTAAGCCATTGGTGGAGTTTGGTAATGAAATGACACAGCTCAATCATCAACGGGGCAGGACGTTTGATGGAATACTGATCATCAGATCAGTAGCTTATTTCATCAACATTGCAAAGTATACTTTAGTAGCAAAGTATATTTTGAGGGAGAAATTTTCAATTTTATGATAAATTTATTAATTTTTATTATACTGAATTTATTACATTATCACAGCCAATTTGGCTGTGACAATGTAATCAATTCAGTATAATAATAATTCTGCATACTTTTAATCATGAAATATATGCATTTGTTAGTTCTATATGAAATAATGCATTTCAGGAACAATAAATGATTACTCCCTCAAAGTATACTTTGCTAGTAAAGTATGCTTTGCAATGTTGATGAAATCTGCTACAGGCAAGCGTGTTTTCTACAGATACGGCACGGTTCAATCCTCAACAGGGCAGGAATCTTTATGGAATACTGGTCATCAGATCAGACAAGTGTATTTTCTACAGATACAATATCTGTAGAAAACACACTTGTCTGATCTGGGGGTGAAACGACTAAAATATTTGTAAGTGCAAAATTTCACATTAACAATAACAATTATTGGATTTACATTTATTGAGCATAGCAGCCTATGCTCAATAAATGTAAATCCATCAATTTAAATTTCCAGACGATCCTAAATTTGGATTTACGCACATTTTAGTTGTACAAAGTTTATAGTGAAACAGCCCCCAGATCAGACAATATTGTATCTGTAGAAAACACACTTGTTTGATCTGATGATCCATATTCCATCAAACGTTCTGCCCTGGTGAGAATCGAACCAAATCCGTTCATTACCAAACACCACCAATAGCTTACTCACAATGATGGCTATCCACCCAGTGTCGTGTAGTCAGAGCTCCAGATAAGCTGCGTATTTGCGTAAATACCCAATTAAAATTGCCAAAAACCCAATTGAAATCAGAAGTAGGGAGTATCAAAAAGCAATGAAAAATTTGTGGTATCTTTATCATGCTACAGAAGACAATAAGCAGACCACAAATATAGCATATTTTCTTATTTTTCCATGAAAACACATCTTGGTATTTCATTAGAATTGTCTCCAAGGAGACAATTCTAATGAATACCAAGATGTGTTTTCGTTTAGAAGTGTAAACAGTAGTGTGATTCTATTTTACACAATTCAAATTTTGAAATACCCAATTGCTTCAGAAATGATGGAGTGACAATACTCAATTACTAATTCCTTATCTGGAGCACTGATGAAGTTATCATATGTATTGTTTACCTGTGCTGTAAGTCAATTCAACAGCTTTATTGTGTTTACAGGGCATCAAAGTGATCAATATGCAGACCGTCCATGTGTTCGCAGACAGAAACAACTCAGGTAAGGCATGCTCAGGTTTGCTTTAACCCCTTCACCCCTAGGTAACTGACATGGACTGTTTCATGGTAAGTTTGAGACTGGTCGATTATGCAGAAAAGGGGACAATTTTTGTAAACATTAAAACTATCCACAAATGGTGTAGATCTTGATGAGACGGCTCGTTACGAGCGTCTCATCATGATCTACACTGTTTGCAAATAAAATGTATTAGGAAAGAGGTCTCTAGTGTTCAACTGTTCACCACTAAATACCCAACATTGACTTTTCCATGCTAATCTTGGACTATTGTATGAATGAGAAAATGAAGATTTCTTCTTAGAATCCCGACAATGATGAGACGGCTTGTTTAATCCTCTGGATCTACAGTGTTTGCACATGCTTGCCTCTTTGTCTGTAGTGTTGACAGGTTTAATTCAATTTGATTACCAAATTCTACCACTGTACACCTTCTGCCTTTTCTAGCAAATTTATTTTTTCTTCCAGGAGGGTATGCGTATCTAAACCCTTACACCGCTATCTTATTTTTTTTGTCGTCTGCTGTTTATTTTCTATTTTCCATTTTTATCATCAAAAACATGCTTTGACAGCACTTTAGAATAATTTACAACATCCATGTTTTTATTGAGAAATAAGGCAAGATACAAAAGCAACAGCAGACGACAATTGTTGTGAGTAGCGGTCTAAGGGTTAAATTAACAATGAATATATCCTGAACAATTCACTGTGGTGAATTGTGCTGGGATTCACACCTGGGTGACAAATTAGTGATCCAGTAGTAAGAATGCCTGTCTTTCAGCGTTGAAGGTTTTTATTGTAATTGCTCATTCCGAATGGACAGTACTCTGCCTCCTTATGTACGTGCGTTCACATCCGTATAATCATTTTTATCCCGTCAACACAGTGCGTATGTGCCGTGAAACACGGTGCCGTGAAACATTTTTGATATCCAGTCAATACTATTTTTGCATTTTACAGCCATTTGTAGGTGTTGACGGGATAAATAGAATAGTAGGTTAGTGCCGTGAATGGGAAAAAATATCTGGCGGGGCACGGAAACGGGATGTGCTCGGCAGAGCCTCGCCCATCCCGTTTCCTGAGCCTTGCCAGATATTTTTTCCCATTCACGGCACTAACCTACTATTCTCTATATCCCGTCAACACAGTGCGTATGTGCCGTGAAACACGGTGCCGTGATTGTTGATATCCTGTCAATACGACCTAATCACTGTGTATGAATATGTCCGGTTGTCATACTAGTCGATTCTCTGATTTTGATGATGCGGTTGGGGTTATTTTTTTGCATTTTAAAGCTATTTGTAGGTGGTGATGGGATAAATAGAATAGTAGGTTAGTGCCGTGAATGGGAAAAATATCTGGCGCGGCATGGAAATGGGATGTGCTCGACAGAGCCTCGCTCATCCAGTTTCCTAAGCCTTGCCAGATATTTTTTTCCCATTCACGGCACTAACTTACTATTCTCTTTATCATTGCTGGACATAAATCCCAATCAGTCTATTTATTATGCTACCGCAACGATAGCTGTCCATACTTCTGTCTGTCTGAAATTTTCCCCGCTTCCGTGCGATAATTCCTCTACCATATATCCAATTGATCATATCTATATTCCATCGATCCGATCTTTGAGATACTTCACACATACATTTACCATATATCCACCATGTGAATGTGAACCTCCGCTCTTCAAAGTCAATGCCACATGTGCTTGATTGCTGCTGTGTTATTGACGACACAATATGATAGTTTAACCCTTACACCGCTATCTTAATTTTTTTGTCGTCTGCTGTTTATTTTCTATTTTCCAGTTTTATCATGAAAACATGCTTTGACAGCACTTTAGAATAATTATCAACATGCTTTGACAGCACTTCAGAATCATTTCCATTGGAAATGATTCTGAAGTGCTGTCAAAACATGTTTTTATTGAGAAATAAGGCAAGATATAAATGCAACAGCAGACGACAATTGTTGTGAGTAGCGGTCTAATGGTTAACATCTAATTGAATCCAATAGTACTATACTATCTATGCAATTATCAACTAACCAAACCCGCCACCAACCAACCAACTAACCAACCAATCATTCCCCAGGTGCGGCCCAGGTTTACACAGACAAAGCAGGGTATGCGATAGACGCCCATCACGAGATCCAACTAGCGAGAGTCCTCCGTATATTCTACACCCACGACCCGAAGTCGAGCGAGTCTCCTTACGAATCGTTAAAGCTCACGTCGCGTTTGTTTATCCCGACGAGATTCAGCAGTACCGGCAAGACGTATGAATCTTTCTCCAAGACCATGCAGCGGGTTATCACATGGCTGCAGTTAACAAGTATGTTTTATTTACGTAGCATATTCTTCAGACACCTTTTGTTTTGCGAAAGGGATGAGTTGGGACCTAGAGGTAGAGCACTGGGGGCCGTTTCACTAAATTTTGTACGACTAAAATGTTCATAAGTGCAAAATTATGATAGTCTGTAAATTTTACATTAACACTGTGTTCTTGTAAACAATTACTGGATTTACATTTATTGAGCATAGGCTGCATGTGCCCGCCCTAGGCAAGAAGTATACTTTCATAGTAATTCGTTTTCAGGTCTCATCCGAAAGACCAGTGAACTGGTCTTTCGGATGAGACTTGAAACCGAGGACCAGTCTCTATGTGACCTTAGCTGTTGCTGGGACGCTTTCATTTTTACTTTTTGTTTTGGGAAACTCTTGTAAAATAGGACTTTCTCATAACAAATTGCATCCAAGTACCTTGTTATTGTGATAGACCAGTTCAACTATATTAACACTAACTTATCGTACCATATATGCAACTTTCACTTTAGAACAGAAATTTTTCATCTGCTGTTTTTTCATAAATGTCTTTCCATGGTAAAAAAAATATATCGACCGCATGAGAATAGTCTCTGTACAAATTCTCATGTGCTGTGAAAACATGCTTTCATCGAGAAAACAGAAAATAAAAAATAAACAACACAACTTCAGTTGACAAGTATGCGTAATGACCTACACATATTCTGACATTTTGATGGTTTATAAGGGTTTCCCAGAACAAATTAAATGTACATCCAATACCTTGTTATTCTGATCGACTAAATTGTTGTGTGAAACCAGTTTATAGCTCCTGATCAAATAGAACACTTATGTAGCCTGATAGCGATCTACATTGCTTGTTAAAAGCTGGACTGGTGTTTCATTGATGGAATGGCGAACACTGCAGATCCTGATGTTACAGTGTGGACAGGTTACTGAACTTGGAAAACCACCAGTAACTTCCCTTAGAACAACTTCGAGGGCATCATTGATGTTAGAACTGACAGAGTTTGTCAAACCAACAAACTCTACCAACCGTAGCAAGTCTCTGTCCAAAATTTATATCCCAGTAAACTCCCATGCCGAACTACTTTCCATAACCATCAGGCGCAGTTAAAATAATTCTTATGAAAACGGAAAATAAACACATTTTCTTGATGAATTTATTTAAAATGCTGGAATTATAATGAATGAATGGCCTTTTTGTGGAATTTATGGGGGATATAAACTTGGAAAAGTTGCGGGAATACTGGACGAGGCCTTAAAAAATTACAATTTTCGAAAAAAAAATTATTATTTTTTTTTTTTTTCGAAAATTGTAATTTTTTATCGCTTCGTCCAGTATTCCCGCGACTTTTCCAAGTTTATACCCCGATAAATTCCACAAAAAGGCCATTCATTCCTATAATAACACCCCAATATGACTGGTTGACAGTGTCTGTTTAATACCAGCTAAGAGCATCACTTGAAGACCTGTGGCCTATTTCACCAACATTGCAAAGTATACTTATCTAGCAAAGTATACTTTGAGGGAGTAATCATTTATTTTTCCGGAAATGCATTATTTCATACAGAACTAACGACTGCATATATTTGATGATTAAAAGTATGCAGAATTATTATACTGAATTTATTACATTATCACAGCCATTTTGGCTGTGATAATGTAATACATTCAGTATAATAAAAATTAATAAATTTATTTTTAAATTGAAGATTTCTCCCTCAAAGTATGCTTTGCTATATATAAAAGTATACTTTGCAATGTTGGTGAAATAGGCTACAGAAGTAGCTGCAATGGAAGTTACTCATGATTTTCCAATTTCAGTAACATGTTTATAACCAGGCATGATATTTTTCCTCTTTTGGGAGGATTTCAAATTTTCTTTTTATGATTTGAAATTTCGAAATGTTTCGAATTCCGTCTGATCTTCTCAAATTTGAAATGTTTCCAAGGGAGTAGAGGGTTTCTGCAATTTTTCAGTCCATTTCAGACTTTTGCAGAAGCTTGGTCTCATCACTGTATAACAAGCATGACGGGTGTATCATTGTTGGAATTGCGAACAGTGCAGATCCTGATCAGACTGTGCATCCGCGGATGCACAGTCTGATCTGGATCTACATTGATCGCGAAACCCATACACCCCATTTCTCCAGTCACAGCCACATGTTTAACCCACCACACCATATGCCTGTACAACACTGGTCTGTAATTACAGAGACACCCATATTTGGCGTGGAAACCGTCCTACACCCGTTCCACCCGGAGAGTTATGGGTCCGGCGTGCAGGAGGACTCCTCGGTTCTCTCTCTTCTCGCCAACACCGGCAAATACTACGTGACCACCGTGAGGTATGATAACAAACAGAACTCCAGATAAGCTTTGGGTCTACCGAGTATTACTCTCCCTGTTGGATACCTTGTACCCCCGGCATACAAAAGTACCGTATTTTTGTCGAGTCCGTCCGTCCGTCCGAAATCTGCGTTAAAGTTTTTAAAAATGCCTCGGCGGGCTCGACATGCGGGCCGCGGCCATCTGGTATTATTCTAATAGTAGCCCCTCTCAAATGCTTTTGTATGTGAAAATAACATATCTTGATCCTGGTTTCCACAAATTGCATAGCCTCGGGGGCATTTATTAGAATAAATACGGTTGTCGAGGGGTATATAGTTTTCATATTTCCATCTGTCTGTCCATCCTTAAGATTTGTGTTAAGTTTTCAGGTACTCATTATCTCTGCAACCGAAAGTATGTTTGGCTTGAAACTTCATATACTCCTTTATCAACATCCAGGGCTCCAGATAAGCTGCATATTTGCGTAAATACCCAATTAAAATTGCCAAAAACCCAATTGAAATCAGAAGTAGCGAGTATCAAAAAGCAATAACAAATTTGTGATAACCAAACCACGAATATAGCATTTTTTTTTATTTTACATGAAAACACATCTTGGTATTTCATTAGAATTGTCTCCTTGGAAATGCCAAGACATGTTTTCATTACGAAGCAAACTATTCAATAATTGCTGTCTGTTGATGTGTAAACAGTAGTGTGATTTTAATTTAACCAATTAAAATATTGAAATACACAATTGCTTCAGATATGATGTAGTGAAAATACTCAATTACTAATTCCTTATCTGGAGCCCTGATCATCAATATGTTCATTATAGAGCCCACCAATGCAGCTATCCTGTCCAAAGGCTGGGGGTAAAATGAGTTTCTGCTCACTTGCTCTAGTTTCAAATTCAGACAAATGTTATTTTTGCAAATTGATTACTGATTTTATAATTGATAATCAATTATATTCAGCTAAAATAATGGGGTAAAATACATAAATACAAGCTTTATCTGGACCTCTCGTATTAAATAAGGGAAAATCGGTCCATCATTTATTAAAAAATATTTTTACTCCCCTCCCCTGTGTAAAACCTTTTTTGATATCCAAGGCGACCCGTGTCGACAGATCTGCACATCTTCATCCACACAGTTTGATAAAGGTTTGCGCCGTTCATCATTTAGTCAGTGAAACACACATCCCGCTTTCAACAAATAACATTGTTCCTTATCAGGCTTCAAGAGTTTGCTTCACAATTAGAAGCCAAACTGGCCAGAACTGTCATAATCCTCATTTCTTAAGTCACAACCATATATAGCGTTATTACTGTTTTTATGTACCGCAAACATTGTTTGGTGTTCATATGAGACTCGTCATGTGATTTTGTACCTTCAGACATCTGCAAAATTGAATTAGATATGTTTGCAATTTGCAGAGTACATGCTGAATTATATTCCGCATGTACTCTGAAAACTTTGTCAACTTTTGACCCCATTTATGGAAAATATTGTAAATTTTGTAAATTTATTTCATGAAATTATGCAGATGTCCGAAGGTACAAAAGCACATGGTGTGTCTCATATAGTCCCTTGTGGGCTTAGAACCCTTCATACACCGAGCCATTACTGAATATTTCAGGTTGTATTTCCCAGCCGAGTTCACCGAACCTCCGCCTGAACTTCTCCCCGAAGTCTCCGAGGAAGGATCATGGTGGGCGTGTTCTGTTTCTTAACTATGAGGAAGTGACATCATTGTTACCAGGAAGTGACATCATTGTTACCAGGAAGTGACATCATTGTTACCAGGAATTGACATCATGGTTGCCAGGAAGTGACATCATCGTTACCAGGAAGTGACATCATTGTTACCAGGAAGTGACATCATCGTTGCCAGGAAGTGACATTATTATTAAAAGAAGTGACATCATCGTTGCCAGGAAGTGACATCATCGAAGTGGAATAGGAGGTGGGGAAGCATCCATCCCTAAAGATGTGACCCGCCAAGGGATAAGGGACCAGTTGGGTGAAAATTACAAATTTTGGGTTTTTACATTTTCTACATCTCCATTATATTCTGTTTTCAAAAAATTATACTTTTTGTATGTTATGACGGTCTTAATGTGTTTTAATTAAGCTCCAAATGCATGCATATCGAATATTCATTATCAGGATTTAATGACGTTGCATAATAACGTCAAATTATGCCGTTGTACGATATATGCTAACAGCGTTCTTAATAGCAGGCAAGCTGCATCTGCTGATATATAGAGAATAGTAGGTTAGTGCCGTGAATGGGAAAAAATATCCGGCAAGGCTCAATAATTTCTTTATTCCTCATCAGAAGTATATGTTGTGACCACTCATTTGAACCGTCTCGCCGAGATGGTTCAAATGAGTGGTCACAACATATACTTTGGTTCAGAAATAAAGAAAATAGATAGAGAATAGTAGGTTAGTGCCGTGAATGGGAAAAAATATCTGGCAAGGCTCAGGAAACGGGATGGGCGAGGCTCTGCGGCACTAACGGCACTCCATTCACGGCACTAACCTACTATTCTATTTATCCCGTCAACACCTACAAATGGCTGTAAAATGCAAAACTAGTATTGACTGGATATCAAAAATGTTTCACGGCACCGTGTTTCACGGCACATACGCACTGTGTTGACGGGATATAATGCGTTATAGTGATGGTAACTCAGTCCAATAGTGTATGAGGTAGCCATTGGCTATAAATACTCCAAATTATAGAGGTATATAACATGTGCTTGGAGAATCAGGGATTTTGGTATGTGATGTCGTTTTGAGAACATTACGTCTGAAACTGACGTTGACTGCATGCTAAATCATACCAACTTGCAAACAAGTTTTATATCCTGATATTGACATCACCTTTTCTCATGATACACAACTAATATGGGACTTGTACGCTTCATGCATTAAACGACAAACACCCAACTGGTCCCTTTTCCCTTCGCAGGCCACATATCTTAACTGAATCTGTCTGGGATTTAAATCTGGGACCAAGTGGTCTGGGGTCAGTTTCACTAAACTTTGTATTAACAATGTTTTCTTGTAAACAATTTAATATTGAATGTACAGTTATTGAGCATATGCTGCATATGCTTAATAAATGTAATTCCACCAATTGAAATTTCCAGATGATCCTAAAGTTGCACTTACAAACATTTTAGCTGTACAAAGTTTAGTGAAACGTGCCCCAAGTGTATTAACTATACCTGGCACCAGATCAGAACACAGTTTTTCAGTGTTTTATTTTGTAATTTCAATGCTGAATGTATGTTACTCACCTCATACATGTGAACCTTCCTGTTGAACGGACGTAAAACACCAATCAGGCAATATCATCATTGTTACAGTGACAGTGGTATGAGAGTGCTCAATGTTCCACAGGGTGTCCACTTGACATAATTCGATGCCCACCTACTGTCTGGTTCAGGAAAGCTGCCCAAATTTTACGGCCATGTAAACAATGCAAAAACAATAATTTTTTAATGATATTAAATATTAGCAAAATTTAAGAATGAGCCTTCTTTTTATTTCGTGAAATTTGGTTCAATATTGATTTTATTGCGAAAAAACAATTTCCACTGCGTGAAGATATCTATGGGGATTTAAAATGGGGAATTCTTTTATGATTTAAAAAATAGTTGACCGATTTTCAAAATTTAACTTTTGTTTTCTTAGTTGGATCATTTCCACGCTATCTAGCTAGGTTTCTTAAATTTTGATAAAATTTAATATCGAAAAAAAATGTTTTTTTTGTATTGTTTATATGGCTGTAAAGTTTGGGCAGGTTTCGTGAAACAGACAGTCATGTTCAAATCATTATGTTTTAGATATTTTTATGCCCCAACACGATAGTGGAGGCGGCATTTAGTGTTACCCTTGTCTGTCTGTCCATCCATCACAAGGTTAAAGTTTTTGTTTGTGGTGCACATTACTGGCTCATGATAGTGTACAATATGGTGCATGTAGGCATAATACTATTGAAGTTAACTTCAATAGTATTATGCCTACAGGCACCATATTGCACACTAGCGTGAGCCAGTAATGTGCACCACAACCCACTGAGAATCAAACGACCCTTGGTTGATCTTGACCTACAATTGCCATATTTACATAGTTATTTCCCTTGATTAAATTTTTTGTTTCAGCTTGTATTTTTTTTAATGTTTCAAGTGTGCTTTGTTTACAATGTTTCAGGCAATGCATAAGTACAACGGATCTCTAGATATGATGCAAATCTCCAATTAAATTATTAGTTTAAACAATATTTATTTCTAGTTATGGCAAGTGAGATATACATACATACAATTGAGAACAGGATTAGAAAACATGCTTTTACACTTATGTGAATTCTTCTCCTGCAGAAGATCAGTTTTACAATATGGCTAAGGAACAAATTGGTCAAATATGGTAACATTGTTTGAACAAACCAAACAAAATGTGTATATCCAAATGAATGTGTCACACCAATTAAATGCGTCCATTAAATTATTGTTAACAAATCATCACTTTCTGCTCATGTCTGGAACCCAGCACTTGTAGTTGGCATCATACAAACATGTTGTGTCAAAATAACTTATTCTCCAGAGCTCCAGATAAGGTGCGTATTTGCATAAATACCCAATTAAAATTTCCAAAATCCCAATTGAAATCAGAAAGTAGTGAGTATCAGAAAGCAATGAAAAATCTGTGGTATCTTTATCATGCTTCAGAAAACAATAAACAGACCACAAATATAGCATATTCTCCCTTGAAAACACATCTTGGTGTTTCATTAGAATTGTCTCCAAGGAGACAATTCTATTGAAATACCATGATGTGTTTTCATTTAGAAGCAAACTATTCAATAAGTGCGGTCTGCTGATGTGTAAACAGTAGTGTGATTCTATTTTACACAATTAAAATTTTGAAATACCCAATTCCTTCAGAAATGATGGAGTGATAATACTCAACAGGGCCGTAGCCAGAGGTAAAAATCTACTGAGGCAAATCTTATGAAACGTGTATCCAGTGGGAGCGCATAGCGCGACAAGCATCGTAAAAAAAAAATCGACAAAATTTCTACTGAGGCAACTGCCTCGGTTCGCCTCAACGTGGCTACGGCCCTGCTCAATTACTAATTCCTTATCTGGAGCCCTGATTCTCTATACATGTAATTGAGAGTTGTGGCAATAATTTTGGTATAATTCAGTATTACCATTATGCATTTAATCCTGAGCACAGATCAAACTATTGATGTATTATTTTGTGATTCACCATAAGAAAATGGCGTTTATTTTGTTTTCAGTTCCACCAGTGTCACCCCATTGCGAACATTTGATATTATTTACCTGTCTTTATATGGTATTTGTGGTAAGAATACACTTTCCATCTGGTTTTGAAACTGTAGCAGAATTATATATTGCCAGGTAATATCGATACTTTTGACACAATGTCTTGTGACTTATACTGAGAAAATGTACCATAATAAAAAGGGGCCTATTTAGTGTTTTATCAGTTTTGCCCCAGATCAAGTTGCATAGATGAGTAGCAGATTTCACCAAAATTGCAAAGCTTACTTATCTTGCTAAGTACACTTTGAGGGAAAAATTTTCAATTTAAAGGTACATGCCCACTCAGTAGGCACAAAATGTTCTTTATAGGAATTAAATAAGTGTGTAATTGGGTCACTATTCCACCAGTTCTAAAAATTACGAGTGCCCACTATACAGATATAATCATTTAGTAATAGTTATTTTATTGATAGTGACGCGCGGTGGTATCAGGCTATTTTCATATGCAAATGAGGCTTAATTGGTATTTTTTTAATTATTTATACTACCGTAATTAAATGCGTCACCGGAAAAAATAATATATTCGACAGATTATACAGTATGATTATTGCACATCAAAAAATAAATACAGAGAATATTAAAGTGGTAATGTCCGTTATAATTTTAATGAAATACGGTTATCGCCCCTGATATCGGAGTGGAAATTTACGGCCGATATAAAATGTATAATAATGCCAATCAGTACGTGAGGTAATGGTGAATGAATGTTTATTTTGCCAGAAAATGTCTGGGATAATGTCTCTGATGTGAAGAACATTTTGTTCCTACTGAGTGGGCATGTACCTTTAAGGATGAATTTATTAATTTTATTAAATGAAATAAAATATTTGCTGACCAAATTATACTGAATTTATTATATTATCACCGCCATTTTGGCTGTGATAATGTAATAAATTCAGTAAATAATTCTGCAAACTTTTAATCATCAAATATATGCAGGCTTTAGTTCTATATAAAATAATGCATGTCGGGGGGGGGGGGGGGAATATAAATTATTAATCCCTCAAAGTATACTTAGCTAGATAAGTATGATTAGCCTGATGAGGGCTTAACCATTCGCTGTTGAGTTCAGCAAACATGTTCCCAGTCAGTGACCCTAATGAAACCCTCGGATCTATTTATGGCTGTGTCTGGAGAAACGGGGCTAATGGAATTTGTGACCAGTGTAGATCCTGAGCTAATAGCACACTACTGTAGCCTGGTAACAGAGCCTCGCCCATCCCGTTTCCTGAGCCTTGTCAGATATTTTTTCCCATTCACGGCACTAACCTACTATTCTCTATCTATTTTCCTTATTTCTGAACCAAAGTATATGTTGTGACACTCATTTGAACCGTCTCGGCGAGACGGTTCAAATGAGTGGTCACAACATATACTTCTGATGAGAAATAAAGAAATTATTGAGCCTTGCCGGATATTTTTCCCCATTCACGGCACTAACCTACTATTCTCTATTTATTGCTTGTTGGAACCATGACATATGCTTCATTGATGGATTTTAGGATCCCCCTGCCCTCATTGCAGCAGCTTAAGTGTGGGATCGAACCCGTTTGCCCGACCTTAAATGACCTTAGCTGTTGATAGACCGTTAAACGCCAATAAATGAAATCATTGATGGACAGTGTAGTAGATTTCTCCCATCACAGCCACATTTCAGTGTTAAATTGTTGATCCCCCCCCCACAGAACACTGCTCATCAATGCCATGGTCAGAAAGATCAATAGCCCATTTTCTACACTCACATCCACATGTATGTTTTTGTTCATTTCTTTCTATTCATGTTTGTTTATTAGTTTATTTATTATATGTGATAAATTTATACAAATTTCTTTTCTCTAGCTATGTTTATGTAGCATTATATCTTTCAATATTGTAATCTCACAGTGATTTCACATGTTGTAAATGTTCGTATTGTGCATTTAAAAACAATGTATAGACAGTGAATGAAATATCTGCTTAATGCATATTTACTCTGTAATTACCATACATAGCGTTTAAAGTTGAAAACCGTTCGAAGGCAGGCAAAATTTCAATGGAAGTGGTCAGTCGAAGAAGAGGGCTAAGTCCATAATGGACTTAGCCCTCTTCTTCCACTGACCTCTTCAATTTTGTATGTGCTCTGATAATGAATTCCTCGCTGATAGGCAAGAGGGGATATAGCGTTAGTCCATGTATGTACATGCTTATTCAAGGTGCATGATCACGTGGTTACAACAACAACAACATCGCCCACTCCAAAGTAAGTATTATTTGATATTTTCCTTAATATGCAACAGATTTTTATGAAATATGGCGCAGCAAATGCGTCTTCATGAGATACATTTGGTGGTCCATGGAGTTTGGCACAGACTTAGAAATCGATTCTTCGCAAAAACGACAGAAGTTTGGGCGAAAATACAGAGACCACCAAATGCAGATTAATAACAAGACGCGTTTGATGCGCCATATTTCATCAAAATCCGTTAGTAATAAGGACAATATAAAATAATATGTAATTTCAACTGGTTTGGCCCTCACATACGTCTTTGGCATTTTGTATGTGACAGTTGAATCTGGTTATACCCCTTATAAGAGTAATCCTACCGGTATTACTTTTAAATAGGGGAAGGGGCCAAGTGACTTTGGTGTGGTATGGACCTGGCACCAGGTCAGGTTATTCTAATTTCAGGGCTGAATATGTTGTATCTCGATGTAAATATTCTGATTTTGGGATTTTCCCCCCAATGCAGCAGGTTAAAACGGGATTGAACCTGTTTGCCCGGCCTTACATGACCGTAGCTATTGATAGGCTGTTAAACACCTATAAACAAACAAACAAACGTACTTTCAATCAGATGGATTCTGGAAGTTTCAGTACTTGTTGTTGTTAGTACCACGTGATCATACACCTCGTTATATGTACGTTAGTAACACATTTCATTTGTAATAACTTGTGAATAGTTTTAATACTATTTGGCCACAATGTGTGGCTAGGGATACTGCTTTGTTTCACATACACCCCTCGCCTGAACACACAATGTCAAGGTTTTGTGCATACATATGAAAAATATGAATCAAATCAGTCTTTACTGTTGCAGCGAATAAATTCATTTATTGATTATTATATATACATGTATGTGTACTGTTTAAAATAGCATGATCTTTTGACTTTGTCTTGTAAGTTTGCACGAGCTGCAATATAAATTATTATTGACAATCAGGTTTGTTTCACTGGTTTTACTATTTTGAGGATAGCTAATTTCATTTTGGTTGTTACACCAAGATCTATACATATGTAGTTATAATAATAAATATATCACAGGCATATTATGTTGTCATTGTTGTGGTCACCTGACCCTTTCCCGGAGTATGGGAGTGTACGCTTATCGAGTCGATGAATCCAGTCGTTAAGGAATTCAATAATCTTGAACCCTTTCAACGCCTACTAGCCTTAAGGATTCACATCTTAACAACCCTTTCAACGATACAGGCCTTAAGGATTCCACTTCTTAACCCGTTTTCAAAAACGCTACAGCCTTAAGTATTCATATTTTAAGCCCTTTCAACGCTACAACCCTTAATGATTCATATCTTTAACCCTGGTTTAAACGCTACAAGACCTTTAAAGGATTCATATCTTAACCCTTTCAACGCTACACCCTTAATGATTCTTACATGTATCTTAATTCTTTCAACACTACAGCCTTAAGAATTCATATGTTAACCCTTTCAACACTACACCCTTAAGGATTCATATATTAACACTACAGCCTTAAGGATTCATATCTTAACCTATGGGTAATCCGGACTCCCAGATGGATCTTCGATGTTTTCTGCGGAATTGGGCGTGGTCGGGCGAACGCGACAGCATAAATTAACGGTAGGGGTTCCTCCTGATAGGAATCACGATTTGCCTGCTTTGGCCCTCAGGTACATTTTATCTTTGGCTCTTTTGCTACCTTGGAGTTGAATTGGGTTATTGCCCATTATAAAAGTTGTAAGATTATTACTGATCCTACTGCTTTTGGGAGGGGCCAAGTGATTCTGGTGTGGCGAGGACCTGACACCAGATCAGGAATATTCTCATTTCATAGCTGAATATATAGTTTTTGTTGAGCTCGCTTGCGGAAGGCGAGACATAGTGATCACAATGACGTCCGGGTGTCTGTGCGTCCGTGTGTCAGTCAGTACTTGCATCCGTGCGTCCGTGCGTCCGTCCGAAATCTGCGTTCAAGTTTTTAAATACCTTATATCTCTGCAGTCCTAAGTCGCATTGACTTCATATGCTTATTAGTCATCATCCAATTATTAATGCTGTATCCCACCCAAGGTCAAGGTCAAGTTTGCGTTAACTTTTTATAAAAAATTGTGTTAAAGTTTTCAAATACCTACTATCTCTGTAACTGTAAGTCGGATTTGCTTGAAACTTTGTATGCTTATTAGTCATCATCCATATATTCATTATGTGTCCCACTCATGCGGCCCCTATGACTCTATGTCAAGGTCAAACGACTTCGAAGTTTGCTGTTAAAATTTCTGTCAAAATTTGCGTTGAAGTTTTCACATACCTACTATCTCTAACCGTAAGTCAGATTTGCTTGAAACTTCGTATGCTTATTGGGCATCATCCATATAATCATTCTGTGTCCCACTAACGCGGCCCCTGGGCCCCAAGTTCAAGGCCAAATGACTTAGAAGTTTGTGTTATTATAAGATCTGCGTTAAAGTTTTTACATATCTTATATCTCCACAATTGTGACTCCAATTTACTTCCAACTTCCAATACTTTCCATCCATATTTTCATTCCATAACCTGCCCATGTGGTCCACATGCCGCAGGTCAAGGTCAAATGACTTTGAAATTTGTGTTAAAGTTTTTACATACCTTATATCTCCACAACACTTACTCTGATTTACTTCAAACTTCAAATAATTCTTTATTATCATCCATATTTTCATTCTATAGCACACCCATGCGGCCCACATGCCTTTTACATACCTTATAATCTCCACTACCCTTAATTCAAACTTCAAATAAATACACTCTGAGACCATCAAATGCCTCGGCGGGCTCGACATGCAGGCCGTGTCCATCTGGTTTTATTGTAAATATTCAGTTTTTAATTCAAATATTAATTTTTATTATGCTGAATTTATTACATTATCACAGCCATTTTGGCTGTGATAATGTAATAAATTCAGTATAATAATTCTGCATACTTTTAATCATCAACTATATGCAGTTAGTTCTATATGAAATAATGCATTTTGGGAAAAAGAAATAACTTCTCCCTCAAAGTATACTTTGCTAGATAAGTATACTTTGCAATGTTGGTGAAATAGGCTACTGGTCACTAATCTCTCCTTGCTT